>CM040125.1:202699404-203031868 GCA_022559845.1 Amorphophallus konjac | reverse complement strand
CGCCAGAATAGAGTGACGCTCCTAAACCAGACCGTCAGACAACCTGCAGTAGTAAAGCTTGAATTCTTTTAACTCCAACTCTTCCAGCCGGCTAGAAGACTTGGGCCTCGTGCTAATGAACCTGTAAACCTGCCAAAGAAATAGAAAGACAAGACAAGACAACCTCAATCAACCCTCTTCACAAGCATAGCATCAATTCTTAAAGAACTTAAGAACATCAAAAGGAGAGGGAATTACCGGGGAGTTTTGGTTTTTTAACCCCTCTGGGCGTTTTCAAAAGTTGGGAGGATGTTTGTATGCTTAAAACAACAGTGAAAAAAAAACGTGGAGGAGGAGGAGGGACAATGCTCTGTTTAAAAAGACCAAGGAAGAACTCAAGCATGCAAAGATGAACTTGAAAGATCAAAAACAAAAGTACTCCCTTGACTGGAAGATGGATTGACGTGGGAAGCAACTCCTCCTGGATGAAGATGGCTCCTGGGTTCGGCAGCACTTCGTCGTGAATCAAAAATCTCCCCCCGCTTGATTATGAAATCAAAGGTTCTATTTATAGACCTTCAAAACTCATGGGTCGAGTTGAAGATAAATCAGCCAAGAAAGGACAATAATCCTTAGCAAATCTTTGAGGATAATATCAACAAGAGTCCAAAGAAACAAACGAGAGGTCCTGAGGATTAGAATTGAAGGAGATAACGTCAATCCAAAACCCTATCTCGTCCACGGAGTAGCAGAGAAAAGGCCTGAACTGTCAGGACTCTCTGAAGGAAGTAACGGTTGCACGATAGACCGCCACTTGGAAGTAACGCATCAAGGAATGACCGTCATTTTCAACCCTATCCAAAGGATAAGATCGACGGGAAGAAGATCTAAACAATAGGACTCTGCAAGTAAGTAACGGCCAGGGAAAAGGGCGTCATAAGGAAAAAACGGCTAGAGAGTAGACCGTTATTATCAAAGGACAACGAGGCCCTAAGTCTTGGGACTCTTCAAAGAGTAACGGCCTAGGCTTCATGCGTTATTATGAAATGACGCGCCTAGTCCAGACCGTTATTATCATTGATTTTCAAGAAAATAGAATGGAGGGATTGCCAAGCTCTTGAACAAAGTGCCACCAGGAACCAGGTCTAATCCAGGAATTGAGACCCAGAAAACAGGCTTCAACTGATTAAAAGGAATTCAATGAAGAGTGAATAACTTAGAGCGTCATATTGAATAAATAAGGAGATGACCCGACTTATTGGGTATAAAACGGGTGTCAACAGCTGTCTCACATAGACATCCTCATTAATTTTTCCATTTAGAAAAGTAGATTTCACATCCATCTGCTGAAGGTTTATTCCTAGGGAAAATGCATAAGCCAGTAAAATTCTTATTGCTTCTAACCTAGCTACAGGGGCAAAAGACTCTTCAAAGTCTATTCCAAATTCCTGATTGTACCCCTGAGCTACAAGTCTGGCTTTATTTTTAATAACATTCCCCGCTTCATCAGTTTTGTTTCTAAATATCCATTTAGTCCCTATGACTGTTTCATGATCAGGAGGTGGAACCAAATGCCACACCTTATTCTTGTCAAACTGATTGAGCTCCTCATGCATGGCATTAATCCAATGCACATCTTGGAGAGCACAGTCAATGGACTTGGATTCTATGTTTGATACAAAAGCATAAGCATTCAGTTCATGTTGAATTCTTAAGTGGCCTCTAGTCTTAGGAGGGTCATGCAGATTTCTAATAACATTATCTACAGGATGATCCTTGAGATATCTAATATTTATAATTGGACTATCATGAACTTGATTTACCTCCCCCTGAACTGTAGGCTCATATTCATTAAGCTCTTTATGTTCTTCTTCATCCTCGGATTTGTCTGCAGGATCTCCTTCCTTCAGAATTTCACCATTGTTTTCATTCCTACATTGACCAACATTAGAATTTGCCAAGGATTCATCAAAAACTATATGTGGAGATTCTTCAATAGTTTTAGAGTTCAGATTGTACACTCTGTATGCTCGGGTGTTTTCAGAATAGCCAAGAAAAATTCCTGGTTCTCCTTTAGGTTCAAATTTATCAAGGTCCTTTTTATCATTTATGTGAATGAAACATTTACAACCAAAAACCATGAAGTGAGCAATAGAAGGTTTCTTACCTTTTAATATCTCATATGGTGTTTGCTGGGTAGAAGGTCTTACCATGGCTCTGTTAATTACATAACAGGCAGTGTTCATTGCTACAGCCCAAAATTTCCTTGGTAGACCACCTTCGACAAGGAGTGTATGACCCATTTCCACTAGGGTTCTGTTCCTTCTCTCCACAACTCCATTTTGCTCAGGTGTCCTTGGTGAGGAGTACCTGTGGTTGATTCCATTTGACCTGCAGAATTCATCAAATTGTGAGTTTTCAAACTCACCTCCATGATCAGACAAAATGTTTTCAATTTTTTGATTTGTTTTAACATAGAACTCCTGAAATTCTGAGAAAGCATCACTCTTATTAGATAAGAAATAAACCCAAGTATACCTAGAAAAGTCATCTACCATGACAAACCCATACCTCCTCCCTGATAGGCTGACAGATCTAGTTGGCCCAAAAAGGTCCATATGTATCAGCTCATAGGGTTTGGAAGACAGATTTTCAGTTCTAGACTTAAATGACTTTCTAGTTATCTTTGATTGAGTGCATGCATCACAGATTTTTTTTTCTTTCTTGAATGAGACTTCAGGAAGTCCTCTAACCATGCCATGCTTATTTAATTTGTGCAAAACAGTGTAACTAGCATGACCTAACCTACGATGCCATAAAATGCTATGTCTTCTCTACTGGCAGTAAGGTAGAGGTTAGTGTGTTGAATTTCATCTAAATTTATCATGTAAGTATTATTTATTCTTTTTCCAAAAAAATTGACAATATCAGAATCAGGTTCAAAAACCTTACAGCATTGAGAATTGAATAAAACATTGTAACCTTTATCACATAACTGGCTGATGCTAAGTAGATTATAGGCTAACCCTTCAACCAGCATAACATCATCAATGCGGCAGGTAGAACACTTACCTACCTTACCTGATCCGATAATCCTACCCTTTGTGTTGCTTCCAAAGGTGACAAGGCCTTCTACTTTCTCAGTCAGTATGCAAAATTTGGCCTTATCTCCTGTCATATGCCTGGAGCAGCCGCTATCCATGTACCACAAGTTGTTCTTGGCTGCCAGGCATACCTGCATACACAATTAGGTAGAGAAATTTAGAACCCAAGACTGATTGGGCTCCAATGTAAATGAACTAGAAGCAAAATAGGAAAGCAAATGTTTCGGAATCCACATTTGTTTAAATGAATTTTGTTCAGTGGATTCTACAGATTTTCTTCTGTTGTTGTTCCTTTTCTTTTTATTATTCTTTTTCTTATTGGCAGCAGCATGATTATTGACAGTATTGTTATTTCTGTGCCAGTGCCTTGGCCAGGGTATGTCCACAAAATTTTGGCCATAGTAGTTCTTGGGCTGGCTATGAAAATATTGATTTCTAGATGTCCAGTAACCATACCCATTGACCCAATTTCCACTGTAAGGTCTTTGGTTTTGAGCACCCTGGAATGCAAGACCTGTAAACCTACCCTGAGTTCTAGACCAATTTGACCTATTGAAGTAGGTTGGCTGTGCATTGTAGTGATTCTGAGCTCTGGGTTGATAAAAATGATTCGGTTGACTCCTAGCAGCACTTTGTCTCCCCTGTACTTTGGACCCTGATGACCTATACACAGGTTTGTATTGGGTCTTCTTAAGAGGTGGAGGTGTTGGTGGAGACTGGGTTACCTTGACCTGGGGTTTACCAGACTGTGTAGGTTGACCCCTAACCTGAGTCTGAGCCCTAGGATTCTGCTTAGATGTGCTAGCTCTACTAGGCTCACTGAGTTTTTGTTTACCCTTCTCCTCAGCACTGGTCTTTTTCAGATTAGCAATTTTGTTCATTAAATTTGTTGAGTTCATGCTAATTAGAGGTCCCTTTTCCTTTTGAGCAACAAATGAAATTGTTTTCATCCCGAATGATTTTGTTGCACTAGAATTAAATCCTAGGCCCTCTTTTCTGAAATTAACCTTTGACCCTAACAAAGCATTTAAATTATATGTTCCTTGGGTCATTTTCTCAATGGTTTTTATTTTATCCTCATTGTCTTTCTGAAGTTCATCAATAGCCTTTTTCAGCTCATTGTTAACATTGAGGACAACTTCATATTTTTCAGAGATGATTTTTACTTCACTTTCACATTTTTGAATCTTCAGCTTCCATTCATCAATTTCATTTTCAAGCCTTAGATTCTCTTCCTTAGAAGCTTTTAACTCATTTTTGATTTCATCTTCTTCAGAGCATGTGAGTTTCAATTCATCAATCTCAGATTCCAAACATGCAATTTTATCAGTTAGTGTTTTATCATTTTGCATGGAATTGATTTTTTTTCTAAGATGCCTATTCTCTTTTCTAATATCATCGGCTCTATCAGCTATGTCATGATAAGCATCTACCCAATCAGCAATTGTGAAGTTTTCAAATCTAGTGATTACCTCATCTGTGTCCTCCTCTCTATCTTCGGAGCTTGTTGCCATAAGGCAAATGGGCTGTTCAGATTCGGCTTCACTATCTGAGCTGCTGCTGAAAGGGCCTTCATCTTCATCACTCCATGTGGTGATCATAGCTCTTCCCTTCTTGGTTTTCTTCTTTGACCTGTCCTTATGTTTTTTATTGTCTGGACAGTCAATTTTCAGATGCCCTGTATTTCTTTGCAGGTTTGATAACAGACATTAGCTTCATGTTTCTTTGCAGGTTTAGATTTATACCTTTTATCCTTTCGGCCACCATTGTATTTCTTCTGGCCGAACCGTCTTGCTCCCTTTCTGAGAAATCGCCTGAACTCTCTAGTCATCATGGCTATCTCAGATCGAGTCACACCTTCTTCTTCATTTAGGCTCTCCTCTGATGATGAAGAGCTGCTGGAGCTGGATTTTGTTGATTTGCTGGAACTAGCCTTCAGCGCTATCGGCTTCTTCTTCCTCTCGGCTTCATCTATCCTTGGCATGTTTATCTCATATGCCATCAGTGAGCCAATCAGCTCATCAACTTTAGTATTACGCAAGTCCCTTGACTCCTCCATCACTGTTGCTTTGGTGTGCCAAATGGGAGTCAGGGAGCGCAGAATTTTCCTCACTACATCATACTCTGTTTGAGGTTTCCCAAAACCTCTGAGGCCATTGGTTATGACAGTCAGCCGAGCGTACATTTCGCTGATGGACTCGTTCTACTTCATCTTGAAGGCTTCATACTCAGATACAAGAAGATTGGCCTTCTGCTCTCTTACTTGAGATGTACCTTCATGAATTACTTCCAGCGCATCCCACATCTCCTTAGCTGATTTGCAAGCAGACACACGGGAGAATTATGTAGGATGCAGAGCGCACTGGATATCATTAATAGCACTCCAATTCAGCGTGGACCTTCTGATCTCCTCCTTGGTCCATACATCTTCATTTGGGGACAGCTCATAAGGTCCCTTGCTGACAATCTTCCAAATCTCATAATCCTTAGCCTTGAGGCACACTTGCATACGGTTCTTCCAGTATGCGTAGTTTGATCTATCAAAGAATGGGGGCTTCGTTATTGAGTGACCTTCGGCAGTCATCCCTCGAGCATCCACTCTTCCTATTCTCTTCGGGCGATGAGTCCCTGCAGAAGAGTTAGGATCTGATACCAAGTGTTGGGTTAGATGGACGCAGTCTATCTCCACTAAGTGTGGATCTAGAGGGGGGTGAATAGATCAACTTGCCTAATTTAAAACTACAGTATGTTCTAAAGCGGAATTTAGGCAAACATCAGTTAAGCTAAATTAAGAATGCTAAGCAAAAGGTCGAAAGCTAGACATAAGCATAAGCGATGCAACCAAATAAGCTAAGCAAGAACTCCCATCGCACACAGATCACACAAAAACACAAACACACTGCACACATAATTTTTAGGTGGTTCGGTCAACGACCTACGTCCACCCCACACTCAACTGAGTATGGCTTCCTGCTGCGCAGCACAGCTTGCGTCCGCTGGGCTTTACAGCTTGGCCAGACAATCTGCTGATACACAGCTTCGCTGGGCACTAAAGCTTGCCGACCAGAGGATCTGATCCTCTGCAACCGCTGGGGAAATACAGCTTAACCCGTCCAGTGGAGACTACCACTGCAAGACCGCTGACATACAGCTTGAAGAAACAGTATTCGGAAATGAAAGACAGAATCAAAACGAAAATAGAAAAACTCAAAAGTAATATAACTCTAAGAGCAAAGCTCAGCTCTGGTTTTGAACCACGAGACTGAGATACATACTCTCTCACTCTCACTCTCAATCAACTCTCTCTCAACTCAATCTCTCTCGATCTCTACCTCTCTCTTTTTCTTCTTCTTCTCTATTTCTTCTTCTTCTCTGTATCTTCTTCTTCTCTCTTTTCTCTGTGGATCGAAGGCTCACTGCTACTGAGTGTATAGACTTTCTCTTCTTCTCCTTCGATCTATCTTCTTCTGTGGAAGAAGGCTTCTTTATATAGCAGCAACAGCAGCAGGCGTGTGCTCTCCACGTTTCCCGCCCAGCAATTTGGACCACGTGGCAGCATCCAATGGAGTGTCAGTACACGTGTCCTCATCTGGATACCTTGTCCTTCTCGGATCACGAGCCAGGTACCTCGGATCACGTGCCCTTCATTAGCCTCTTCAGTCCGATGTATAGAGTTCTTAGTTCACGTGCTCAATGACAGCAATCTGACTTGCTGCGTCGACGCTGTCAATCAATGGTGTTAATGCAGTGAGGCATTCCAGTAAGCCATTAGCTTCATCTCTTTGGCTGTTGCATCGACGCTGCTCAATTGTGGTGTTGACGCAATGGAATAGCCTGTGGAGGTCTCTGCTTCTTTAACTGCTGCGTCGACACTGCTTGCTTGTGGCGTTGACGCAGTGGAAGATATCGTGAAGGCTTCGTCAACTGATGCGTGGACGCTTTAAGCTCCCAGCGTCGACCCTGTTCCCTTCAGCAACAAGAATGAAGTCACAAGATTTAAGTATGTACATTACAGTGTATATACTTCGTTGTATAGACTTGTGAAGGCGAATGCAATGTACAGACTTGCCCAATGTATGGACTTCATGTAATGCAAACGAATGTGAAGACTTAAGTGTATAGACTTTAGAAGACGAGTGCAATGTATAGACTCCATGAGACTCTAGTGCAGACAGACGATGTATAGAGTTCTCAGTTCAGCCGTTAGTGTATAGACTTGAAAGTCTTCAAGCCAATGTATGGACTTGAGCAAGCTAAAGGGCTGTACAGACATCGAAGACAAGGGCCAATGTATAGACTTGCCAAACAGTCCAGTGTATATACTTTATGCAAGGAGGCCAATGTGTAGACTTGAAAAGCTGAGGCCAGTGTACAGGCTTGCCACAGACCAGTGTGTGAACTTTATCAGCCTGAGGCACAGTATGGACTTCAACTCTGCATATCGAATGTATGGACTTCAAGTATGAAGACCATTGAATAGACTTTGGATTCGAAGACAATGTGCAGACTTTGAGTTTGAAGACCAATGTTCAGACGTCAAGTAACACTGTGGATGTACAGACTTCATGGAGCGAAGCGATGTGTCGACTTGAAGCTCCTGAAGCAACGTACAGACTTCAAAGAAGTTGGCGAGTCAATGTACAGACTTGATGAAGCGAAGCCAATGTACAGACTTAATGTGTAGCTGAAGCCTTGAACGTAGAAATAGGTTGGAGTGTATAGACTTCAGGCTTCAGAACCGAATGTTCAGACTTCGCCTAAGAAACATAGGGAAAGTCCCCAGTGTATAGACTTTACCTTGAACGAAGGTAAGTGATGAGTGTATAGACTTTCACGATGTGTAGACTTGAATATGTGAAAGCTACAGTGAAAGAGTGTATACACTTGACCAGATCAAGGGCAATTCGGATATACAGACTCTGAGGTTCAAAGCCAACGGCTGTACAGACTTAGAATATTAAGATTGATGTATAGACTTCATGCGTTGACGCTGTACACACCTAGCAAGTTGACGCTGTAGACACATCCAATGAAGTGCGTTGACGCTGTAACATGAGCCAGTGAGATGCGTTGACGCTGTACACACTTAACCAATTTAAATGAAATGCAGTGTGTGGACTTTATCTGAAATGGACGATGTATAGACTCAATTGATATGAGAGCTTCCAGTGTATAGACTCAGTCTAAACAAGTCTGCTGGAGGAGTCGACCCATCCTCTGATGTGTCGACCCATGACAGTGAGACATGCAGACAGTAGTGTATTAAATGCAAAGAACACATAGTCAATTTGATAGAGCAATTTCATCACATCAAAAGTAGTTGCCAATCAATCAAAACAATGGTGTTGCTAATGAAATAAAGCAAGTGTCAACATCATCAACATAGAGGGGTCACAACAGGAGCCAAGGGGGCCGGGGACGCTTCTACTAGTGGCGATGGCGCTGGATCGGCTCTCCCCTCAGCAGGAACGGAGGGGGCCGGGGTTGAAGCGGGTGACTCTGGGATCGAGGCCGAGACTGGTGCGTCGATCGAGGTGGGTGACTCTTCGGGTTGCGACGCAGGGGCCGAGCCGGTCGAGGCCGGGGTTCATGAGGAGCGGCGACATAGCCTCAACCGACCAAGGCAAGAGGGGCGGATTAAGCAGCGGCTCGATCCGGGCCGGCCGGCGGGGATCCCGCACAGAGGGGGGGGCGCTATTTCGGCGGCTCCAGAGAGGCTGGGCATCCAGGGCCCTCTGTATCAGAGGTGTTGCAGCATAGCTGCGAAGGTGGTGAAGGGAGGAGACAGGCAACGCTCCCCGCCCACGGCCCTCGAGCTGGTTATGGAGGGTGGCCTAATCTTGGCCCAGATGGGGGCCACTCTGGCTGAAGCTTATGCTCGGTCTGAGTCAGAGCGGGCGACCCTTGCCTGGACCCTTGGTGGGTCTGACAGGAAGGTGGCTCAGCTCACCAAAGAGCGTGATGGGATTTGACGGGAGGTCTCTACAGTCAAGGACCTCGTGAGGGTGAGCCAGGCGGATGCCCGGTCGCTGACTAAGCAACTGGCTCGGGCCCGCGAGTCTCTCGAGAGGAAGAGTCGGGTTCTAGAGGAGGAGTGCGTGGCCCATGCCGAGCTAGACGGCCAGTGGGAGGCCGAGCGCGCCGAGCTAATGGGCCGGGCGGAGCAAGCCATCCGCCTTCGGCTGGAGGCTGAGGCTGATCAGGCCGAGGCAGAGAAGCGATCAGCCGAAGCAGAGTGGAGGTTGGCCGAGGCGGAGCGGGACAAGGCCGAACTCGCTAGTAGGGTGAAATCGGCCGGGGCGGAGGCACTCGAGCAATACAGACGCTCGGAGGTTTATCGGGTCGACCTTAAGGAGGCTGCCCTCCCTACTATGAGTCAGCACTTCGCTGGGGCATCCGCAAGGGGTTCAAGCAAAGCTATGACCAGGCCATCTCTTCTGCGGAGGAACATGCATCTGAGACAATCAATTTTCCATCCGGGCAATGCTAATACCTGGATTTGTCATCCTCCGGTTCCTCTGGTTCGGCGTCGAAGGAAGTAGACCAGGGGGACTCTTCGTTCGAGGGGTCACCAACTCTGGATGCCTCGGGAGGGCGCACAACCGAGGTAGTTCCCACGCCGGTGGGGTCAGTGCCAGGGTCGGCCGTCACCGAGGGTGCCGGGGGTAGACCATCTGAACCTTCCACTTCTGAGCCTCAGGATGGGCCAAAGGCCTAATGTATCTATTTTGATTCTTCTCATTGTATGTTTTTCCTTTTTTGAAGATAAAACTTCTCTTGTTGTGTAAAGGAAAAAACGTAAGGCAGTAGCATTATGATGAAGACTTAACTCTTTTGTACCGCCATTGCCATAGTTTGACCAGCATATCCGCAGCAGTTGGAAAGTGCTGATACTTTCTGCGTGGATCTCGCATGATGGTTGGGCGGGCGTCTGACATGGTGTCTTTCTGTTTTCTCATGCTTTAACTGCCCGGCAGCTTCGTGTGTCCCGCTGGGATGGAATCGAGGAGTCTGAGGTGACCGTTCATAGGGAGAAGTCCCTTTAGCATGTTTTCGAGGAGAGAATCATTTAAAGCAAGTAACCTCCCTTCGCCTATAAAAGGTCTGAAGGGCATCTCTCCCTCTCCATCACTTAGGGTTCTCTCTGACAGCCTTTCCTCTCTCCTTCTTCACGAAGCATTGTGCCGTCGAATTTGAAGCATGGAAGATGTTCTGGAAGATGAAGTTGCCGACGATGGAGGGCAGAGAGTCCTTGTTGCTTCAGGTTTAAAAGGGGTTCGATGGCCGGCGGGCAGGTTTAAAGGGGGTTCGATGTGTGAAAGCACGTCACCTTCTTTTATCAATTCCAGCGGCGCTAGCGGAGAGGTTACTCGGGAAGAAGGTTCGACATGCTGGGGCATGTCGACTACTGTCCCTGACCCGCCGACTCCATCTCGAGGGGAGGAGGAAACCAATTAAGCTCCCTCCTTTCCGGGCTTTTCCCTGCCCCCTCGTCCGGCTCTGCTGGTTTCTTTTTCTCCCCCCCCCCTTTTCACTCTTCGGAGGGTGCCTGCACTCTCCTCCTTCCAAGGAGTTGGCAGAGAGGGGGCCTTCACTCGTATTCCCTCCCTCTTCCTCTTCATCCAACTCTGTCACCTTCGTTCCGCGTTACCCGAGCCGACGGGGTCGACTATCCTTTATCCGAGCCAGTTTCTGCACGAGGCAGTGTTAGTGGCTGGACGCAAGAAGGCTAACCGAGTCAGCCGAGCGATGGGCTCGTACGGCGGTGCCAGATGGATTTTTTTTTGACATGTATTGTCTTGGCTTCGGCCTTTCTGATGTACAAGCAAGTTGTTTGAAAAAAAGAGAAAGAAAACTTTTGTTTTATTTCATATTGCTTACACAGCGCTCAGTGTTCAGAAATAGAACTTGCGTAGTGTAGTCACGTTCCACGTCCGAGGGATGGGTTCTCCTTCCATAGTAGATAGCCGGTATGCTCCTTTCTCGAGCGTCTCGACCACTCGGTTGGGGCCTTCCCAATTAGGGGATAACTTGCCCGCCGCCTCAAGTGGTCGAGAGGCTTCGGCTTTCCTGAGAACGAAGTCTCCCGATTGAAAGTGTCTATCTCGGACTTTGGCGTTGTAGTATCGAGTGAGGCGGCGTTGATATTCCGTTGCTCGGATGCTGGCAATCTTTCGGAGTTCATCCTCTAGGTTGAGGTTTTTGAGCAGTTTCTGGTCGTTTGCCTCGGGCGAGAAATAGATGACTCAGAGGGAGGGATTGACAATCTCCAACAGGATCACGGCCTCGGTGCCGTACACCAGTTGAAATGGGCTTTCACCGGTTTCCATTCTGGGAGTCGTTCTGTGCGACCAAAGTACGCTTGGAAATTCCTCGAGCCAGCTGCCCTTGGCTTTGCCGAGCCTAGTCTTGATGCCTTTTAAGATAGTCTTATTAGCATTTTTGACCAGCCCGTTAGCCTGAGGGTGGGCGACCGAAGTGAAGTGATTGCGAATGATTAGGTCGGCACATCTGTCTCGAAAATAACGAGAATCAAATTACCGGCCATTATCGCTCACTATCACCCGGGGGATGCCGTAGCGACAGATGATCGATTTCCAGACGAAACTCCAGACAACTATCTCGGTGATTCTAGCTGTGGCTTCGGCCTCGATCCACTTGGTGAAGTAGTCGATGTCGACGATGATGAACTTCTTCTGGGCCTGAGCCATAAGGAACGGCCCAAGGATGTCTATCCCCCACCGAGCGAAAGGATAAGGCTCGGCTAGGGTGACCAGCTCCATTGTCGGCTGATGGACCAAGGGATCAAATCACTGGCATCGGTCACACTATTGTACGTAGGTCAAGCAGTCGCGCTGCAGAGTGGGCCACCAGTAACCCTGCCGAAGTAAGATCCTGGCGAGTGGCCTTCCTCCTAGATGCGCTCCGCACAGGCCTTCATGAACCTCTTGGATCGCTCGGTTGGCTTCGTCAGTACTGATGCACTTCAGGAGGGGACCGGGGAAGGATCTGCGGTATAAAGTGCTGTCAAGAATGACGAATCGCCGAGCTTGGTACTTCAATCTCCAGGCTTTCCGAGGGTCGGGAGGCTTCTGAGAGTCTTGGAGCCACGACAGATAGGGGGTACGCCAGTCACTTGGGGAGGCCGAGTCAACAGCCATGAGCTCTAAATCAATGCTCGGTCGCTCTAGCTCTTCGAGAAGGACCGATTGAGTACCTTCGGGGTCAAGAGAGGAGGCCAGCCGAGAGAGGGCATCCGCTCGGGAGTTTTCCGCCCGAGCTATTCGGACTACCTCAAAACTCTCGAACTGTTGTGCCACGATTTTGACTAGCTGGAGGTATTTGACCATCGGTGCTTCTCGAGCTTCGTAATTGGCCGTTGATCTGGCTAGCGACCAGTTGGGAGTCAGTGTGAATTCTGACACGCTCACCCCCCAACCGCCGGGCCATGCGGGCTCCCGAGATAAGGGCTTCATACTCGGAGGCGTTGTTGGATGCCTGGAAGTTGAACTTCAAGGCGTATTGCAGCTCTGCTCCTTCGGGGGACTTCAGGAGGATCCCGGCGCCGCTCCCAGCCGAGTTGGAGGATCCGTCGATGAACAATTCCCAGGTTGGCCCGGGTGCAGACGGAGATTTTTCTTCGACTGGGGTGGTGCTCTCGGCGATGAAGTCGGCGAGCGCCTGTCCTTTGATAGCCGAGCGAGGCTGATACGATATATCATAGGCCCCAAGCATGATGGCCCACTTGACGAGGCGTCCCAAGGCTTCAGAGTGGGCGAGGATCCTCTTCAGTGGTTCGCCGGTTAGCACGATGATGGAGTGCCCTTGGAAATAGGGTCGAAGGTGCTTGGCCGAGGTAACCAACACTAGCACGAGTTTCTCAGTTGCGGGGTACCTTCTTTCAGCCTCGTTGAGCACCTTGCTGGTGTAGTAGACCGGTCTCTCGACTCCCGAGTCATTTCTGACCAGGACCGAGCTAACTGTGGATGGAGTTGCCGAGAGGTAGAGATGCAAGGCTTCACCTGGGACAGGCTTGGACGGCACCGGGGGTGAAGCCAGGAACTCTTTAAGCTCGGCGAATACTCTTTGGCATTCGTTGTCCCATGCAAACGTAGCAGATGCCATTTTGGGCCCCCTCAATAGTTTGAAGAAGGGTAGGCATCGTTCAGCCGCACGGGACAGAAATTTGCTGAGCGCGGTAATGTGCCCAGTAAGGCATTGAACATCCTTCGTGTAGGTGGATGGGCGCATGTCCAGGATGGCCTGGACCATGTCGGGGTTGGCCTCGATCCCACACTGGGTGAATAAGAAACCCGAAATTTCCCGGACCTTACTCCGAAGGCACACTTGGTGGGGTTGAGCTTCATATTGTACCTCAGGAGGGTGTCGAAGGTCTTTGCTAGGTCAGCAAAGTGGTCCACGGCCTTGGGGGTCTTGACGAGCATGTCGTCAATATAGGCCTCGACGTTCCGGCCAAGCTGTCCCTTGAACATATGATTGACCAGCCTCTAGTACGTGGCTCCATCGTTCTTCAACCCGAAAGGCATCTGGGTGTAGCAGTATGCGCCAAAGTCGGTGATGAAGGTGGTTTTCTCGATGTCTTCTGGATCCATTCTGATCTGGTGGTAACCTGAATAGGCATCCAGGAAGCTGTGTATCTCGTTGCCCGAGGTTGAGTCAACCACTTGGTCGATACTCGACAACGGATAGCCGTCCTTTGGTGTGGCTTTGTTCAAGTTGGTGAAGTCCACGCACATTCGCCACTTTCCTGAAGCTTTTGGCACAAGGACAACGTTAGCCAGCCACGTCGGGTACAGGACCGATCTAAAAAGATCAGTCTTTTACCCCTTGGTGACTGCTCCTTGATGATCACCTGCTTCTCTAGCACGTGTTTCCTTCTGCGTTGTTGTACGGGCTTTACGATCGGGTCGAGGTTGAGTTTATGCATTACCGTCTCCCCCGGTATCCCGGGGAGTTGATCATCAGACCATGCAAAGACTCGGATGTACCCGAAAAGAAATTCTTTGTATTGCTGCTGAACCTCAGATGGTAGGTCGGCTCCAATCTTTACTTCTAGGGTCGGGTCATCATTTGGGAAAACCGTTAACAACTCGCCTCCAGGCTCGGATGTTATGGGTTTTTCCTCGACTTCCTGGGGGCCCTTGTTCTTCCCGTCCGGCCTTGTGGCTTCAACCGAGATATTATAGCACCTTCTGGCCATCGCCTGGTTGCCCCGGACTTTCCCCACCCCATTTTTAGTGGGGTACTTCATCTTTTGGCAATAGGTAGAGGGCACCGCTTTCATTCAGCTAAGGATCCCTCGGCCGAAGATTGCGTTGTATGCTATCATACCCTTGATCACTATGAAGTCCACCATAACCGTAACGGTTTTAGGTGGGGTGCCGAGAGTAACCGGCAGGCTTAGGGCTCCCTCGGGATAAGTGGCCTGGCCATTGAACCCGCAAAGGGGGGTTCGAATCGGGCGGAGTTTAGACGTATTCTCCCCCATCTTAAGGAAACACTCATAAGATAATACATCAGGGGCACTTCCATTGTCAATTAGAATCCAATTTACGTTACAATGGTTTATTCTGGCTGATATGACTAGGGCGTCGTCATGCGGGGTGGTCAGCCCTTCCAGGTCTTGGTCGGAGAAGACTATGACCTGGGGCTCACTTGGCGGGGCCTTGGAAGGTTCAATGGCTCGGCTCGCCTGCTCAACATGACGTTTCCTTCCTCGGCCACTGTGTCCTCCTGATGCAGCTCCTCCAGTGATGACGTTGATGTGGACCCCGCGAGGGGCATTGTCGATTTCGTCTAGGGCGTCTCGGTCTTCCTTATGCCCGGCCACGAACTGGGATAGGTGTCCCGGGCGGACGAGGCGCTCGATCTCATCCTGGAGCTGGTGGCAATCGCCGGTGTGATGCCCGTGGTCGTAGTGGAATAGGCAATGTTTGCTGTGATTACGGCTCTTTGACCTCATTAGCTCGGGTTAGCGGAGGAGGCCCAAGCCTTTGATGTCTTCATATATCTCGTACACCGGAGCGGTTAAGGGAGTGTACCACTCGTACTTTCGGGATGGCTCTTTGTGCTCCCCGTCTCGGTTCCGCCTTTTTCCTTGGCCCGAGCTTGACTCGGGTGCTCACTTCTTATCCCCCTCCTGACCCGAGCCGGTTGTGCCTCGGCATGCGCTGAGAACTTCTTCACACTCAGCGTGGCGTAAGGCCAGAGTCACTAGCTCGGCAAGGGTCGAGGGAGGGTGGAGGACAAGTTCGTGGCGGAGGTTTTCATCCCGGGTGCCTCCAGTCAGCGAGGTTATGGCCGAGGCTATATCTAGGCGGGGGATTCTCAGGGCTTCCGACTTAAATCGATTGATGTAGGCCCGGAGTTTCTCCCCTTATGCTTGTTTGAGAGCCAACAGCCCCGCTACCGACCTAGGGGGGCCGCTGCCGGCGAAACTCTCCTTAAATACTTGCCCAAACTGCTTGAAGTCTCGGATGGATCTGGGGGCGAGGGCCCGGAACCATGCTTGGGCGCCTTGGACCAGAGTGGTCATGAAAGCTCGGCATTTGATGGCGCCGGACGCCCCGTGAAGAGTCATTAGGGCGTCGAACCTATCGAAGTGGTCGGCCGAGTCGCCCTGGCCGTCGTAAGATTTGAAGGTTGGAATGTGGATTCTGGGAGATACCTCTGCTTTCAAGATATAGTCGGAGAACAGGGATTTCTCCACGTCCTCTGCTGGGGAGGTCTTCTACAAAGCGCGTAAGGCGCGCTCCTGCTCTGCGAAGCGCCTCTCGAACTCTCATAGACGGACAGATAACTCCGGTTGCCGTTGCGCCGTGGGGCTAGGGGGACGCGATGGCAGGCTATCCTAGCGCTCCCTGGGGACTTTGGTCTCTAGGTGCGGACGACGTGCCCCAGGTTTTCCCCGTTTCGGCGTGGAGGAGGCCTCTTGCTCCGGAGGAGGGGCTTGTGAAGGTCCTCTTGACCTGTTCCGAATAAGCTGCCATCCTCGGAGGGAGAAGCGACCTCTGGCAGTGTGTTGGGATGCATTCCCGCGGGGAGGGCTTTCCGGAGGGATGCGTAACCTTCCTTCCCTGGCCGCCTGGGTCCTCATGAGTTGCATGAGGACATCCAGTTTTGCATTGAGGGCTTGGAATGCGTTAGCGCCCTCATTGGATGGTTGCCCTACTGTCGCGGGCGGAGGTGGTTCGTCGGCTGGGGTGCTGGCGTTGGAGGGGGGGTCTTGCGCGGCCTGAGAAGGGCCTTCTCCCCCCACCACCATGGCCTTCCCCCTATCGCCGACGGATCTCCTCCCTGTACTTCTTCGCACCATGCTGGCTCTTTGATCGTTTCCCACAGACTGTGCTAGATGAAGAGGGGCGATCTCGCGCTTGTCCTGAGCTGGGGGGATGATCACCGATCAGTGAACTACAAGGAAGGGAAACAGATCAAGGGGCCCAGGGGTGGTTCCCTGGGAAAAACCCTCCGATGCCTAAGTCAGTAGAGCAGTGGTGGAAGTTGCGAAAGGAGGAGGAAGGAGGTGCACGAGATCCCTCTCCACCAAAGTGGTGAAGTGGTTCCTACTCAAGGAGTTTTAGGCGTGTGTCGTGTTGAGTCTTGTTGAATCTTTACATGTTTTGATGATGACAACACTATAAGTCTTAGTGGTGTTCAAAAATATTTTTCTGTGAAAAATTAACAAAAATATTTTTCTGTGAAAGTGAACAAAGAATATTTTTCTGTGAAGAATAAACCTTCATTTCACTTCAGGTATTTTCAGGGACTGTCTTCGTGTTGGTTGGAACTTCGTCATGTTTGTGTATAACACCTTGTGTTGTACTGTTTGCCTTCGTGTCGTTTTTAGTTTTAGTACTGTTTGTGTTTTCAACACGCCGTGTCGTCCTTTCGTACCTCGTGTTGTGTTAAGTTGTGTGCTGATTGACTTCTTGCTGATTCTTCTGAAGCAGCTCGAATTGGTCTGATGAACTTCGAGTTGCTTCTGTATGAACCTCTTGTCATTAGCACTTAGTTGCTCATCTCGAGTCAGTCCTCTATGTTTGCTCTTGTGTCTTCGTGTCAATTACTGTAGTTCCTCGAGTTGTTCTTCTGCTTCCACTGTTTCATCACGTGTTGTTGAAGACGTGTCTATCTCATGTCTTCGTGTCGTGTTTCCTAGACCTCGTGTCCTTCTCGCCTTGACCACACCCCGTGTCAATTCCTGTGTTTCATCTTCATGTTGTTTTCAACTCGTGTCGGTTTCTGTTTTCATCTTCGTGTTGTCTTCAACTCGTGACGGTTTCTGTTATTTGTCTTCGTGTCGTGGTCAGCCCGTGTCGCCTCATCTTCGAGTCGTTCATTCGAGCTATTGTGTGCTCGAGTTGTTTTTCTTGTGTTTTCAAGTGTTGTTTCACTACGTGTCTTCGTGTTGTCTTTTGTATTCGTGTCTTCGTGTTGTCTTTGTATTCGTGTCTTCCTATTGTCTTTGTATTCGTGTCTTTGTGTTTCTTTTGTATTTGTATCTCCGTGTTGCTTCCTTCTATTTTCGTCCTGGTCTCTTCTGATCGCGTGTCTTTCTATTGCTTCACTCTGTGTTATCTTTTTCTCACCTCATGCTATCTTTATCTGACTTCGTGTCGTCTTCGTTGTTGTGTTAGCTGTACTCTCGTGTACTTCGTGTCGTTCTCGTGTTATCTCGTGCTAAACTCATCAAACGTACCTCGTGTCAGTCACAGTATAGTGCACCTTGTTTTGTTATCATATATCTCGTGTAGTTCTTTGTTCTTTTGGCCAACCAACTTATCTCAGCTACATATAGCGAACCCTGAGCATTAATGTAATTAATCTGCTTGCAGGGATCCGAGGAAGATTACTCCTCAGTGTCTGGGCAGCACATGATCCAATGCTAAAGGAACCAATCCGATAAGGACACGTGGCAAGAAGGTTCTGGATCAAGCGTGGGAGGCACACGCATTCTGAACCGGATCTGCTGCTGCTGCTGATATAAATAGAAACCTTCATCTTCAGATGGAGGATGATCGAACGAGAGAAAGAAGAGAAGAAAAAGAGAGAGCAGAAACTGAAGGAGAAAGAAGAAGAAGAAAAGAAGAGGAGAGAGAGCTTTACTGAGGATCTGATCAGTCTATTCGTGGATCAAATCCAGAGCGACTATGCTCATTGAGAGCTATATATCTTGCGTTTTATTTCCAACTTCTGTCACTGTCATTTTCATGTTTTCTTATTTTTCCTTTTGCTACCTTGTTTAGTCTTGTTCTTCCGATTGTCTTGTTGGGGATCGGGTTTCTCCTGGTGGTACAGGAGAAGGGAGATCTGATCTCCAGGTTGCAAGTGGTAGGTTGTCACTTGAGGGTTCCCTCTGGTTTAGAGGAAGGGAGGCTTGTCCTCCGGTCCTTGGCTTGTGGCTTGCAAGTCAAGGGGTCCCTCCGGTTGGAGGAAGAGAGGTCTTAGACCTCTGGTTTGCTAGTGACGGGGAGTCACTGGTGGGTTCCCTCCTGGTCTAGAGGAAGAGAGGCTAGGCCTCTGGTGGGTTGTCGGCAGTAGGTTGCTACTGGCTAGTTCACTGGTAGTGGGACTGCTACCAGTGGGGTTCCCTCTTGGTATAGAGGAAGAGAGACGTGAGTCTCTGGTTTCTAGTGACCGTGGGTTGCTAGTGGTTCCCTCCGAGTAGGAGGAAGAGGGGAGGTTGTTCCCCTGGGTAAGCTGTGTATCAGCGTTTGTTGGCAAGCTGTGTTGTCCAGCTGTTAGTGAAGCCACACTCAGTTTGAATGTGGGGTGGATGTAGGTCTGGAGGACCGAACCACCTAAAAATCCCCGTGCCGTGTGCTTGTTTTTCTCTTCTGGGCTTGGATATTCGGTAGATGCTTGTTTAGGCCGATCCTTCCCTATCCTCCAAGCAGTTCGTTCTGCGGTTAGTGTTTGACCATTGTGCTCTAATTCGGAAACTCCTGTATGAGATCTAAACTTAATTTTTAATCCTTAATTTTTAACGGGTAAAGGTCCATTCACCCCCCTCTGGACCTATCAATTGGTATCAGAGCGGTTCCCTATATCTCCAGATTCAACGATCTGTAGGGGATCCTGCTGGTCTGATAGGTGCATTTCTGTTTTGGTCTTGCTGCTTGGTTTTACTCCTGAACTGATTTCAATGAAGCACCCACCGATCTTTAGTGGTTCTGGATTTAAGTTGTGGCTTAGAAGTCTGCATACCTATGTTAAACAACGTGATCCGGATATGTGGAAGTTGATTTCAGATGGTCCACACAAACTGCCAAAGAAAATGTCCAAATGGACTGACAATGATAGATACATGTGTGATCAAAACGAGAAGGCTATGGAAATTCTGAAGGCTGCCACTGACAAAGCTTTACATTCATGTTTTTATCATTGCAGGTCAGCCACTGAAATTTTGGACCAACTGAAAATAGCCTTCGAGTCAAAGAAGGACGCCTGCATGATGGCCAATGGGACTGATCACAACAATGATCAAAGTAATGAAGAGGACAATGATGATCAGGTAAACCCTTTTCAACATTATACTATGGATGATTGGGAAAATAGCTATGCTGACTTGTTGGGGCTATATGAAAATTTAAAAAGAGAACATAAGAAACTGAGAAAGGGTACTAGGTTAACCAGTGCAAATTCCTGTTCATGTCAAAACTATTTAAAATTGGAACAAACAAATGATGCTTCCATAGCTGAGATTCATAAGCTTGAGAGTCAAATTAAATTGTTAAAGAAAAAGAATCAAGAATCTGTTAATTCAGAACTGAATGAACTTAAATATGAAAATGACTCTCTCAGGAAAATCATTGAAGAAAATGTTCAGAAAATTAGAAACCTTGAACAAGAAAATGAATTGCTAACTGAAAAATCTGAATCTAATCAACAATTCGAACCACCGTGTGAAGATCAGATTTTAATAAATGAATTGGTCCAGAATGACAAGCTCAAGGGAGAAATTGAAAAATTGAAAATGTTGAACAGTAGTATGTCTGAGAGACTTCTAACCTTAGAAAAGGGAAAAACTGTTTGCATTGAAGATTCTGATAAACTGAGCAATCTGGAAAATAAAATTGAGGACTATAAAATCGCAAACAAGGTGCTAAGTGAATGTGTAAACTGCAATGAACAAGAGATTGCCAGTTATGAAATACACATTGTTTCTCTGGAAAATGAAATAGAAGACTTGAAGAAATCCTTGTCAAAATTTGTGGAAGGACAAGAGAATCTGGACAGATTGTTAGGTGTTAAAGTCAATTTTCAAAAAGAAGGGTTGGGCTATAACTCAACAAAGAAAAAGAGTTTTGAAAATAAGATTCAAACTTCTGCTGTTTCAGATGTTGCATCTGCTAGCCTAGCCAGTCCTTCTGTATTTCAATTCACTGCTCAAAGAAGTCTGAAGACAACTGTAGAACAAAAAGGGAAGAACAAAGTGGATTCTACTACATACATGCATCCTGACTTTAAATCCCATGCTAACAAGAAACCTATGTCATGCCTTAATTGTCATAAAGCTGGTCATCAAATGCATGAATGCAAACTGAAAGGAAAAGATGACATGAATACTAGTAAAGTGCATGTTACGAAAACTCATGACAAAAATCATGAGGTTCAGAAAAAGAAAATGTCATGTTACTACTGCCATAGAATTGGCCATTTGATGCATGAATGTAGATTGATGGAAAAGGATGATATGGATGCTAGGAAATATCGTGATAGAAATCCTGATGTTCATTCAAAGAAAAGGGAATGTTCGCATTGTGGTAGATTAGGCCACACCCTTGCTCAATGTTGGTTTGCTAATGGAAAGAAAAAACCACTCCCACATCATGCTAAATTTTATGCTAACCAACATGCTCTTAATATCAACAAAACTGCTTCTCCGAACCAGCATGTCAGATGTTTTGATGGGGCATCAAAGGCGATTTCATTACACGGGTGAAGTGTATTTGTGAGTTATGGCTTGTATGAGATTGTAATTGTGTATTTTCTTTCTTTTGGGCTCCTTGTAAGGCTTATATCAAGCCAATGGGCCATTTTTTATGTTAAGTCCAAGGTTAGATTGCTATTAATAGAGTCTATTAGAAAGCCTAGTTCATATTGGACCAAGTGCCACCCTTATGGACCTTATTAGTCATTTAAGGCCCAATTGGGCCACTCCCTCTCATGGGCCACCAAGACTTGGAAGGCCCAAGTCTAGACTTGAGTTAATGGGTTGGGTTGGCTGCCCTTGGACCAGCCTAGGCCCAAGAGAGGCCCATGAAGGGGGCGCCCCCTCTTTTGGCCTTATTAGGCTAGTTAGGTGGTGTTTGAATGGAATTAGTCCATGGTTGAATGGAGATGGTCAAATTAGATTAAACAAATGTATTAAGTGTGTTATTCACATTGTATCTCAGTCATTCACTCATCAACCCTTGATCCAAGGGCCTAGAATGGATTAGAAACCTAGCATATAAAACCTTGTATTTTCATATGAAAATCAATGAAAAATTCAGAAAATTGTTGAGTCTCTTGGAGCATGGTGCGCCCCTCTCTCCTCCCCCTGCTGTTCTTCCACCTTCAACCCCCAGATCTAGAGTGGTTCTACCTCCCTTCATCCCCTCTCAACCTCTGATCATCACCGGTGCCGCCGCCGCCGCCGTTCGTGCCGCCTTCGAGCCGCCACGGGATCAATTTCGGTGTTCTATCTTGCTGGACAGAGGTGAAGCTCGGAAATTTCTCAAGTCAGCCAAGAGTTCCGATCGACTTCAAATTTTGGGGGTTGGTGCCTACCTTATAGATCCTTCCCCAAAAACAAATTCAGCTCCAAATTCCCCCGTTTCATATTGTTTCCACTTCGTTCATTCCCCAAACTCAAATCAGATCTATCTCTGTCTATAGTGACAGAACCTTTGAGTTCATCCCCTTCTACCACCCTTTTGAATTTCTTTTGCCCTCCCAATTTAACTGGGGTTTCTGTCCATTTTTCCCTACCACCACCATTTTTATTAATTTTTTTTGAGTCTTTTACCTATTTTTCAAAATTCATGTTCTACCGGAGCTACAGTACCTCCAGCCAGATCTCAGATTCGACCTTCTTCCAGTAAACAAATCATTGAAATTCATAGGCATATCCAAACGTGTCCAAAACAACTTTTCCATCTTCCTAACTCAAAATCCTACAACGTTCATGAAGAAGTCGAAGTCTGAATCCAAGGTCCTCCTAGCGGTCAATGGCAGTTATCAGAGATCAGCTCCACAGATCTGAGTGTTCAGTTACTATACAACAGGAGGTTGTAAATTCTACAAGTCCAGATCAGCGAAGATCTAGGCCAGATCTCTAGGCCTACATTTAAGTACTTCGAGTCAGCTTTCCAACGGCGCTAATTTCGTGTCAATCCGACATCGGATCTGACCGCAGCGTCCGTTCTCGTCGGACAGCGCGCTGAAAACCAGAAACTGCAGATCCGTGGGAAGTTTTCCCGACGGGCGCCGGCCGGAGCCGCCCGGCCTCCGATCATCGTTCCAGCGTGCCTCCAGCCCGGGGATCGCTTCCATCAGTGTCCCCCACCACAGTGGTGACCCGGGTCCCACACGGCCCCTCAGGACAGCACGTGGGCCCCACCGTCATTTGTTCGGGCGTTGCCGAATCAACGCGAGAAGCCGCCCGTCAACCCGAATTCGGTCCTCCCGGACCCCATTGTGTAGCCCTTTACCTCCCTGCGTGGAGTGGGCAGCGGCTTGCATTTCTGTAATATTGTGTAATATTGTTCCGGGAGTATGAGTTTCGGCCGGGTCCGTCGTCCCCACGCCGAGCGCGTGGAGGTATCATCTTCGCTCCTACACTTGACATTTCGCTTATTTCATATATGCTTGTTTATGCCACTGCTAGATAGCATATTTTAGGACCTAGCTTGCTATAATTTCATATCACCGCTACTACGAGAGAGTGAGCGAGACCGTCCCGTGACCCGATCCGGGCACGAAAGTGCGAGCCGACCACCCTAGCTCTTGTCGGTTTCTCAACCGTGCACGTCCGACGCTTCCCTCATCAAGGGACGATCGCGAGCTTGCCGTGTCCGTGTCTCGTCCCGCATCAATTTGGTATCAGAGCAAGTTGAGTCTAGGGTGTCAAAAAAAAAGAAAAAAAGAGTGTCATTTACGTCTAGTCATCAGTCGGTCTAAGTCGTGTTTAGGGTCATCATTGTTTTAAAACACAAAATAGAGTGTCTTTTCGCATACATCCCTTTACTCGGTATATAGAAAGGTGTTGTCCGACCGTTAGGTTACGCCTATCGGGAAGGCCGCACACTTGTGCGAGTGACCTTCGGGTCGATTATCTCCGCCGCGTACCGAGTTTTGGTTAAGTCTAGGCGCATCATTTTGCATTAGTGTGTTTTGCTCTAGTCGGTGTGTTTGCATGCCCACTCATCGGGGTACTCAGTACTCACCCCCACCCCCACCTATGGCCAACCCACGGGATACCTCGGGAGACTTCCACTCCCTACAAGAGGCGATGATGGCCATTATGGCTAGGTTGGACCAATCTGATGCTAACTTTCGGACCTTCTCCGAGAATATGGATGGTCGCCTTAGGGCCATGGAGGGACGCATGGAAAACTCCGATAGGTCGGTCCAAGACCTCGTTGGGCGGTTAGATAGGATGTCACACGGGGACCCTCCTGGGGCAGCCCAAGGTCCACCCGCACCTCCTCCCGCGGGGGCCCAAGTCCCACCCGCTCCCATGGCCCAAGTCCAGGCCGCTCCCTCGGCCCAAAACCAGCCACCACTGGTTCCTCCACCCGCCCCTCCTCGGGTTCCCCAACTACCACACCGTGACCTTGGTCTCGAGGACTATGGGTCCGACAATGCCTACGAGGGGTATGGTCAACGCCGTCGTGGTTTTCAGCCACAACGAGATGAGGATGATGAATCCTTAAGACCGTGCGAGCGGATCCTCCCGCTTTTTACGGGTCTTTGGATCCGAAAGTCTACCTAGATTGGGAGTTTGGCATGGACCGTTATTTTGAATGGTATGATATGTCGGAGCATCGAAGGGTCCGATTTGCCACCATGAAACTCATGGGGCAGGCACAAACCTATTGGAAGAATGTGGAGAGCCTGCTACTTCAGCGGCTAGAACCCCCGATCGACACATGGGCCGAGATGAAGAATAAACTTCGGCAAAAGTACCTTCCTCCCACATACCACCAGCGACTCATCGATAGATGGCAAAGTCTTAGCCAGGGAGACCAGTCCGTCTCCGAATACATCACGGAGTTTGATGAGTACTTTCTCCGATGTGGTGTCACGGAGGAGAGTACCATGCCCGTGTCCCACTTTCGACGTGGTTTGCGGCCACACTACCAGTATGAGCTTTTCCGCCGCAATGCCAAGACGTTGGAAGAGGCATATCAGGTTGCTCTCGAGATGGAGCAATTTGAGGGAGAGTTCGAGTCTAGCCATCGGTTGGGCCCCACCCCTCTCCGTAGTACCGAGCCCCGTCACTCTATAGGCCCACATCAGCGGCCTCCCATGGCTCGACCTCAGGAGCCCACCCGTCAGGAGCACTTCGCTCCACGGCCTCGCCCTCCTCCACCCCGGGATCTATTTCCATCCCAACCACCGGCACCCTTTGCCCGTCCCCCAGCTCCTATAGCCCGTCCTCTGGCACCGGCACCCCCTCCACTCTTGTCCAAGGCACCTACACCTCCCCCATTGTTGCCTACACCCCCTACCCAGCGAGATGATAAGGGTAAGGCCCCTCTTATCGGGGAGAGTAGTCGATCGTGAATACAATGTTTCCACTGTCACGGGTACGGCCACATTGCTTGTGAGTGTCCCGCTCACACCACCCTAGCCTTAGGTGTTGGAGGATCCGCGCCTCCCGAGCTTGAGCATGTCGATTACGAGGCCGACGAGGCACTGGCCGATGAATACTATGCCATGGGGGAAGAGCTGGGCGACCCTTCGGCCGCCCAGGATGTCGCCACCTAGTGGGTTTGATGCTACCACCTTAGTCTAGAGTCGTGCATGAGTCAGTGTGCTTTCTTTGTGTGGTTTGTTTGTGTGGTGATTTTGAGTCGATTGTTTGCATGGTTTGCATTCGTGTGTCAGTGCATGGTGAGTCTGCATGTGTCTTATGCAAGCTCGTGTCGTTCTCTTATGAGTAAGAGGCGAGTGGACTCACTTGATGAGTATGGGATTGGTTTTACTTCTATATCCGGATCAGTCACCTATAGGGACTCAGCGGTGATTCCTAGTGAGTCTTCGAGCTGTTTCCTTCCTTTGAGAGTGCCCTTCGGAGTGACCACCTTTAGCCATAGCAGTTCGCATATCGAGTATATATGGAATGAGCAGGTGACGATCACTTGGAGTGGAGCATACCCGCGCTACGTGGCATGGTGACGGATCCGCCGAAGTACCGGAGCAGCCATACCCCTACTCGACGGGGTCGAGTTCCTCCCACCCGGGGAGAATTGATGGGGCATCAAAGGCGATTTCATTACACGGGTGAAGTGTATTTGTGAGTTATGACTTGTATGAGATTGTAATTGTGTATTTTCTTTCTTTTGGGCTCCTTGTAAGGCTTATATCAAGCCAATGGGCCATTTGTTATGTTAAGTCCAAGGTTAGATTGCTATTAGTAGAGTCCATTAGAAAGCCTAGTTCATATTGGACCAAGTGCCACCCTTATGGACCTTATTAGTCATTTAAGGCCCAATTGGGCCACTCCCTCTCATGGGCCACCAAGACTTGGAAGGCCCAAGTCTAGACTTGAGTTAATGGGTTGGGTTGGCTGCCCTTGGACCAGCCTACGCCCAAGAGAGGCCCATGAAGGGGGCGCCCCCTCTTTTGGCCTTATTAGGCTAGTTAGGTGGTGTTTGAATGGAATTAGTCCATGGTTGAATGGAGATGGTCAAATTAGATTAAACAAATGTATTAAGTGTGTTATTCACATTGTATCTCAGCCATTCACTCATCAACCCTTGATCCAAGGGCCTAGAATGGATTAGAAACCTAGCATATAAAACCTTGTATTTTCATATGAAAATCAATGAAAAATTCAGAAAATTGTTGAGTCTCTTGGAGCTTGGTGCGCCCCTCTCTCCTCCCCCTGCTGTTCTTCCACCTTCAACCCCCAGATCTAGAGTGGTTCTACCTCCCTTCATCCCCTCTCAACCTCTGATCATCACCGGTGCCGCCACCGCCGCCGTTCGTGCCGCCTTCGAGCCGCCACGAGATCAATTTCGGTGTTCTATCTTGCTGGACAGAGGTGAAGCTCGGAAATTCCTCAAGCCAGCCAAGAGTTCAGATCGACTTCAAATTTTGAGGGTTGGTTCCTACCTTATAGATCCTTCCCCAAAAAAACATTCAGCTCCAAATTCCCCCGTTTCATATTGTTTCCACTTTGTTCATTCCCCAAACTCAAATCAGATCTGTCTCTGTCTACAGTGACAGAACCTTTGAGTTCGTCCCCTTCTACCACCCTTTTGAATTTATTTTGCCCTCCCAATTTAACTGGGGTTTCTGTCCATTTTTCCCTACCACCACCATTTTTATTAATTTTTGTTGAGTCTTTTACCTATTTTTCAAAATTCATGTTCTACCGGAGCTACAGTACCTCCAGCCATATCTCAGATTCGACCTTCTTCCAGTAAACAAATTATAGAAATTCATAGGCATATCCAAACGTGTCCAAACCAACTTTTCCATCTTCCCAACTCAAAATCCTACAACTTTCATGAAGAAGTCGAAGTCTGAATCCAAGGTCCTCCTAGCGGTCAACGGCAGTTATCAGAGATAAGCTCTACAGATCTGAGTGTTCAGTTACTGTACAATAGGAGGTTGTAAATTCCACAAGTCCAGATCAGCGAAGATCCAGGCCAGATCTCTAGGCCTACATTGAAGTACTTTGAGTCAGCTTTCCAACGGCGCCAATTTCGTGTCAATCCGACATCGGATCTGACCGCAGCGTCCGTTCTCGCCGGACAGCGCGCTGAAAACCAGAAACTGCAGATCCGTGGGAAGTTTTCCCGACGGGCGCCGGCCGGAGCCGCCCGGCCTCCGATCATCGTTCCAGCGTGCCGCCAGCCCGGGGATCACTTCCATCAGTGTCCCCCACCACAGCGGTGACCCGGGTCCCACACGGCCCCTCAGGACAGCACGTGGGCCCCACCGTCATTAGTTCGGGCGTTGCCGAATCAACGCGAGAAGCCGCCCGTCAACCCGAATTCGGTCCTCCCGGACCCCATTGTGTAGCCCTTTACCTCCCTGCGTGGAGTGGGCAGCGGCTTGCATTTCTATAATATTGTGTAATATTGTTCCGGGAGTACGAGTTTCGGCCGGGTCCGTCGTCCCCACGCCGAGCGCGTGGAGGTATCGTCTTCGCTCCTACACTTGGCATTTCGCTTATTTCATATATGCTTGTTTATGCCACTGCTAGAGAGTATGTTTTAGGACCTAGCTTGCTATAATTTCATATCACCGCTACTGCGAGAGAGTGAGCGAGACCGTCCCGTGACCCGATCCGGGCACGAAAGTGCGAGCCGACCACCCTAGCTCTTGCCGGTTTCTCAACCGTGCACGTCCGACGCTTCCCTCATCAAGGGACGATCGCGAGCTTGCCGTGTCCGTGTCTCGTCCCGCATCATGTTTTAATTGTAACAAACTTGGGCATAAGGTCACTGAATGTTGGGCAAGATCTTATAGGAGAGAGTCTCCTTTCTGCTCCCATTGTGGGAAGCATGGCCATGCAGTCAAGGACTGCTGGCATGCTCAGGGTAGAAAACTCAATTCTAAAACTGTTAATCTCCCTGCTAATAAAAATGCATTTGGTAGAAATGTCTTTAGAGGCAAGCACAATGAGTGCTTCAAATGTGGGAAGCCAGGTCACAGGATTGCAACCTGTTGGCTGGCAGGATATCAAAACCAAACTGATTTTGGCAAACAGAATATTTATTCTGTTAACAAGGAGTCTCATGTTTATGCACATAGGATTCATGCTAACAAGGATATGCATAAATCAGTACTGAAAGCTGCTGCTGCTTGCTATCAAGTTAAAAATGTGCTGAGGAAACTTGCTAGAAGTAATACTGTCATGTCAGGACCCAAGACTTCTTGGGTACCTGTTTGTGCAAAATAACTTTGCTTTGAAGGTGTGCCTAGGATGGAATAAAGGGGTAATAAACCAGGGCACATAAAAGGAACCCATGTCTGAATGCTCCAGGTAAATTTACTGCTTCCCTCCTAATCTGAATTCAATCTCCAATCCATCAGAATGATGTTTGTCGTTGTTCATATAAACTGCCTATTTTGGACTAGACAGAATTATCATGATTAGAACAACCTCTCTAGTCTGCCATGCCCGTTGATTATCATGTTTGACCACTATGATATATCAAATAGTAAGCTATCAAAAGGCAGGGAAATCTGTCCTGAGGTGCTTACTATGTGTGAGGTGGTCTTTCAGACCAAGTGCTCCGCCTAGTACCATGGGTCTTTCTGCTGATCAGGGGAGCCTGTATGTGCATGATTCACAAACTCACAGGTTTAATTTTCATGGCAAACACTGCATTCAATAAATAATTAATACTTCCAAGAGTCGTGTGTGAGATGTCCTTGAGTGGGCTGAAAAGGAGTTTGACAGGCCATTTGGTTTCTGAAGAATTTTGTCAGCCGATGCAGTTAATGTGGTGTTAAGATCTGTCATCGCATGAGGTTGCAGTTTATTGCCCAAGAGCTTCTCTGGATGTGAGACAGAACTTCTTCAAGAATGTTATATTTGTAAGCATCCTTGGTACTTAATGTCTTGAGTGATCTCTCACTTGTTGGCTTGCTCATAGGAGTGCTGCTCATCTCATCTCTCTCTATTCGGTCTGCCACCTTCTTATCTCTCTCCTATCACTTTTGGTTCAGAAATTCTCTCAAAGAAATTTTTTCTTACAATCTTCTTGCTCTTATCAGATGTGATCTGTATACCTTAAACCACCCAATATCTAGTGTAACAACTTACACATGTTAATAAAGAACTTCAATGTATGGGGGTTATATTTGGTCCTTGATCCTTCTAAGTTATCCTCTCAAGTGTTGGTCAACATATTATAAAACTTCCTGTTAAATGAGAAAAACTTGTTGAGGATCTCGATTTAACTGAAACTTATGTGAAGAGAGCTGTGAGATAAAAATTGTGTTAAGTAAGATATCTGTCTTTTGTCTAAAATCATGAGAAGTGCCACCAGGGAATACGCCATTCTTTGTGGCAGAGCAATGGCTTTTGTGGAGAAATAGACACTCTAGATCAGAGAAGTCCAGAGTTTCTGTCATGATACAACTAGCTATCTCTATATAGAAATGTTAAAATAATAAAAAAAGGGGGAAAGTCAACAAAGAAAAATTTCATTGGCTTTGATTGGCATAAAGGTAGTCCGTCCTGAGTAACCAGGGTTTCTGGTGTCTGATAAACATGTCTCCTTGTGTAAAAAGGGACTATTCTACCTTGTGCTCAACAAATTGGTTGACCCTGTATGCCTTCTCTTGTCCATTAAATGAAGAAATGAAATCTGCTTGACATCGATGTGTTATTTCTTTGCTTGACAAACATAAGGAGTAATTTAATCGTGACTCTCTCTAGGGTAAGCAACTTTAACAGCTAATTTTGTGATCATGTTGATTTAATATCTTGAGGTAACTGACCATGGAATTTGGAAGAATATAACTAGTCCATATATTGAAGGGCAAACTTTAACAGGCGATGGCTGTGTTACATCATGACTGAGGGTAGTTTGGGTATTTCCAGAAAAAGTTTGATAAGAGTGAAAAGTAACCCGACAAAACCCTTCTTGTTTCACACGCCTTCATCCACAAACCCTCGTTTCCCCTTGCCGCTTCCTATTCATCTTCGTGCCGCTCCACCTTGAGTGTTCCTTCAAACTCATCTCTATCTTTTCCCGCTCACTTCCTTTCCCCATAGAGATCTCTTCCTCTCTTGGGTCTAGCTTCACTTCCAATAGCAACCGGCAAGAGAGAGTTGATACTCTAGGAGTCTTGGCAAATGGATCAGCAAGCATCCACCGCTCAGGTTGAAAGGAAGAGGAAAAAAAAGGAAACTGCTGAGGAGCCTCCGTCCAAGCAGCAACGTTGTCTAGAATCCGATGCTGCTGCGGGAATGTCTTCAGAGTAAGGTACCAGGCCTTCCCAGACTACCGTATTTTTAGAGAGTGGTAAAATCATTCCTCCGAGGATAGTTGATTTCGGTGATGAATCCATGGTCCTGAAGTTTCCAGAACTCTTGAAGATCTTCGAGTTTCAGGAATGGAGGAAATTTTTGGAAGATCACAGGGTATTCTACCCTAGCCTGGTGATGGAATTTTACAACAACTTGTTGTTGAGCCGAGATAAGTCTGCATTGATTTCGACTATTAAAGGGGTTGAGATAACAGTGACATGCAACTCTCTCCATGAAGCTCTAAGTATTCCAGAAAAGGGAGAGGTGGAGAGAGGGTACAGATACAGTCTGCATGAGGCATTTTCGGTTATTACTGGTAAACCCAGTAACATTCTTGACAAGGGGCAAGTGAAGCTGAAAGCTTTCCAAACCTCGTCATTTCCTCCTCTTCACAAGCTCCTTCAAAACATAATTGCTTCTATAGTCACACCACAGACTGGAGCTAGGGGTAGAATCACAGACACACAGAGGTTTCTACTGTTTTGTCTGATTCAGAATGTAAAGATATGTTTGCCAGAAATCATTTTTACTGTCATGAAGGGATGTATTGGATCCAAGAGACACCTTCCCTATGCCGCCCATCTGACAGACATCTTCAAGTATTCAGAGATTTGCTTGGATGGAGAGGCTGCATCTGAAGTTAAGGCCCGAAACATATTTAATATGAATTTTGTTTCAGTGTTTTTGGGCTTGGAGGGCTCTTCAATGGTGGGGCAAGTTAAGGCCCAGAAAGTCAAGGAATCACAAACTCAGGGGGAGCATCTGGAACAATCTCAAGACTTAGCTCAAACTGGTGTGCAATTAGTTTCTGAGATTGATGTACAGGATACACCAGCTGAACAACCACAGTCTATTACGTCTGCTGCACTCCCTGAAGTATCTTTTTCCTTTCAGAGGCTAGTTGAGGTTGCATCTGATGAAATTAGGTTGTCTGAAGAAAGTATTCAGACTGATCTAGATGCAAATATTGATAGTCTGTTTGATTCTTTTGGGAAGACATCTGAAGAGGTGATATTGCCCGTGGAACAGCCAGCTAAAGAGTAAGAAAGTACGGATCAAGAACTTGCTGATTTTGTTAATGTGATTCTAAGAGAGACTGTAGAGAAAAGCTTGAAAGAGGCTACCAACTTGGTTTCATCTGAAAGTCTTGAACAGGCACCTGTTGATAGCCCTGCAGATCATGATCTCATGGAAGATAGAGGGGATAACAGTCAAGAAAAAGTTCCTGTCATAGAATTGGATACAGAATCTTCAAATGAGGAAGAGGAACCTGAAATTGTAGTTCCTGACAAAGACACACAAGCTGAAGTTGAAGATCAGGCTCCAGCAGTAGACAACCAACCGTCAGTGCAAGAATTTTTTGGTACACCTCTAGGTCCACCTAGACTTCTATCTGCACAGGCGCCCAACATTGAATCTGCTCGGGCACCCAACATTGAAGAACTCCTCATAAACTTGACTCAGCAGATGCAGAAACAAGATAAGAAATTAGATGATCTGCTCAAATATGTCACTCTCAACATCAATCAAGTACATTCCAGGCTACTGAAGCTTGAGATATCTCTCCTCACTGAATGGAAAAGGTTCCTACTCAACAAAAAGGCTTCAGATGATGCCAACAGATCCTTGATGCAAGGTTTGCAGGAGGTTTGTTCAAAGATAGCAAAAGCACTGCGTGAGTTACAAGATGTTCAAATTTCCTCCTTCAAACAATCTACCAACATTATAGATCACTGCTTTGAGATCAGAACATCTTTAGAAGCTTTGAAGAAGTCATCCAGTGCCCTAGGTCCAGGTGTTCAGCAGATCTATGATAAATTGGTCGCCTTCTTAACAGAAATGACAATTCTGACTGACAGATATGAAACTGTTAATATTCGCCAAGACGACAGCATTTCTGAAGTGGCACATGTCAGAAGCGCTGTGGTGTATTGGCTAGCTGAACTGTCAAATGACCTAAAGGAATTTCAGTCTATATTGGGTTCAGCACCTGGTCAAGCTTCTTCTAGCAGAACTCCACCTCAAGAATATACCTCTGCTTCTCCAAGGGGGAGACCACCGCATGGCAGGCCACGTGGCCCTTCTAGCAGACATGCCAGACTTTTTTCTTGAAAAGAGAATGCTCTGTATCTTGTTGCCCATTTTGAGGCTTTCTCTCTCACACTCTTGGACTTATTAATTAAATTTCATATCATTTGCATTGTTGCATCCTTATTGTTTCCTTCTTTTTGATGATGACAAAGGGGGAGAAATCAGGCCTTTGCTAGCTCGTTGAGAATGTTTGAGAATGTTTGTTATTCATTGAGAATGGTTATTTGACACTTTAAAAATGTTTAATAATGGTGCTAATGTTTGTTTAGCCTTGGAAAGGCTGAAATTCTTTTTTCTGCAAAGACTCAAGACTCATAGTGTTGCCATCCATCAAAAAGGGGGAGATTGTTGAGTCTTGTTGAATCTTTACATGTTTTGATGATGACAACACTATAAGTCTTAGTGGTGTTCAAAAATATTTCTCTGTGAAAAATTAACAAAAATATTTTTCTGTGAAAGTGAACAAAGAATATTTTTCTGTGAAGAATAAACCTTCATTTCACTTCAGGTATTTTTAGGGACTGTCTTCGTGTTGGTTGGAACTTCGTCATGTTTGTGTATAACACCTCGTGTTGTACTGTTTGCCTTCGTGTCATTTTTAGTTTTAGTACTGTTTGTGTTTTCAACACACCGTGTCGTCCTTTCGTACCTCGTGTTGTGTTAAGTTGTGTGCTGATTGACTTCGTGCTGATTCTTCTGAAGCAGCTCAAATTGGTCTGATGAACTTCGAGTTGCTTCTGTATGAACCTCGTGTCGTTAGCACTTAGTTGCTCATCTCGAGTCAGTCCTCTATGTTTGCTCTTGTGTCTTCGTGTCAATTACTGTAGTTCCTTGAGTTGTTCTTCTGCTTCCACCGTTTCATCACGTGTTGTTGAAGACGTGTCTATCTCATGTCTTCGTGTCGTGTTTCCTAGACCTCGTGTCCTTCTCGCCTTGACCACACCCCGTGTCAATTCCTGTGTTTCGTCTTCGTGTTGTTTTCAACTCGTGTCGGTTTCTGTTTTCATCTTCGTGTTGTCTACAACTCGTGACGGTTTCTGTTATTTGTCTTCGTGTCGTGGTCAGCCCGTGTCGCCTCATCTTCGAGTCGTTCATTCGAGCTATTGTGTGCTCGAGTTGTTTTTCTTGTGTTTTCAAGTGTTGTTTCACTACGTGTCTTCGTGTTGTCTTTTGTATTCGTGTCTTCGTGTTGTCTTTGTATTCGTGTCTTCGTGTTTCTTTTGTATTTGTATCTCCGTGTTGCTTCCTTCTATTTTCATCCTGGTCTCTTCTGATCGCGTGTCTTTCTATTGCTTCACTCTGTGTTATCTTTTTCTCACCTCATGCTGTCTTTATCTGACTTCGTGTCGTCTTCGTTGTTGTGTTAGCTGTACTCTCGTGTACTTCGTGTCGTTCTCGTGTTATCTCGTGCTAAACTCATCTAACGTACCTCGTGTCAGTCACAGTATAGTTGATGTGACACCATATGGCAGCGATGGAATTTGATCCCTAGGACTTAATTCGTAAGAGCAACAACAAGACTTAAGAGCTACTAGAGATTCGCTAACACACCGCACGCTCGCGATTCCCGTGGTGACTCGGTGATGCCGAGTCGAGGTGGTGGGGTTAGCCCCTGGCTGGCAAGAGGACCAGCACCGCTAAGGTTGTCCCTCCCAAAGGTATGAAGCCCACAAACAAGGGCGGCCGGGTGCCTTGAGGGCACTAGGTCACTCGCTCACTTTTAGCCACGGCGACCATACTAAGATAGTGGCTCCGGGATCAGGCACTCGCTCTCCAACCAGCGGATAAGTTTCGCAAATATGAAATGAACAGAAATAAAGGGGCAAGGGCAGAGCTCACCTGGTTGGTTTGAGGAAACCAACCCCGGTCGGAGACGAGGGCGAGCGGGGAAGTGTGGGTTCCCCCGCACACTATGCCGATGAAGCTTCAATCCTGTTTAAAAGTACAATCACTACACCTCGCGCAGGAGGGTGATCTCGGGGGTGGGAAATATTCAAGTACAATCAAGCACTACCTCCCGCAGGGAGGGGCGGTAGCCAGGCGGGGAAGGGAGAACCGTCGGGGAAAGGTAGGTTGGACGCCGTGGATGTTCCCACTTGCAACCAGCGACGGCTGACTGCCCGATGATTCCTGGACTGTATATCGCGTTCCTGAATTTCGCCGGAGGCGAGACCAGCGTGGAATTCCTCGTACCTGGCACGTGGATGTCCCTGAATTTCCTTGATTTCTTCTGATGTAGTTGCCGGTCCGGGGTGGGGTTTGATCGGGGAGGCAGAATCTGGGCGCGGCAGCTCCCTGTTTCTGACAGCAGGATGCAGAGATCGCCCCTGAATTTCCTTGTGTTTTCAAGTGTTGTTTCACTACGTGTCTTCGTGTTGTCTTTTGTATTCGTGTCTTCGTGTTGTCTTTGTATTCGTGTCTTTGTGTTTCTTTTGTATTTGTATCTCTGTGTTGCTTCCTTCTATTTTCGTCCTGGTCTCTTCTGATCGCGTGTCTTTCTATTGCTTCACTCTGTGTTATCTTTTTCTCACCTCATGCTGTCTTTATCTGACTTCGTGTCATCTTCGTTGTTGTGTTAGCTGTACTCTCGTGTACTTCGTGTCGTTCTCGTGTTATCTCGTGCTAAACTCATCTAACGTACCTCGTGTCAGTCACAGTATAGTTGATGTGACACCATATGGCAGCGATGGAATTTGATCCCTAGGACTTAATTCGCAATAGCAACAACAAGACTTGAGAGCTACTAGAGATTCGCCAACACACCGCACGCTCACGATTCCCGTGGTCACTCGGTGATGCCGAGTCGAGGTGGTGGGGTTAGCCCCTGGCTGGCAAGAGGACCAGCACCGCTAAGGTTGTCCCTCCCAAAGGTATGAAGCCCACAAACAAGGGCGGCCGGGTGCCTTAAGGGCACTAGGTCACTCGTTCACTTTTAGCCACGGTGACCATACTAAGATAGTGGCTCCGGGATCGGGCACTCGCTCTCCAACCAGCGGATAAGTTTCGCAAATATGAAATGAACAGAAATAAAGGGGCAAGGGCAGAGCTCACCTGGTTGGTTTGAGGAAACCAACCCCGGTCGGAGACGAGGGCGAGCGGGGAAGTGTGGGTTCCCCCGCACACTATGCCGATGAAGCTTCAATCCTGTTTAAAAGTACAATCACTACACCTCGCGCAGGAGGGTGATCTCGGGGGTGGGAAATATTCAAGTACAATCAAACACTACCTCCCGCAGGGAGGGGCGGTAAGCCGGCCAGGCGGGGAAGGGAGAACCGTCGGGGAAAGGTAGGTTGGACGCCGGGGATGTTCCCACTTGCAACCAGCGACGGCTGACTGCCCGATGATTCCTGGATTGTAGATCGCGTTCCAAAATTTCTCCGGAGGTGAGACCAGCGTGGAATTCCTCGTATCTGGCACGTGGATGTCCCTAAATTTCCTTGATTTCTTCTGCTGTAGTTGCTGGTCCAGGGTGGGGTTTGATCGGGGAGGCAGAATCTGGGCGCGACAGCTCCCTGTTTCTGACAGCAGGATGCAGAGATCACCCTGATGGCTTCTGAACTCCAAATCATGAGCTACTGGAGTTTCTGGAACTGTGAGCGAGTCCTCTCTGCAGCAAAACTGACGGCGTAGCCGTTCGATGTCGGGGTGGACTGGGGGACGCCAATGAGTGGCAGCTGATCGCTGCAGGTTGTGGGAGGCAGACCCGTCTAGTCGAGGAAGAAAAATGAAAGCTCTGACCTCCGGATGTTGAACGCACTTCTGCTTCTTGATCCCAAAAGAGGACAGGTGGAGGAAGATATTCGTAGAAGAACTCATGGCTTGAATCTTCCAGTGGCTGGTCCGGGTAAAGCTTCGAACAAGGTGGCAGCTTCTGGCCGCAACAGCTACCTGACACGAACAAGGACTTGTAGGAGTTGTCCCGGCCACTCCCGGACACCAAATCTCGAACTGTTGAAGTTTTTGGAACCGTGGAGGAACCCTCTTTTCAGGAAAACTGGTGGGGAAGCCGTCTGATGTCGGGGTGGACTGGGGGACACCGATGAGTGGTATCTGGTCGCTGCAGGTTGTGGGAGGCAGACCCGTCTAGTCGAGGAAGAAGAGTGAGAACTCTGGCCTCCGGATGCCGATCGTGATTCCGCTTCCTGATCCTGGAAGAGGATAGGACGTGGAAGAACTTTGTTGAAGAACTCTCGGTCTGAATCCCCCGCCGTTTGTCGTGGTACAGCTTCAAATCAGGTTCAGGAACTTGGCAGGGGAAGTCCAGCGCAGTCGGGGGAGAACGGCTCTCCCAGGCAGCCGTGAACTCGGAATGAGATGAGGTCACCTCTCCTGCGAAGCCAACTGGTCGGTCTTTCCAGAAATGTACGGTACGTCTTCATAGGTCTCCGTATGACTCCGTGACAGCTTCTGCAAGATGACCCTTCCTCTGCCACCTGCATACTGATCAAAGGGGGGAGAGGGGTGGAAGAACTTGGTTGGCCAAAGGAAGAACAATGGGAAGGGGGGTTGGGGGGCTGCGACCTAGGGAGGTGAAGGGGCTGGGAATGAATGGGTGCAGTCTCCAAAGGGAGGAGAATTCGAATTTTAGCTTGGGAGGGGTGAAGGGGGTGCTTGGGGAAGTGAGGGGGTGTATGGGGAATGCCAAGGGGTGCCTTGGAAGAGGGAGGGATTAAATGGGAGAGTTAATGTGGCCTTGGGAGGTGAAAGGGTGGGTGATGTGGCAAGGTGAGGTGGCAAGGTGAAGAGAGAGAGGATGGTGTGAATTTGGGAGAGAGAGGGGGATGAGAGAGAGAGGGGGCCGCCCCCTTTAGAGAGAGAGAGAAGAGGAGAGAGAGAGAGATAGCTAGAGAGAGAAGGAGAGGTGCACAAATGCTGTGGCAAATTCTTTAATACTTCATTAGCTTCCACAAGAGGGGGTTGGGGTCCTATATATAGGGATCCCAACTTTGTACAAAAGCCCCTGAGGAAAGATCCAATAACAGATAACCAAAAGTGCTAAAAGGGGCGCCCATGGGCCTGGCTCCTCTAAATGGGCCACAAAGCCAAACAAGCCCAATATGACGATCAACTTAGGTAACAAGCATGAGCACCTAGGACTTGACTCAAAATAAAGGTGAAATACATCAAAGTGACTCAAGAAAGATATGAAAATTACATAGCCAGACTCAGGAAATTAAGACGAACATAATGGCGAGCATCGGGACCCTTGGAGAAATGGGAAGTGGCAAGCGATGTCCCCATCATACTCCCGGGGTGCAGAGAACTCGACTCTGTCGAGTAAGGGTCCTCTCCGCTGCGGTACTGCTCCAATAGGTCAGGATCCAGCTGCTGGAGGTCCTCCCGGCTCACCCAGGCATCGTCCGAAGGTGGCCGTCCCTTCCACCTAACCAGGTATCGCCCATATGCCTTGCCCCTTGTGTTGGTGACCTGTTCATCTAATATTCGCTCCACTTTGTCACGCTGGTTTCTCAAGTTGGGTGGAGCTCTCTGAGGTGTGGGGGCGCTCTCAAGGGATGGAGTAGGCTGGATCTCTTCACTAGGTGTCACCGTGGGGCCTTTGTAGGGTACCAGGTCAGCCACATTGAATGTGGGGCTTACTCCATATTCTTCAGGGAGTTTCAACACATAAGCATTGGTGCCAAGTTGTCTCAGCACCTGGAAGGGGCCAGCTCCACGAGACCTCAACTTTGAGGTATTCCTAGGGAATAGCCTCTCAGTTCTCACCATCACAAAATCACTAGTTTTGAATTCTTGGTGGCGGCGGTGGGGATCGGCAGTCTTTTTATAATTCTCGTTGCTCTTGTTGATGTGTTTGCGAATGTTTTCATGTGTCTTTGTGGATGTTGACTCACTAGTGGATAAAGGGGGTCCTAGACAACCAAATGTGGACCTATCATGCAATGGTGTTATATAGACTTTGATGGACCTAGGGGGACCAGGGCATCCATGAATTGACCTATCATGCTTAGGAACCATGTGGACCTTGGTGCACTTAGGTGGATCGGGGCAGCCATGAGTGGCCCTATCATGCATGAGACGGATGAAGAGTGGGGGAAGACCAACTTGTCCAAATGTAAACCTATCGTGCACTGGACCTACTGTGTGAGTGACACAAGTGATGTGACTAGCTTGACCACATGATGCGAAAAGTTGTGATACATGGATTCCTATCAAGATGGTCCCATCTGTGAGATTTGGGGGTTTCCACTCATGGGGATCGAAGCGGTTCTTGGGATGGGTCACTCCCTCATCTCCAAGGTTGATGTCACCCTTGGCCTTGACTCTCATAGTGTGGGCGGAATTTTGGAATGGGTGGGTTAGGACTGACATGGTGGGTGAGGGTAGGAGGGAGTGGGTGGTAAGTGATGAGTACTTGGAACCCCTCATTGAGTGGCTTAAGCAAAACCTCCTCCTCCACATCATGCACCCCTCTATGGAGAATCATTACCCAATTTTGCCCACTCCTCCATTCCACACAACCTACCAATCGTTCTCCTTTGTGGGAGCCATGAGGGACTTGATTAAGAGTGTACTTTGGCAAATAGAGGTGACAAACATGTGGGCCTTAGAAGCAAGCAACATGGGGTACCTTAGTTTCTCACACCCCTCTATTGGGACCATCACCTCCATTTACACCAAGGGTCCTTGCACGAGTAAGCTCTTGTTGTTTCTACCTGAGCCTAATGAGTTTTACCTCACCCCCTTGCCCTCCTACAAGGAGCCTTGCGTTGGGCCCCACCAGGATCATGACTTCCACTTCCCTATGTGTGCTAGGGACCCTAGGGCGATCACTTCAGGTATTTTCAGGGACTGTCTTTGTGTTGGTTGGAACTTCGTCATGTTTGTGTATAACACCTCGTGTTGTACTGTTTGCCGTCGTGTCATTTTTAGTTTTAGTACTGTTTGTGTTTTCAACACGCCGTGTTGTCCTTTCGTACCTCGTGTTGTGTTAAGTTGTGTGCTGATTGACTTCGTGCTGATTCTTCTGAAGCAGCTCGAATTGGTCTGATGAACTTTGAGTTGCTTCTGTATGAACCTCGTGTCGTTAGCACTTAGTTGCTCATCTCGAGTCAGTCCTCTATGTTTGCTCTTGTGTCTTCGTGTCAATTACTATAGTTCCTCGAGTTGTTCTTCTGCTTCCACCGTTTCATCACATGTTGTTGAAGACGTGTCTATCTCATGTCTTCGTGTCGTGTTTCCTAGACCTCGTGTCCTTCTCGCCTTGACCACACCCCGTGTCAATTCCTGTGTTTCGTCTTCGTGTTGTTTTCAACTCGTGTCGGTTTCTATTTTCATCTTCGTGTTATCTTCAACTCGTGACGGTTTCTGTTATTTGTCTTCGTGTCGTGGTCAGCCCGTGTCGCCTCGTCTTCGAGTCGTTCATTCGAGCTATTGTGTGCTCGAGTTGTTTTTCTTGTGTTCTCAAGTGTTGTTTCACTACGTGTCTTCGTGTTGTCTTTGGTATTCATGTCTTCATGTTGTCTTTGTATTCGTGTCTTCCTATTGTCTTTGTATTCGTGTCTTCGTGTTTCTTTTGTATTTGTATCTCCGTGTTGCTTCCTTCTATTTTCGTCCTGGTCTCTTCTGATCGCGTGTCTTTCTATTGCTTCACTCTGTGTTATCTTTTTCTCACCTCATGCTGTCTTTATCTGACTTCGTGTCGTCTTCGTTGTTGTGTTAGTTGTACTCTCGTGTACTTCGTGTCGTTCTCGTGTTATCTCGTGCTAAACTCATCTAACGTACCTCGTGTCTGTCACAGTATAGTGCACATTGTTTTGTTATCATATATCTCGTGCAGTTCTTTGTTCTTATGGCCAACCAACTTATCTCAGCTACATATAGCGAACCCTGAGCATTAATGTAATTAATTTGCTTGCAGGGATCCGAGCAAGATTGCTCCTCAGTGTCTGGGCAGCACGTGATCCAATGCTAGAGGAACCAATCCGATAAGGACACGTGGCAAGAAGGTTCTGGATCAAGCGTGGGAGGCACACGCATTCTGAACCGGATCTGCTGCTGCTGCTGATATAAATAGAAACCTTCGTCTTCAGATGGAGGATGATCAAACGAGAGAAAGAAGAGAAGAAAAAGAGAGAGCAGAAACTGAAGGAGAAAGAAGAAGAAGAAAAGAAGAGGAGAGAGAGCTTTACTGAGGATCTGATCAGTCTGTTCGTGGATCAAATCTAGAACGACTATGCTTATTGAGAGCTATATATCTTGCGTTTTATTTCCAGCTTCTGTCGCTGTCATTTTCATGTTTTCTTCTTTTTTCTTTTGCTACCTTGTTTAGTCTTGTTCTTCCGATTGCCTTGTTGGGGATCGGGTTTCTCCTGGTGGTACAGGAGAAGGGAGATCTGATCTCCAGGTTGCAAGTGGCAGGTTGTCACTTGAGGGTTCCCTCCGGTTTAGAGGAAGGGAGGCTTGTCCTCCGGTCCTTGGCTTGTGGCTTGCAAGTCAAGGGGTCCCTCGGTTGGAGGAAGAGAGGTCTTAGACCTCTGGTTTGCTAGTGACGGGGAGTCACTGGTGGGTTCCCTCCTGGTCTAGAGGAAGAGAGGCTAGGCCTCTGGTGGGTTGCCGGCAGTAGGTTGCTACTGGCTAGTTCACTGGTAGTGGGACTACTACCAGTGGGGTTCCCTCTTGGTATAGAGGAAGAGAGACGTGAGTCTCTGGTTTCTAGTGACCGTGGGTTGCTAGTGGTTCCCTCCGAGTAGGAGGAAGAGGGGAGGTTGTTCCCCTGGGTAAGCTGTGTATCAGCGTTTGTTGGCAAGCTGTGTTGCCCAGCTGTTAGTGAAGCCACACTCAGTGTGAGTGTGGGGTGGATGTAGGTCTGGAGGACCGAACCACCTAAAAATCCCCGTGCCGTGTGCTTGTTTTTCTCTTCTGGGCTTGGATATTCGGTAGATGCTTGTTTAGGCCGATCCTTCCCTATCCTCCAAGCAGTTCGTTCTGTAGTTAGTGTTTGACCATTGTGCTCTAATTCGGAAACTCCTGTATGAGATCTAAACTTAATTTTTAATCCTTAATCTTTAACGGGTAAAGGTCCATTCACACCCCTCTGGACCTATCATGTCGGCCTTACCTTTCGCTGGAGGGAGTCCCCGGTTTAAATAGTACGCTAGCCTCATGAGTCCCGTAAGCTGAGGAGTTTCAGGCGGGGGTTACGTCCTCGACGTGGGCTCTTTACGTCCTCATCGTGGGCTCTTTATAGCCTTGAGGATTCGTGGATCTCTTATTTTGTGAACTCTTGCTCATAAAGGGCTCTCAACGGCAGCGTGGATAAGGAATCGTCGGTCGACCCAAGCATGAAGAGTGTCAGCCCTATCCGGGCGATAAGCATAGCTCGGATGAGGCTCGGTCGGAGTGGGCGCGAGGCGCTAGCCTTTATCCGGGCGAGGGGGATAGGTCAGGCTTGGGTCTTCCTCCGATCGGACCGACGCTCGGGCCTTCCGAGCCTAATGGCCGCCGAGGAAGTGCTTGATCCCGAGTGATCTTATTGGGCTTTTATGCTAAGTGGGCCGTGTGGGGCGGTCACTTAGATGAGCTGGGCCTCGTTTGGTCTTGCTGGACCTGGTTCGGCCGCTCTTTGATGGGCTATAGAAATCCCCCTCTCCAATGTATATGCAACATTTAAACCATTTACAGCCTCGACCACTTTTGATCATCAATAGCACAGTTGCCCATATGAAACACATGTAGGCATAGCAAATATCATAAGTGCTATCATGAGTGCACACAGTCATCAAAAGTATATGCAAGCATACACAAAGTTTAGTGATCATCAAAAATATAAACATATGCATGACACACATCAATCTCCCCCTTTTTGATGATGACAAACTTTGTGACTGACTTAGACTGATCGTAGACTGTCACATTCTTTCCCCCCCTTTGATATCATCAAAAAAATGGGAGGAAGGTAATGAAGTTCAAATATCAACAAAGTAGATTCATGAATCAATAAGAGCTCACTTCAAAGGTTCAAATGAGGCAATAGTAAAGCAAAGATAAGATGATCAAAACGTATTGATTCTTGTGATTTCAATTATTGGTGATGGAGATGACAGGTGTGTAGACTTAAGACTTGCATACTAAGTAAACACATCAAGATAATACCACTGAAAGCCAAAGCCCATTTCAGATGTTCACAATATGCAATGGCAAGGCAAAGGCAAGATTTTTCTTTGAATTCCAAATTTTCTGATTTTCCTTGGATTTTCAGATTTTCAGATTTTTCTGTTGAAATGCATAAAAACTCATAAATGCATGCAAGCGATGACACACCAACAAACTTTTTTTAAATTTTTAAATATTCAAAATTTTAATTTTCTATTAAAATGCATAAAGCTGGATGCTAACAAAAGAGGACACATAAATGCATGCAATACAACCAGACAGATACGTATATATACATGCAACATAGCGCCCCCTCTTTATTTAAAGAGATGGAATAGGTGTACGAAAAGTGCAGGTGAGTCAGTACATCCAGAATGTTCAAGTATAACACCTAGGAGATTGTGCAATCACACAGAAGAGTTATGCAATAGTTAAACAGTTAATCAATTTTTTGAATACATATTAAATCAAATTTTCATGTGTGTAAGTGAATAACATGAAAATAGACTGTTACAATATGGATATTCAGATTTTTTGATCAACACAAAGAGAGATTTTATAGACTGCACTTCAATTTATGAGAATAGCGTATTGGAGGCTACACTCTGCCACAAAGAATTTTTTAGTTTAAAAATCTTCACAATGACAATCAAAATTTTGCAAGAGTGATCAAGTTCAAATATTCCTTTTTACGCGAGTAGACACATGGAGCTCATGCCAGACTCTTCGGTTACTCAGAATATTGACCATTTCACTTCATTTTGAGCAGAGATACTATAGTAGAATATTTTTCTGAAATGAACCACATCATGTCTCAGGTGACATGTGCCCAATTTACTTAGTGAGACTAAACATTACTCTGCCTTAATTTCAGATTTTTTTTATGAAATAGACAGGCAGCTTTTTCCTCAACTGTCTCTTTAACATTCATGCAGCAAGTTTAATATCTCTAGAGTTTTAAAAAGAAATTCCTATATCCCTATCTTTAACACTCACTTTCACATCTTGTGCATGAAGTGTATAAATTTGATTCATCCTGTATACCGAAAATTTCATGAACACATAACAGTGCAGCTCCCCCGAAATAGATGCACTTATCAAATCTTTACTCCCTCTGAGTATATTGACAAGAAACACTCCAGTGATGACTCAAATGTAACATTATTTAGCAAGAATTATGAGGTCTTAGAAATTTTAAAGATGGGGGTGAATAATATATATAACATGCAAGCACACAATTTGGAAGATATGCAATTCGTAATGTAAAATGCAGAATGTATTATGAATGCAAAATTTTAGATTTTTATTTGAATGATCTAAATGCAATGCAAAGTGCAAGACGTAGTATGGATGCAAATTACAAGTTTTTAGTTTTTCATTTGGATGATCTACATGCACCTAATGCATTGAATTCTAATGCATGCAACCTATAACTATATGAGAATAGAATGTAAGATGCAAAAGCCAGATGGGAAGGCTTGATTTTCAAAACATTTGTCAGATTTCACAAGAGGGCATTCAGTTTTGAAAGATGAACAACAAGTATTTTTCATCACATGGCCTTTATGAACAAGGGTGCAGAAAAGATCTGAAATGAGTAATGCAACCCATTTTATTTTCAAAAACTTTTCAAAAATAGATTTTCAATAGCATTTCAGAAGTTCAGAAAATCATCTACAACCCAAACAGATTTTTAATGACTCTTTAGAAGAAAACCAATACAATCACAAGTTAGCCATTTGATTTCTCCAAGTTCTGGGACAAGGCAGAGTTTGAGGTCCAAAGACCCAACTCACACATGGTGAAAGCTTCTAAGTGGACGTGATCCACTCTTCCACTAACATGATTTGATATACCAGAAACGCAGTTAAGCTCGAATGTGATATCACACATGCAGTTTCAATCAAGAATTATTCAAATAACCATTTGGACATTTTTGGCATAGCAGAGTAGAGGAATAAGAGGTCAAGTTTTTCAAAAGTAATACCTGTCATGAAACAATACCACCTAGTGCCATAAGCTAATGCATGAAATTTCATTTCCATAGCAAAAGGTTGAGTTACCTTAGTTCAGTAGGCAGTACCATATGCCTTCAAGCACCAAAATCACTAACCTCATGAAGGTCAGTATTTCAGATTTTTGTTTTCTTACCTTTACCTTGAGAATCCCTTATTTTTCTCAATTTCTTCATTGCCCTCAAGTCACTCCTATAATCAAGGTTCTCATTTTGTAGATTTTCGTACCCAAGCTTTCTTGGATCCCTAGGGTTCAATAGCACCTTTGAGAGGTGAATTCCACAGTCTCACACATGCAAATATCAAGTTTCATCAAGAATGTATATGCATGAGAATGGATATGCATTCTAATATGAGAAGCAAGTTTTTTTTTAATTTGTGCAAGACAGTGCATGAGAGTTTATGCAGACTCAATGTATGCAATTCTTTGAATAGGGCAGTGATGTGGGACGGACCACGGACTCGACTCGAGTTATGAAGGCGATCCTCGGACTCTAGACGAGCTCGCGATTGTCCCTTAACGAGGGAAGCGTCGGACATGCGCGGTTGAGAAACCGGCAGTGAGCTAGGGTGGTCGGCTCTCTCTTGTGCCCGGATCGGGTCACGGGGCGGTCACGCTCTCTCTCGCTACAGCGATGCTTTCACAATATATAGCGAGCTACGGTCCTAGCATGATATCTAGCAGCGGCATAAACAAGTATATATGAATAAAGTAAATGCCGAGTGTAGGAGCGAACACGATACCTCAACGCTCTCGGCGTGGTGAAGACGGACCCGGTCGAACTCGTACTCCCGGGATAAGTAATACACAAATATTACAGCAAAGAACTATTGCCCACTCCATGTAGGGAGATAAAGGGCTACACAGGTGAGCCCGGGAGGACCGATTTCGGGTTGACGGGCAACTTCTTGCGACGTTTCGGCAGCACACGTACTCGCTACCGTGGGGCCCACGTACTGGTCGGAGGGGCCGTGTGGGACCGGGTGGCACCGCTGTAGTGGGGATGCCTAGAGGGGTGCTCCCCTAGGGTGGCGGCACGTTGGAACGTCGGTCGGAAGCCGGGCGGCTCCGATCGTCACCCGCCGGAATAACCGGCCACGGACCTGCACTTGCTGTTTTCAGGCGCGCGACCCGGCGAGATCGCTCGCTGCGACCAGCATCGACGTCGTATTGAAGCGAAACCAGCGCCGTTGGAAAGCTGCTTTGATGTGCTTCAACCTAGTGGCCTTCATAAAAATTCATCAGACTTGTGTTTCTGATGGATGAATTATGAAAGCTGCTGTTCTTAGTTTCAAATCTACTCAGGCAGAAACTGAGTTTCCTATAAATCGGCATTGACTGGTAGGTAGACCTCCGAATCTGAAGTCGGGTTCTTCAGCAACGTTGTAGAGGTTCAAGAGGAAACCAAAGATATTTTTAGATCTGGAAAATATGGAAGTTTGGATTTTCTAGAGAGTTTATATTGGCGAAGGGTCGGATCTGCACTGAGGCAGACAGAACAGATTTGGGAAGTTGGGCGAATTTTAGAAAATATGTGGAGGGCTGACAAAAAAACAATAAAATTCGTGGTGATAGGGGACGGTGGACAGAACTTCCAATAAATTTGGGAGCTCCTAGAAAAATCAAAAAGTGGTCGGGAGATGGAAAACTCGGGGTTGCTGTCACTGTAGATAGAAACCTGGCAGAACTGGAATGAAACGTTGGACGAAAATGTAAAAATGGATTTCGGAGACTAGAGGCCAAACCAATTCTTCTGGGGAGAGGTGGGAACCTCTGGAACACACTCTACAAATCCCAGCTCATGAAGATCTCGGAGGTGTGAGCAAAAATTCGTGGAAGATGCTACTATCCAGAATGGACAGAACTCCGACGAAGGCTTCGCGGCGGCTCAATGGCGGCATGAACGGCGGCGGCGGCGGCACAGATCAAAACCTGAGATAGAGGGGAGGGAATAGAAGGGATACCACTCAAGAAATGGGTTTGGGGAAGATGGAACCAGAGGAGAGAGGGAGGGGGGCGCAAGAAGCTCCAAGGCTTACAACAATTTTTCTCTTCATTAATTCCACAAAATGATAAATACATGCTATATATAGTAAAGGGAAAAAGACCACTAATGCCCCTAGATATAGGGTTTAGAACTAATTTGTTCTAATCACATTTTTACAAAAAACAAAAAATAAAAGGAAATAGGGAGGGGGGCGCCCCCTTGACCAAGGGGGGGACAAGGTGGAAATGGTAGGTAGCCTACCTTTGAATTTTTAACCCACTTCTCTACCCATGTGTCATTTTACATTCAACCCTTTTAGAAGCCACCTAGGAGGGTTTGACCAGCCCCACATGGCCTAGGTGAACCAATGAGAAAGGCCTGGGGCCCCCCTTGCTGGACCTACTAGAAAATTACATAGAAACCCACACAATCCAAGGGAATGACGCATTGGCTTACAAAGCCTTACAATTGCGCATATACTTTCCCATGGATATAAAAATAAACTAAAGGACATAAGTGCAAAATAAAATGTACATGCTCGGCATCGATTCCCATCAACTCTCCCCGGGTGGGAGGAACTCGACCCCGTCGAGTGAGAGGTGCGGCTGCTCGAGTACTCCGGCGGATCCGTCACCGTGCCAAGTAAGGCGGGTATGCTCCACTCCAAGTGACCATCACCTGCTCATTCCATATATACTCGATATGCACAAGCTGCTATGGGCTAGAGGTGGACACTCCGAGTGGGGCACTCTCAAAAGGGGAGGTGGCGGCTCGAAGACTCACTAGGAATCACCGCTGGGCCCCTGTAGGTGACTTGATCCGGGTATAGAACTGATCCCATACTCTTCGAGCGAATCCACTCACTTCTCAAGGGACAGACATCAACGAGCTTACACAAGACACATGCAAACTAACCATGCACTAACACACGTATGCAAATAGCATAAACAATTGACTCAAAACACACCACGCCAACAAACCACACAAAGAAGAAACCTATTGACTCATATATGACCCTAGACTTAAGACGGTAACATCATTCCCACTAAGTGGCTGCATCCTGGGCTGCGGCAGACTCCTCTAGAGCTTCCACTTCATAATACTCATCGGCTAGCGCCTGATCGGCCTCATAAGATACAAGCTCAAGCCCGGAAGGTGAGGCCTCTTCAACCCCTAAGGCTAGTGGCGATGTGGCCAAACCCATGACAATGGAAACATTGCAGCCGTGACCGACTGCTCTCTCCGATAAGAGGGGCCTTACCCTTATCCTCCCGACGGATAGGTGGTGTAGGCAACAAGGGTGGAGGTGAAGGTGCCGTGGGTAACAGTGGAGGAAGTGTCGGGGCCAGCGGACGGGCTATGGGTGCCGGGGGATGGGCAACGGGTGCCGATGGTTGGGGTGGAGGTATATCCCGTGGTGGGGGAGGTCGAGGTCTAGGGGTGAAAGGCTCCTGACGGGCGGGCTCATGTGGATGAGCCATGGGTACCCTCGGGTATGAGCCTAAGGAACCACATGTATCAGCACTCCGGGGAGGAGCGGAGCCCCACCGTGGGATAGACTCGAAATCTCCCTCAAATTGTTCCATCTCGAGAGCAACTTGGTATGCATCCTCCAATTTATCCACCTTGCGGCGGAGAAGCTCATACCGTAGGTGCGGCCGTAGACCACGCCGAAATCGGGAGACGGTGAGGGAGTCTTCCTCCTTGGCATCACATCGCAAGTAGTATTCATCAAACTCGGCGATGTAGTCAGAGACGGACCGGTCTCCTTGGGTGAGACTTTGCCACCTCTCTATGAGACGCTGACGGTAGGAGGTAGGGAGGTACTTCTTCCTAAGCTTTTCCCTCATCTCGGTCTAAGTATCGATCGGGGGTTCATGACGATGAAACAATAGGTTCTCCATGTTCCTCTAATAGGTTTGTGCTTGGCCTAAAAGTTTCATCCTGGCGAACTTGACCTTCCGTTGGTCCGACATCTCGAACCACTCAAAATATCGGTCCATGCCAGCCTCCCAATCAAGATAGACCTTTGGGTCTAAGGACCCGTCAAAGGTGGGAGGGTCTGCCCGAATGGTCCTAAGGGCCCGTTCATCCATATCTTGGTCGTGGGTATGCCGTGTAGGGCGACGATCACGACCATCTCCCCGATGCTCATTATCGGACTCATAGTCATGCACCTCGGGGACTTCGTGCCTCCTAACAGCTACCCCTTGAACCCTTGGAGTCGCAGGTTGGTGAACCGGCTCCGGTTGACCTTGTGTAGGTGGGACGGGTGCCTGGACTGGGGCAATCGGGTGTGCCTCGACTGGGCCTCTCTCTAGTGCGGAAACTCTCCCGACCAATCCCTGAACGGACTGGTTCGACCCGGCGGCCCTATCCTCTACGGCCTTCATCCTCTCTTCTAGGCGGGTGCCTAGGTCATTCACTCGTGTACTCAACCCGTCCATCCTATCCATTCGAGTACTCAACATATCCATGCGATCACTCATCCCATCCATTTGCGTACCCAACCCATCGATACGTATATTCAACCCTTGCATTTGTCCCATAAGGGTTTGGAACATTTCGGCCACAGCTGACGCATCGAGACTAATGACCCGTGGATCCGCCATAGGTGGTGGTGGGGGTGAGTACTGTGTACCCCTACGAGTGGGCATGCAAACACACGGACTTGGAGACACCGACTAATGCAAATGCACACTACAAGAGGATGCACCTAGACTTAACCAATAGACGGTACCTGGCGGAGATAATCGATCTGAAGATCACTCGCGCAAGTGTGCGACCTTCCCGATAGGCGTAACCTATCGTTTGGACAACACCTTTTGGTATACCGGGTTATTGGGATGCAATGCGACCCAAAAAAGACTCTCTTTTTTTGTTTATTTTTTTGACACCCTAGACTCAACCTGCTCTGATACCAAATTGATGCGGGACGGACCACGGACTTGACTCGAGTTATGAAGGCGATCCTCAGACTCTAGATGAGCTCACGATTATCCCTTAACGAGGGAAGCGTCGGATGTGCGCGGTTGAGAAACTGGCAGTGAGCTAGGGTGGTCGGCACTCTCTTGTGCCCGGATAGGGTCACGGGGCGGTCACGCTCTCTCTCGTAGCAGCGGTGCTTTCACAATATATAGCGAGCTACAATCCTAGCATGATATCTAGCAGCGGCATAAACAAGTATATATGAATAAAGCAAATGCCGAGTGTAGGAGCGAACACGATACCTCCACGCTCTCGGCGTGGTGAAGACGGACCCGGCCGAACTCGTACTCCCGGGACAAGTAATACACAAATATTACAGCAAAGAACTACTGCCCACTCCACGCAGGGAGGTAAAGGGCTACACAAGTGGACCCGGGAGGACCGATTCCGGGTTGACGGGCAGCTTCTTGCGACGTTTCGGCAGCACACGTACTCGCTACCGTGGGGCCCACGTACTGGTCGGAGGGGCCGTGTGGGACCGGGTGGCACCGCTGTAGTGGGGATGCCTGGAGGGGTGATCCCCTATGGTGGCAGCGCCCTGGAACGTCGGTCGAAAGCCGGGCGGCTCCGATCGTCACCCGTCGGAATAACCGGCCACGGACCTGCACTTACTGTTTTCAGGCACGCGACCCGGCGAGATCACTCGATACGACCAGCACTGACGTCGTATTGAAGCGAAACCAGTGCCGTTGGAAAGCTGCTTTGAAGTGCTTCAACCTAGTGGCCTTCAAAAAAATTCATCAGATCTGTGTTTTTGATGGACGAATTATGAAAGCTGATGTTCTGAGTTTCAAATCTACTCAGGTAGAAACCGAGTTTCCTGTAAATTGGTGTTGACCGGTAGATAGACCTCCGAATCTGAAGTTGGGTTCTTCAGAAACATTGTAGAGGTTCAAGAGAGGAAACCAGGGATATTTTGAGATCTGGAAAATATGGAAGTTTGGATTTTCTACAGAGTTTATACTGGCAAAGGGTCGGATCTGGACTGAGGCAGACAGAACAGATTTGGGAACTTGGGCAAATTTTAGAAAATATGTTGATGGCTGACAAAAAATCAAGGAAATTCGTGGTGATAGGGGAAGGTGGACAGAACTTCTAGTAAATTTGGGAGCTCCTGTAAAAATCAAAAAGTGGTCGGGAGATGGAAAACTCAGGGTTGCTATCACTATAGATAGAAACCTGGCAGAACTGGAATGAAACGTTGGACGAAAATGTAAAAATGGATTTCAGAGACTAGAGGCCAAACCAATTTTTCTAGGGAGAGGTGGGAACATCTGGAACACACTCTAAAAATCCCAGCTCAAGAAGATCTCGGAGGTGTGAGCAGAAATTCGTGGAAGATGCTACTATCCTGAATGGACAGAACTCCGATGAAGGCTTCGCGGCGGCTCGATGGCGGCACGAACGGCGGCGGCGGCACAGATCAAAACCTGAGATAGAGGGGAGGGAATAGAAGGGATACCACTCTAGAAATGGGGTTGGGGAAGATGGAACCAGAGGAGAGAGGGAGGGGGGCGCAAGAAGCTCCAAGGCTTACAACAATTTTTCTCTTCATTAATTCCACAAAATGATAAATACATGCTATATATAATAAAGGGAAAAAGACCTCTAATGCCCCTAGATCTAGGGTTTAGAACTAATTTGTTCTAATCACATTTTTACAAAAAAAAAATAAAAGGAAATAGGGAGGGGGCGCCCCCTTGACCAAGGGGGGAACAAGGTGGAAATGGTAGGTAGCCTACCTTTGAATTTTTAACCCACTTGTCTACCCATGTGTCATTTGACATTCAACCCTTCTAGAAGTCACCTAGGAGGGTTTGACCAGCCCCACATGGCCTAGGTGGACCAATGGGAAAGGGCTGGGGGGTCCCTTGTTGGACCTACTGGCAAATTACATAGAAACCCACACAATCCAAGGGAATGACGCATTGGCTTACAAAGCCTTACAATTGCGCATATACTTTCCCATGGATATAAAAATAAACTAAAGGACATAAGTGTAAAATAAAATGTACATGCTTGGCGTCGATTCCCATCAGGCAGCAGTTTTCATCATAGACATTAGCACAAGATGATCTTTCTTACAAATGAACCTTAGCTTTGAGCACATATGAACCATCTAACAGCTCCCTCTCAATGTGCATGAATTACACAAATGATGTTTTAACAAAAAAACATGCATCCTATGACTTATATGAACAAGTGACTCATGGTACTAGGCGGAGGCATATTCTCATGCATGGTGATAGATTTCTGTCAAGAATGACCTGCCCTTCCTCAGGTCACCATTTAATATACCATGAGATCATGGAATGATGATCAGATGGATGAATATTCAGTTTCATGAAATGCAATCATGCACTTGTGATTCATGAAAGATGCAATGCATTCTAATAAAAAAAATATTTTTTATGAATTTTTTATTAATGGAGTTTCGATTAAAATAAATTTGAGTTTAAAAAAAACTCAGAAATTTATTTTCAATATTTGTGCCTTGAGTATACATCATCTTCCAAGCCTTCCACTTATGAGTATACTATATGACAAGTGATATACTCAAAGATATGCAAACAGCTATGAAAGGAATGCATATACAACATATGCATTATCACAAAAGATTCAGCACAAAGCAAATCAAGACATATCACCTTTTCTAGAGAAGTGAGAGGGATATCACCCGAGTGTTCAGATTCTATTTTTGGTTTTTCTTTTAACCTGACTTATGCCACTTGGCCCGTGTGCCTTACCTTCTTGACTGAAAACATGTTTCACGCTTCATATTTCCAAGGCACACCTGCAAAATAGAATTCTCATTTGGCATTCTTAGGTACCCAAATCCTTTTAGGGCCTGTGGGTTAGCAGCAACATTGACATGTGGTTTCTAATTTTTGACAGCATTCAAATCATCATTTTTCATCAAAAAATAATCATGCATCATATGTCCACATTTAGCACAATAATTACAGTATGACTTTGAATACTTGAAAGCGTGAGGATTTTTTGAAGCATGTGACTTTTTCTTCCAATATTGTTTTCAATTGGCAAGAGGTGTGTTAAACACATTAGAGATCCTAGGTCGACCTTCCCTTGGTTTTGGTTGAGGATAATGGGTCCAAAACACAAGATATTTTGACACCATAGGTTGGTAGTGTTGTCTAGCCTTGGGATGCGTCCACCTACCCTTGCCTTTTCCATTGTTCATTCTTTTCTTACATACTTCTAAATCATCATTCTTCATTGTAAAACAATCATGCATGGCATATCCATATCTTCCACAATAAAAACATGAGATTTTCTTTCTAGGTGGGTGTGTGTATGTGGCAGAAGTATGTTTAACATGCATAGTGGTGCTAGCAGTATTTTTAAATTTTTGATGCAAATTAATTTTCTAATTTTTATTTTCTTTTTGAATCACTTGGACAGAAGACTACTTTGGGAGTGAAGTAGAGGTATTGGCTATATTTGAACTATGAACAAAATAAGTAGTTAACTTATTCACAAAAGACTTCTTCTTTACAGGATTATAGTCAAGCCCTTCCTTTTGAGAATTGACTTTCATGCCCAAAAGTTTACCCAGATTATTTTGACCATCCACGAATCTAGACAATGAATTATGCAATTCCTGGATTTCACTTTCTAAAGATGTGATATGCAATTCAGTATTGGAAAGTTCTTCTTCACAAGTAGAAAGGATGACATTGAACACTACATTAGTAGTCTTAAGACATTCTACTTCTTGCTTCAATTCATCCTCATTTTCACATTTACTTACAACCACAGATTTTCCTTTTTCTAGAACCAACAGTCTTTCAGAAATGGCAGTGTTCAATTCCTTCAGTTTCTCATTTTCTTTTGCAAGCTTTTCATCATAAATGAGTTTATTTATCAAGATTTGATCATTGTCCATTGAATTTACTTTTGCTTTCATCTCATTATTTTCATTTCCTAAGGAGCAAATTTGATCTTTATGAAATTCAATATCAAATACATGATCCTCAATCAATTCCTCGAAATGTGAGCATTTTTTACCAAAGGAATCACAGTCGTTTTGTTCAACCTTATTTTTCAACTTTTTATTCTCAGATTTTAGCCTCTTATATTTACTTGCAAGTTCACTGTATGCATCCACTAGCTCATCAAGAGATATATTTTTAGAATTTGAATTTACCTCCGAGGGTGATCCATTCTGCTGATCACTACCGTGATCACTCATACCTTCCATAAGACATTTGTCCCCATTCTTCTCATGGAAGCCAACCAAGCCATCTAGTATGTCCTTTGCAGAGCTACAGCCGGAAGCAAAAGGAAAACTATTAACATCAACTGCGGCAATAAGCAAACTTAGAACTAAGCAATTTTTATCATGTTTAGTGTCATAATCTGCAGTCCAGACTGGTTCATCTTCAGGCAACTCATAAGGACCATGTGAGATAAGCTTCCATAGCTTAGGGTTATATGAGTTGACAAGACTACACATTCTTCCTAACCACAAATCAAAATTAGAACCATCAAACACAGGTGGAGAATCCATAGTGAAAACTTTGGTAGCCATGATCTGGATCTTGCTCTAGATCGTTAGATCTATAAAAAACAAAGCCTTAGCTTTAATACCAATTGTTGGTCCCTAGGTAGGCGAGCGGACAAGAAGGGGGGGTTGAATTGTCCCCACGCGATATGAAAATTCAAACTTATGCAGCGGAATTACCAAGTTTAACAAGATTGATAGAAATAAAGTAAGCAAGGATAAACAAGTTCTCTCAATCTCGTCGTTCACACACGATCAAGATAAACAACGTTAACATTACAATCCCACAAACATACATATCACAAAACAAACCACTGGACACGGGATTTTTAAGGTGGTTTGGGACCACGACGGGCTCCCTACGTCCACCCCTTACCAAACCGGTGAGGATTCACTCGCTGGATAAACGAGCACGGGGAAGACTCCCCAAACACGGAGCAAGGCTCCAACACACACGGGGATAAATCCCCAATACGGAGCAATGCTCCAACACACACACACACACACACACACACACACACACACACACACACACAGAGACGGAGTCTCTAACATGATCCGACATCGGATCACAACACACACAGACTCGCTGCAACAAATGCAGCACAACGACACACACAGCCGCGCTGGATCGTGAATCCAGCAACATACATACACGCACGCTGCAACAACTGCAGCACCGAAAGCACACGACCGTACGCAGACGATCACACACACACGAATATCTCTATGAGTTGAGGAAATAAATACAAATACTCAAGATATGCTCAGATCTAAATAAAACCCATGAGAAACATCACAAATAGATAGGAATAAGATGTAGAAGTTGTTCCCCTTCGATTTCGCAAGCCTATGGATGTTGATGCTTGATTCTCGAATTCAGATGATGACGATTCTTGCGTCCTCTTGTTCCTCTCATCGATCCGCTCCTTTTCTTCTTCTTCCACGAACCCCGAAGATGCCTGGATGCAGATGAAAACCTTACAAAATCTTCTCCCACGTTCTTCTCTTCTGCTCCTTGGCCTTCTTCTCCTGCAAGATGGAAAGATTAGCTTATTTGGGTTGGTTCTCCCCTAATTTGTAGCTCATATATAAACCCACACAAAGTGTATGAAAAGACCATTTAACCCTTGCCAAAACTATGTGAAACATGCCTAAAAATGTATATCACAACCCTAGGGGCAAGTGGGGAAAAGTAGAGCACAAATGGATTGGGTTTAGATTGTTTTCGGATCCACATTTTTGGGTTTCGCCGGTACCGGTCGACCTACATGGGGTGGGGGGTCGACCTAAAATTTATAGACTGAAAACAGCCTTTTCTGGGGATTTCGGTCTATCGGAACCCCAGGGGCGGTCGACCGAAATCTGGGAAATTCCAGATTTGCAACCGTTCAGACCCTTAACCCCATTAGCAACCCATTCAAGTTTGTGGCATCAAACTCCTTTGAAATTGGAGGGTCTATACTGAGTATTTTGACCTGCAAAATCATTGAGAAATGATTAGAACTTTATCTCAATTATCCATATGATAAACGCACGAGCTTCATACAAAACATTAAGAACGAGTAAGAGATAAGTATGAAAACCCTTTTAGCATCCTTCAATCCATTGACAGAAGATGAATCCACTTCACACATTAGATGGGCATTAAGAAACCAATTTCACCAAGATTAATGAAAATATTTTAAGCACATCATGACCATTGACAAAACATCAAATGAAGTTATGTTCATAATGGGATGAACTCAAAAGAGACTTTCATTTTTTAAAACCCCAGCATCCATCAAATCTTCCACTCACAGCAAACCATGAGACTCAAGCATCACACACACATGCCACCAAGATATTGATGAATGATATGCACTGTAGCCCTTCAAAATGCAAGTCTTACACCCAAACAACAAGAGCTAATGACTATGAGGTTGTACACAATGAATGATCTCTGCATGAATGATCTCTGCCAACCTTATGTGAAATTATTAAGGACATTGTGAACCTCAAAAGCCATGAATGAACTGTATTAAGGAAGGCTACGTGAAGTGCACATGGTGAGATCGATGTTATGACAAAGTAAAACTCTTACCAATGGTTCTTGAAAGATTAGACATGACATATACCACATATTTCAGATTGTAGAAAGCAAGGTGCTTGTCTAAACGTTTATTTTACCTTCCATGCGACCGCCATGAGATTTGATCCTACAATTCAAAATAGTCAAGTCAATACATCATGAGTTGCACAAAGACTTGTTCAATCATAAAAGGCTTTGAATCCTCTTGACAACCCAAGTTTTCTTCAACCAAAAGGCAACTCCAAATAGTCATGCAATCAAACAACATGTCTCAAAATGCATGACGGAAATGCATGTAAATCACATTAACAATTTGATCATTCTTCTCAAGGTTCAATCAAGACATGAGCTAGATTGCAAACACTTTACAATCTATCCATGCAACATGTATATGCAACATTTAAACCATTTACAGTCTCAACCACATTTGAACATCAATAGCATAGTTGCCCATATGAAACACATGCAGGCAAAGCAAATATCATAAGTGCTATCATGAGTGCACACAATCATCAAAAGTATATGCAAGCATACACAAAGTTTAGTGATCATCAAAAACATAAACATATGCAGGGCACACATCAAAAGTATTGCCCTATTCCTTTTCTCTTTCCTTTAGATTGCCAGTGGCTTCTTTAGGATTTACTTCAACTAGTATGGAGCTTAAACATTGTATGAAATTTATGATTTTATCCTTACGGGGTTCAACATTCATTTCTCCTTTTGCCCTATTTGCTACAATATTTTTTTATTTTTCTATATCTTTTTATTTTTTTAATAGTAATTAAGTCTAGTACACACCCTTTATCATGAGGATACATATTGTTTAGACGCTAGTATCCCCTGTTACTCAGTGTGACGACTATCCTGCCTCATATTGAACAGAGGTAGCATGTCACTTCATGACATAATTCATCTCACTTCTATGATGAGTGAACAATATTCTTTAGTGAGTTTATGCCATTGCTCTGCCTTTGTATTTTTTAAAATTTTAGAAAGAGTTAACTTTGGCACTTCATGACACAGTCCTCATAACTTCAGAGGTAAAGGGACATGGTTTCTCTGTGAACGATTGTCATTGCTCTATCATGTGCGGCGCTTTGGGATTTTCAGAATGTTCCAATGTTTAAGAGCAATACGTAGTTTAAAGTACACCCTCAAAGTTCCCTCTGTACTTTAGATTTTCAGGTTTAGAGAAAGTCATGGGATAGAAAACTATTCAAAGCTGGTTTAGGTTCATTGAAGCTGTATATAGTCACTTCCAAGTCTTTTTGCATTGTACTCAAAGAATTATTAACCCTAAACCTTCATATTATTTTGGGCATTCACAGAGCTTTATAAGAAAAGATTCTTATTTTAGTTTTATCTGAGTTATGCATCTTGTGAGTAGATAAAGATCTCACCCTAACTCTAAGCTCATTATTCAATGAAGTTTTGAAAATGATTAAGTAGAATTTTGATGGATCAAGAAAGGAGCTCAGAGAAGATAACAGTTGTTCACAGATGGACATCAAAAGATCACATAATATCAGAGTAGATGAGTCAACAAGTTGATTGATATCTGGAGGTTTGCAGGGATATCAAGCAAAGTCAGTCGACTTAGAACCATGTTAGTCGACTTAGCCACCACTTCTCCAGAAGACATAAGTCTGATAACTTCTTACCAAATGAAGAACACACTTAGTAGCAAATATACTATGAACTTGTCTCAATAGTAGACAAACTCTGCTGACTCCCCCTCATTTTCTCAACCTATGGACCATTGACAAATGTATATAGAGACTCCTGGTACATGGCGGAGCATGTTCTTACGCATGATGAATGTTTTCAGATAGACTTGATCTCCCCTTCCACAAATCACCATTTTATATACCAGTGGATTAGCTACACAACCAACCTAAGACAGACAGATGAAGAATCAGACAACACAATTTAACTCCCCCTGACAAGAATAACCTATGATTTCTAGGACTTACCAGAACTGACTTTGACAAATTCAAGACAAGGGAGGTATGTAGAGGCCCAATTCTCTCCTCAGAGTTGAAAATCTTTCATTATTCAGAGGTTTTCTGAAGATAATAGCAATTTGCCTTTCAGTTTCAATAAAATGTAGTTCAAAATTTTTCTTGTTTACCTCATCTCTAAGAAAGTGATGTCATATTTCGATGTGTTTAGTTCTGGAATGCTAGATGGGGTTCTTTGTCAAATTAATGGCACTAGTGTTATCACACATGATGGGTGAACATCCAAGATCTAAACAGTAGTCCAGGAGTTGGTGCTTTATTCATAGCAACTGGGTCCCACAACTCCCTGCAGTAACATATTCTGCTTCTGCAGTGGAGAGTGCAACCGAGTGTTACTTCATGGAAGCCCAAGAAACCAAGTACCCACCCAAAAATTGTCAATAGCCACTAGTGCTTTTCCAATCAAGCTTACACCCAGCATAATCAACATCTGAATATGAAATTAAATCAAAATAACATGATGCAAGATACCACAGCCTTAAATCATGTGTACTAGCAAGATATCTTAAAATTCTTTTGACACCAATCAAATGAGATTCTTTAGGATTTGCTTGAAACCTAGCACACAGGCATACATATCTGGCCTAGAAGCAGTGAGGTACAAAAGGGATCCGATCATACCTCTGTATATTTTTGGATCTACAGATTTACTTCTCTCAAGTACATCTAGGGATGCACTTGTTCCCATGGGTGTGGATATATGCTTGGCATCCTTCATTCCAAACTTCTTCAAGATCTCCAAAGTGTACTTGGACTAGTTTAAGAAAAATCTATCTTCGGATTGTATTACCTGTAGTCTAAGAAAGAGCTGAAGTTCACCCATCAAACTCATTTCAAATTCCTTAGTCATGAGGTCAGCAAATTGCTCACACAATTTAGGATTGGTCGAACCAAACACTAAATCATCAACATACACCTGAACTATAATGATATCATCATTTGAAACCTTGGTAAAGAGTGTTTGGTCAACCTTACCTCTACTGTACCCTTTACCCGTCATGAAGGTGCTCAGTGTGTCATACCAAGCTCTTAGAGCCTGCTTCAGTCCGTACAGAGCCTTATTCAACTTGAAGACATGATTAGGAAAATTATTATGCTCAAAATCAGGGGGTTGTTCGACATAAACTTCTTCCTTAATTAAGCCATTCAAAAAGACACTTTTCACATCCATTTGTTGCAATTTTATTTTATGGGAGCATGCAAAGGCTAACAGAATTTGGATGGCTTCTATCCTAGTCACAGGAGCATAAGATTCTTCAAAATCTATACTAAACTCCTGGTTATAGTCTTTTGCAACTAGCCTAGATTTATTTCTAGTGATGACTCCATCTTCATTCAATTTATTCCTAAAAACCCATCAGGTTCCTATGACAGGTTGATTTTTTGGTCTTGGAACTAGATTCCAAACTTTATTCCTTTCAAATTGATGAAGTTCTTCATGCATGGCATGTATCCAATTTTCATCTTTTAATGCTTCTTCAACATTTCTGGGCTCAATTTGAGATACCAATGCAATCAGATCTGGGTTATTAACATCACTATAAAAAGACCTAGTCCTTGGTGGGTCATTCTGAGTACCAATTACATTCTGAATTGGATGATCTTTTAAATATTTAACATTGTTAGAGGACTCACCTATCTCTGTCGACTGATATTTACCTTTGGTCGACTGATCTGCTCTTGGTTCTTCAGCTTCCTATTAATTATTTTGTTCCGATTCCTCTTTGGACTCTAGAAACTCTCCATCTACTTCTTTATTCCTGTCATCATCAGACTCATTAGATTTTTCAGTTATGGAGAGGGGGAAAATCCACCACCCAAGAGCACGGCCCAACTAGGTCTAATTTGACCAGACCAGGCCCAGCTCCCCAAAGTGATAGCCCCATTCTGGGCCACTCACTTTAAGCCCAAAACTCACTCGAACCAGCACTTCTTAGGTGACCCCCGGGTCCGGAAGTCTGAGCGACAGATCGGTCGAGAAGGCCCCTATGGGGACCCCGTGCGACCTACCAGAGCTACACACCCATCACTCGGGAGAAAACTTCGAGCAAGCTTCTCAAGCTCGGGCCGACTGTCGTAAGCTAAATCCAAGCGTCTGTTACACATCCTTCAGGAGTAGGGAACTCCAAGGGATAAGGGAGAGTAAGAGTCCTTGTGCCATAAAGAGCCCACGACGAGGACGTAACTCCCCCTGAATCGCCTCGACTCCCTATACTCCTACCTTAATCGGATCGCTATATAAACCCCAGTGTGACTGTTTGAGAAGGTAAGCAACGATCCTGAGTGAGAACCACCACATCTCTTGGTGGTGAACAATCTCGCGCCCTCTTCTTCTCCTACCACCTCCCCTCGCACCCGTGCTGTATCATATTTGTTGACTTAACCATCGGAGGGTCTCTGTAATGCCCCGTATTTTTTGGATCCTTGTTCGTGGGTCTCAGATTTGGTTTCTCAGAGTGTCCGACTTTGTTGTGTCCAAAATTTCATTTCAGACATCTTTCATGTTTGGATCGGTGCGATCCTGAGTTGTTTCGGAGGCCCGGAAGCGTTCCGCGGCTTTTCCGCGTGTGTTTTCCGATTCCCGCTGTGTGTTTCGGTAATTCCTTCGGAACCTCGTTGCGGGTGAATCGGGCCGTTCACCTAGGCGAGTGTGGTACCGTTGCGATCGGTGCATTCCGAGGATCGTGGAAATGTGATTTTCTATTTTTCGGTATTTTTGAGAATTTCCAGATTTTCTTATATATATATAACCCTTTTCTCTCTCCCCTCTCATTTCTCTCTTCTCTCTCTCTCTCTTCTCACGCTCTCTCCTCTCTCCCTCTCTCTCCGGCGGCCGACGGGGTGGAGCGTGGGCGAGGTGGGGACGGCGCGGGAGAGGCACGGGCGAGGATGGTTGAGGATTGAGGTGGTGGAGGCGCGGTGAAACTCGGCCGTGGGTTCGTGCAACGGCGAGGCTTCAACGGCGTTTTCTTCTTGGATCGGCATCCACGGTGCGTCGAATCTTTGGTGGAGGTAGGGAGATGGACCCTCAACCCGCGTACTTCATTTCTCGCGAGTTTTGTAGGTCGTGGTGAGCCAAGCGGGCTTGTTTCGGCGTTTTGGGGAAAATGCATGTTTTTGGGTGTGTGAGCCGAATCTTGCGTTCTGATCATGTTTTGGGGTTTAAATGGGCCCTCTCGGTGCTAGAGAGGTTGGGGAATGTTTTACCCTTTGTTTCCCCTTCACATGTGGGTGGATGGGGCGTGGAATGGGTTTTTCTGCCGTTTCCGTCGTTTTCGGGCGTAGACTGAGAACACGCTAGTCTCAGGTAGCGCGTTCTTGAGGGTCGCACCGCCCCGATGGGGCGCGTTCATCGGAGAAGATGAACAGTTAGGCGGTTCCTGTCGCACTATAGGGTCCTAGCGCATTCTGCCTTGTCGCGCTAGGGGTTCCTAGCGAGATCTGCCTATTCGCGCTAGGGGGTCCTAGTGCGTTATTCCTTGTCACGCTAGGGGTTCCTAGCGCGACCTATCTAGTCGCGCTAGGAGATCCTAGCGCGTTCCGTCATGTCGCGCTAGGTGATCCTAGCATAATCTGTCCTGTTGTCTCATGCTCCCCTTGGGTCGTGAGTGTCACGAACACCCCGTGGAGTTCCGTGACCGTATCTTTCGGTGTTTGGAGGTTCCATTTACCTTGATTAGCATGCCCGTGAGTTTAAGGATCCGGGCGACCTTCTAGCATTCTGATTATGTTGCATTGGTCTCCGATCAACCCAGTTGTGACCCAGTGGTCGACCTTTGGCCTCGTGAGTGTCCCGGACACCCCTTTGGATTTCGTTATCGTGCTTTGGGGTGTCTGGAGGTACCGTGTTACCTCGATAAGTGTGCCCGTGGGCTTGGTGGGTCTGGGTGACCCCAGGTGTTCCGGGCTTCCGTATTCTTGCTAGATCGAGTCACCATGTATCGGTGTGAGGGCGGTAAGGTTTCCCCGCAAGTCGTTGCTTCTCTGGAAGGTGGCTTCCGAGTGGGCCAAGCGTGTGGCCTTGGACGGTGAGTCCAGTCTCCCAGCCTGGGGCTGGAGGGTTCTTAAGTTCCCTCCTCGAGGGATGCATCTCGGCAGTTGTGAACTGCCTCGTGAGTTATCGCATTGTGGTTTTGGACCTAGGGATTCGGCCAGATTGACGGCTCAGTGCTGTCGTGTGCAACGGTCTTGACCCCGAGTCTTGTGACTCAAAGGCCGTTGGGTTTTGTGGGTCTAGTGGACCATCTAGAGTCTGGTGGCGTCGTGCCACTTGCTACTTCGTGATACTCATAATGGGTGCGTGCGTGATTTCCTGTGTCCACGTTCTGTGACACGTCCACTAGTCGTAGCCTTCTTACGGCACGCGTGTGCTGACCCACCTGGGAGTGGTGGAGCGGCTGACCCGAGAGAGACGGTGAGTAGGCTGGTTACCATAGGGCCCCCACGTACAGCCGAGTCCGGGCTTAGGGGGAATTACCAGCTAGAGGACAGGCCTAGGGCGTATGGTCTGAGTGTGCACATGAGATTGGGGGTGTCGAACGGCGCCGGCAGGCGTGACCCCAACTAGTCCTTGTTCTGTGGTACTGGTTATTGAGTGTGTCTGAGTCTCCGCCTAGGGCGTTGTAGCTAGACACTCATGACGCGGTGTAAGACGTTAGGGGACGCATCCGGTCGTTCTTCTAGTGGGTGGTGCTCCTGTCACGTGACGTGAGTTGTCGTGTACTGGGTTCTGTTTCCGTCCGCGAGACGGGACTTCGTGAGTGGTTTCGGCAGTGTTCCCGGAGTCGAGGTCTGGGGTTTCCGGTGAGCGTCACCGAGGGCCTTTCCCCAGACAGCGTTGTGTTCACGACGGTGAGGTCGTGACCGTGTTCCCTGATCGTATGGTTTTGGCTCGGGTCCTTTTTGTGAGGGCAGGCCTCCGCTACGGAGGTATCCTGGCATTTTCCTAGTGGCGTGGCTAGGGCGGTTCGTGTCTGGTGGTCCCCGATCGTGGAATCGGGTGGTCGGGTGTGTGGCTTGGTTGTCCCCCGACGGGTGACTAGGTCGTGTTTTCTGGTATAGTAGGAGTAGCTGTAGAGCCGAGGTTTTATTGGCCACCATAGTTAATTTCCTGCTTTCGTAGTTACTACTTTTTGTGCCACCATTGTTCTCAGTTGGGGTTCCGCGGGATCCCTACTGGGCCAGCGACATGAGGCTCACCCCTGCGTTTCAGGTGCGGCAGTTCTTCCTCGAGGTTCGAGGGTGCAGTACGGAGGTTCTTAGTTGCCAGCTTGCCTGGCCAAGTGTTCACTTGGCATGTGGTACGTTTTACTGCTTTAGACTGTACTTTCTGTTGGACTGGACTCTATTGTAGTTGTTCATTTATTTCTGTTAATTATTGAATTGTCCTGCCTTATTTCCTATTTCATTGTACCTCCACACTCCTTTTTTGCCCTTCCGAGCCCTCCCAGCTCGTGGGCGGCGGTTCAAGTCTCGGGTTATCGAGCCTTCCCGATAACCGGATTCTCGGGTCGTTATAGTTGGTATCAGAGCCAGGTTGTGGACGTACATGGGAATTCGAGATATTACAGTGATCAGAGTCCGTAAGGTCCAGTATAGTCAGCAGTTGGCATAGGGTTTCGTGCATATTTTCTGCTTGTTTCTCGCTTGAGAGCTTGAGTGCGCTGTCTGTTCGCGGCTTTCGTGCCCGCGTGGGGTCTGCGGATCGAGGTCGAGAGCCTTCTCCCTCATCGGTGGTGGCCCCGATTGTGTTGCGTTGGGCAGAGTTTGCCGCCGGGCGTGCTGTTGTGGTGCTACGTTCGAGGAGTCTGCAGCTAGGTCAGGTGGCTGGTGAGGATTGTTCGTCGTTAAGTGGCTGTGAGTGTGCTTTGAGGGAGCTGTTATAGAGTTTGGCCACTCCAGTCTGAGGATTGTCCAGCCCTTGAGGCGCTGAGGTTGTGGTTTGAAGTGTTGGAGCGGGTGCTCTGGTCGAGAATTGTGCTCGAGTGAGCGGAAGGTTTTCTGTTGATCTACTGATTTGTCGAGCCTGATGTCCTTGTCATGCTCTGTGGCGTCAGAAGTGACGTGTCGATCCTGATTACCCTTACGAATTTCGAGGCAGGATGGGCTGTGGTGTCCCAGTAAGTCTTGCTCCTGCGCTCTTGTGTGCGAATGGGTTGTGTTCGCCCAGGATTTGGCTCGAAATGTGAAGGTTCCGCAGTGAGTTTTGGGACTCGAGGATGAGCGTCGGCGGTTGCCGGTTATGGCTCATGTTGCGGCTCTTGGCATGGCGTGTTGTAGTTTGGGGAATTGCAACGGTGGTGCATCGAGAGATATTGTGATCGTTGTCCGACGGAACACTTGGCAAGTGTTGTCGGAGGAGCTGACCTGACGGAAGTGATGATTTTTCTTGGTACTGGAAGGTGCTGTTCCCAGCATGCGTGAGGCTCGAGGTCAGGTCGAGTGTGGAGTTTTCCTTCCGTTGGTCGGAGGTGTGATTGGGTTCTCTTTTGTTGGAGAGAATCGTGTTTGGTTAAGGTTCGTCATCTTGCATTGTGCGTCCGGATTGGTTGGCCTTCGTGCGCCACGAAGTCCTTGCGAGACTCGTCCCGCGTTTTGGCAAGGTGGTTGCCTGTGAGAAGCGTTGCCAATTCCCTGATGTGTAAGGGTGTTGGCGCTGATCCGGAAGGACGAGTGCCGACTGGGCGGTATTTTTGAGATTTGCGGTTGGTGCTGCGGTTCCCAATGTGTAGAGGATAGGAGTATGCAGGGTTGAAGATGGTTGTTGGGATGGTGGATCCCGAGTTGTCGATGTGGTGGCTCTGTGTGTGGATCAGAGTGTGCGGATTGTAGCGTTGGTTGCTGCGGGTGGATTTCTGAGGAAGGGTAGAGCCGTGGAGGGTTGGTTCATCGATATGCGTTGTCTCCAGTTGTGTGAGACGTGTTGTTGCTGTGCCGTTGCTTGAGATTTTGTCGTTCATGGCACTGGCAGGTGGAGAGTTGGGGAAATATGCAAGCGAGATTGCCGCATGAGTACCCTATTCTTGCGTTAGATGTTGCGTTCGCGGATGAGATCATGTTCTGGAGAAGTGTGCCATGGGTTGTAAAAGGTTGTGTGATTCGTGGCTCTGTGATATGAGCGGGAGTCGGGATTGGCAAGTGTCCTCTTGGATTAATTGAGATGGAGGTTTCGATGAGATAGGATTCGATGAAATAGGATGGTGGTCGATGCCTGTGTGTGGAGGTCTCTAATGAGACGTCGGCGTTGGATATTGATCCTCAGTCTGCGGCCAGCAAGGGAGGATTCCCCGTAAGTCTGAGTCGAGTGACGTGAAGACCGAGGGGAGATGGAATCATTGGGTCCCGCCGTGCTCCCCTGAAGGGTAGAGTTGGCGCGGGGATCCATCTGGATGTAGTGGTGGTCTGTGCGAGAGTCAACGGATGGCTTGCCGAGGTTTGGAACGTTCCCTTCGGATCTGGTGGAGGACCAGGAAAGAAGGAAGAACCTGAGCAAGCGGAGGTTTCCCGTTGATGAATGTCTGGTGACCAGTGGATGGTCTTTCATGGGCAGGAGATGCTGGTTGTAAGGGCTCAAGAATGGAGAGAGCCGCGTGCCAGCGAGGCCTTTTGGTGGCCGTTTCTGAGGTGTGTTTTACCATATGGGATCTGAGCTTTGTCGAAGTTTGAGTTCTGACAGAGTTGGTCCCGTGCTATCGTTGCGTTCGGCTTGCCGAGTGTGGAGTGGTCCTCGGCGTGGAGCCAACAAATTTGTGGTGGTCAGCTGGCAGAGAAGCTGGTGTTTGGTGGGTCCGCCGAGCATGGGCGTTGACCGGTGGATTGGTTTTTGTGGCGAGGATTATGTTCCCTCGGTGAGCGAGAGGGTGGCAACGATGCCGTGAGTGGTTTCCGTTGTGTCTGAGGTGATACCAGACTGGTGCCTTTGTGTTATGCCTGCTCTGGTGGCCGATGTGTGTGCGGTGTGCGGAGCGTGGCATTGTTCGTGATTATGGTCTGGCCATATCCCTCATGATCGGTGCTTTTGTGAGAATCGAGGTTTTCTGTGTTGGGGGCCCTAACAGCGTTGTCAGTTGGTTGAGGCGTTCTTCCCCTGCGACTTGGTGTTAGTCCTGAATTTCAAGGACGAAATTTCTTTAAGGGGGGAGGGCTGTAATGCCCCGGATTTTTCGGATCCTTGTTCGTGGGTCTCGGATCTGGTTTCTCAGAGTGTCCAACTCCGTTGTGTCTGAAATTTCATTTTGGACATCTTTCGTGTTCGGATCGGCGTGATCCGGAGTTGTTTCGGAGGCCCGGAAGCGTTCCGCGGCTTTTCCGCGTGTGTTTTCTGATTCTCACTGTGTGTTTCGGTAATTCCTTCGGAACCTCGTTGCGGGTGAACTGGGCCGTTCACCTAGGCGAGTGTGGTACCGTTGTGATCGGTGCGTTCCGAGGATTGCGGAAACGTGATTTTCTATTTTTCAGTATTTTTGAGAATTTCCAGATTTTCGTATATATATATAACCCTTTTCTCTCTCCCCTCTCATTTCTCTCTTCACTCCCTCTCTCTTCTCACGCTCTCTCCTCTCTCCCTCTCTCTCCGGTGGCCGACGGGGTGGAGCATGGGCGAGGTGGGGACGGCGCGGGCGAGGCACGGGCGAGGATGGGTGAGGATCGAGGTGGTGGAGGCGCGGTGAAACTCGACCGTGGGTTCGTGGAACAGCGAGGCTTCAACGGCGTTTTGTTCGTGGATCGGCGTCCACGGTGCGTTGAATCTTCGGTGGAGGTAGGGAGATGGACCCTCAACCCGCGTACTTCATTTCCCGCGAGTTTTGTAGGCCGTGGTGAGCCCAGCGGGCTTGTTTGGACGTTTTGGGGAAAATGCATGTTTTTGGGTGTGTGAGCCGAATCTTGCGTTTTAATCGTGTTTTGGGGTTTAAATGGTCCCTCTCGGTGCTAGAGAGGTTGGGGAATGTTTTCCCCTTTGTTTCCCCTTCACCTGGGGGTGAATGGGGCGTGGAATGGGTTTTTCTGCCGTTTCTGTCATTTTCGGGCGCGGACTGAGAACGCGCTTGTCTCAGGTAGCGCGTTCTTGAGAGTCGCGCCGCCCCGATGGGGCACGTTCATCGAAGAAGATGAATAGTTAGGCGGTTCCTGTCGCGTTATAGGGTCCTAGCGCGTTCTTCCTTGTCGCGCTAGGGGTTCCTAGCGCGACCTGTCTAGTCGCGTTAGGAGATCCTAGCGCGTTCCGTCTTGTCGTGCTAGGTGATCCTAGCGCAATCTGTCCTATTGTCTCGTGCTCCCCTTGGGTCGTGAGTGTCACGGACACCCCGTGGAGTTCCGTGACCGTGTCTTTGGGTGTCTGGAGGTTCCGTTTACCTCGATTAGCATGCCCATGAGTTTAAGGGTCCGGGCGACCATCTAGCGTTCTATTATGTTGCATTGGTATCCGATCGATTCGGTTGTGACCCAGTGGTCGACCTTTAGCCTCGTGAGTGTCCCGGACACCCCGTGGATTTCTTTACCGTGTTTTGGGGTGTCTGCAGGTACCGTGTTACCTTGATAAGTGTGCCCGTGGGCTTGGTGGGTCCGGGTGACCCCAGGTGTTCCGGGCTTCCGTGTTCTTGCTAGATCGAGTCACCGTGTATCGGTGTGAGTGCGGTAAGGTTTCCCCGTAAGTCATTGCTTCTCTGGAAGGTGGCTTCCGAGTGGGCCAAGCGTGTGGCCTTGGACGGTGAGTCCAGTCTCCCAGCCTGGGGCTGGAGGTTTCTTAAGTTCCCTCCTCGAGGGATGGGTCTCGGCAGTTGTGAACTGCCACGTGAGTTATCGCATTGTGGTTTTGGACCTAGGGATTAGGCCAGATTGATGGCTCAGTGTTGTCGTGTGCAACAGTCTTGACCCCGAGTCTTATAACTTAAAGGCCGTTCGGTTTTGTGGGTCTAGTGGACCATCTAGAGTCTGGTGGCGTCGTGCCACCTGTTACTTCGCGATACTCGCAATGGGTGCGTGCGTGATTTCCTGTGTCCACGTTCTGTGACACGTCCACTAGTCGTAGCCTTCTTACGGCACGCGTGTGTTGACCCACCTGGGAGTGGTGGAGCGGCTGACCCGAGAGAGACGATGAGTAGGCTGGTTACCGTAGGGCCCCCACGTATAGCCGGGTAGGTGCTTAGGGGGAATTACTAGCTAGAGAACATGCCTAGGGCGTATGGTCTGAGTGTGCACACGAGGTTGGGGGCGTCGGACGGCGCCGGCAGGCACGACCCCAACTAGTCCTTGTTCTGTGGTACTGGTTACTGAGTGTGTCTGAGTCTCCGCCTGGGGTGTTGTAGCTAGACACTCGTGACGCGGTGTAAGACGTCAGGGGACGCATCCGGTCGTTCTTCTAGTGGGTGGTGCTCCTGTCACGTGACGTGAGTTATCGTGTACCGGGTTCTATTTCCGTCCGCGAGACGGGACTTCGTGAGTGGTTTCGGGAGTGTTCCCGGAGTCTAGGTCTGGGGTTTCCGGTGAGTGTCACCGAGGGCCTTTCCCCAGACAGCGTTGTGTTCACGACGGTGAGGTCGTGACCGTGTTCCTTGACCGTGTGGTTTTGGCTCGGGTCCTTTTTGTGAGGGCAGGCCTCCGCTACGGAAGTATCGTGGCGTTTTCCTAGTGGCGTGGCTAGGGCGGTTCGTGTCTGGTGGTCCCTGATCGTGGAATCGGGTGGTCGGGTGTGTGGCTTGGTTGTCCCCCGACGGGAGACTAGGTCGTGTTTTCTGGTACAGTAGGAGTAGCTGTAGAGCCGAGGTTTTACCGACCACCGTAGTTACTTTCCTGCATTCGTAGTTACTACTTTTTGTGCTGCCATTGTTCTCAGTTGGGGTTCCGCAGGATCTCTACTGGGCCAGTGACATGAGGCTCACCCCTGCGTTTCAGGTGCGGCGGTTCTTCCTCGAGGTTCGAGGGTGCAGTACGGAGGTTCTTAGTTGCCAGCTTGCCGGGCCGAGTGTTCACTTGGCATGTGATAAGTTTTACTACTTTAGACTGTACTTTCTGTTGGACTGGACTCTATTATAGTTGTTCATTTATTTCTGTTAATTATTAAATTATCTTGCCTTATTTCCTATTTCTTTGTACCTCCACACTCCTTTTTAGCCCTTCCGAGCCCTCCCGGCTCGTGGGCGGCGGTTCAAGTCTCGGGTTATCGGGCCTTCCCGGTAACTGGATTCTCGGGTCGTTACAGTTTCCCCCAGGGTCTCATCCCAGGGCACCCCTAATATGTTTCCTGTCTTGCAGTTCATCTTGGTGTGGTGGCTGTGATCAAAGATTCCCCCAGGATCTCACAACTTAGGATCAGCGTGAGATTACGCCTCTTCATCTGGCGTCGTCTGTGGGAAACGAGCAAAGAGCCATCATGGTGCGAAGAAATTTCGGTAGCAGGACCACTGGCAACAAGGGAAATACCATGGTAACAGAGGAAGGAGAACATGTGCCATGCCATCCCACGGAAAGCCTCCCCTCTAACAACAACCACCAAGCCGATGAGCTACCTCCATCGGCCACAGCGGTGTAACCCTGCAATGGGAGTTCTGACGCTCCCCAAACCCTCAATGCAAAACTGGATATCCTCGTAGAATTAATGAGGACCTAGGCGGCTAGGGAGGAGAAGTCACGACTTCCCCAGGAAAGTTTACCCTATGGAGAAGCTTCCCAACAAATAGCGGAGGCCGCTTCACCCTCTGGGGATGACGACTTATACCTAACAAGTCGGGAGGAGCTTCGCACGTCCCTCCTCAAGAGCAAGAAGCCTCCTCCACCCCGACAAGAGAAAGGCCCGGGACGTGCCAACAGCTCCCAGAGACTGATGCCCCCGAGGGACGATGAGGTAGCTAGCAAGGACACCCTCACAGCCCCTCGGCCCAGCGGAAACCTGAGTTATCCCGCCGACTATGAGACTTCAAACGACATTTCGGGGAACAAGAGCGCGCCCTCCGCGCCATACAAAAGACTTCGACCAAGGAGGACGCAGAGCAATCCCCATTCTCCCACCAAATCTTGAAGGCTGAGATCTACCCTAGACTCTCACTGCCAACTTTTAAGTCATATGACGGCCAGGGAGACCTGGCCGACCACTATGACAGCTTTGACGCCCTGATGACCCTGCACGGGACTTCCGATGCTATCAAGTGTCAAGCATTCGTGACCACCTGATGGGAATCAACACCGAGCACTAACCTTTTATTTTTACATTTGTGTCTTTTTTGTTTGCATTTATATCCTTGGCTAATTGGGTTTGCAATTGTAAGGCATTATAAGCCAAAGGGTTAGTCATTAGGATTCTTTGGGTTTCTTCGCAAGAAGGCCTTTGGGTTTCTATGTAATTTGCCAGTAGGTCTAGCAGGGCCCCCATCTTATTTTCCATTGGTCCACCTTCGATTTAGGGCCCATGTAGGGATAGTTCAAAGTCCAAGATTGGACTTGGACCAAGGGGGGGACAAGGTGGACGAAAATTCAAACTTGGACCAAGCAAAGTCTAAGATGCTCCCCCCTATACTATTGTTTATTCCTTGTTGTTTTTTATTTAATTTAGTCATTTGACCACATGGGGGATTAATTATCATATCCCTAGTTTACCCCTCCTTAATCCTAGATCTAGGGGTAGTTTATTTCTTTTTTTCTATTTCTATATAACCCATGTATTTTATGAATTCCTTAGCAATTAATGAAGAGAAAATTCTATTTGTTGCTCAATTTGCCCAAGGGCACTCTCTCCCCCCCTTAGAGCTGTGATAGCTCCGAATTTCAGAGGTGTGAAGCCTCTCAATTTTCCCCTCTCTTAGAGAGTAGCTCAGCACTGTCGCCGCTGCCGCCATCGAGTCGCCATCGCACCACCACCGCCGCCACGTCGGAGTTCTGTCCACCCCTGGACAGAAGCTTGAATCCTGAATTTTATCTCTAAATGAAGGGATCTGTTCGAGCTCCAATTTTGAGAGTTTGTTCCTCTTATCATCCCCCAACCCCAGTTCAAATTTTGTGTCATTTCGCCTTCGTTTAGTATCATTCCCGTAATTTTAGTTTCACCCCTGACAGTCTGCCCATCAACAGATCTGCGGGATAGTGTCCTATTGTCGTATTTTTCTCGCCCCCTCAGCCTTCTCCAAAAATTCCCAAAAAAATTCTCAGAGTCTAGATCCATCATTTTTGTGTTGGTCAAAATTCATTTTCAGGCAGAACCTGCTCTGTCCTTACTGTCTGTAATCCGAGTCAGTAAAAAAAACCTGGGAACAGTCTTTTTCATTTCTAATCCATCTACTAGATGGATCTGAAATAATTATATGTTGTAGCCCTTTGAGTCCTCTATCCATCGGTATCAATTTTGCCTCGATCCGACCCTGGATCTGGGCGCAGAAATTCTTTTCGTGGAGGCGCACATTTTTGATCCGAGAACGGGCCAGCAAATTAGTCCACCGGTTAATCCCGGTAAAATAAGCCGGGATCGCTTCGGCGATCGCCGCTCCCGGACGTCGATCGGCAACCCATCAGCAGCGTCCCAGCCAGCCATCGCAGTAAGGAGACACCCGGCTACTGCTGTCCCAGCAGCTGGACCCACCTGCTGTCCTGCGGGACCCGCAGAACCGAGCCAGACCAGCAGCCCATCTCCGGCCCGAGAGCGTTCCAAATTACTGCCCGTCAACCCAAGCTTGCTATTCCCGGGTTATTGTTGTCATCCTTTACCTCCCTACGTGGAGTGGGCCATAAAATTACCGCTGTAATTATTTAATTACTACGTACCGGGAGTACGAGTTTCGGCCGGGGTCGTCTTCCCCACGCCCGGAGCGTGGAGGTACACTCACCACCCTCCTCTTTTGGCATTTGCTTTACTCATATATTTTCATATGCCACTGCTAGAGTGATAGGAACGTTGCTTGTTATACTTTTATCACTACTGCGAGAGTGAGTCAGTGGAACCCGTCCCGTGACTCGATCCGAGCACGCGGAAAATCCGATACCCGAGACTCAATGCCGGTTTCTCAACCGCGCACATCCTCATGCTTCCCTCGCATAGGGACGTCCGTGAGCTAGATCCCTTGTTCTCTCGAGTCACGTCCCGTCCTGCATCAAATTGGTATCAGAGCGAAGTCGAGTCTAGGGTCGTCGGTTCGTCGGTCCAAGGTGTCGCACTTGCATTCCTTTACCCGGTATATCAAAAGGTGTTCCCATAACGATAGGTTACGCCTATTGGGAAGGTTGCACACTTGCGTGAGTTCAGTCTTCGGATCATACCTCCGCCACGTACCCGATATTGGTTGAGTCTAGGTTTGTAGTCGAGTCTACATTCCAACATTCCATTGTTGTTTTAGGGTCGTGTCTAGTCCAATAGAGTGTCACTTAGTTGTCTGCATGTCCAACTACCCACCAGCCCATGGCCGTTCCCCGAGACCATGCGACCGATTGGTCATCCCTGGTGGCCCAATTCAATGCTTTAATGGCCCGACACCCGACCCCTAAGCCCACAACCGAGTCGTTCCAACGCCCTATAGTGTCCACGGCCATTCTACCTAATGGGTTGCCTATGGAAATCGACTTCATCAGTATGGTGTCATCTAACTGTGTCTCACAAGACATAGTTGAGTCTCTCTCCAAGATCGGAGAAATTGTTCTCAATGGTGGCTTAGCATTCGTAGAGTTCCAATGGAGGTTCGGCCCCGTTCTTTATGGCGATGGAGCATGGTGCAAGGTCGACACACTTGCTGGTCCATGCATCATTTTAGGCCAAAATTGGTTGGAAGAGAGGCGAACGACCTTTGACCGGGATAGGAGGACATGCACCTTATACCCACCTCACCTACCCGGCGAGTTCATCTTCCACGACGACATTCAACCGACCACCTCCGTGTCACCAACCACCCCGCCCCAGCGACCCGTTCCACCTCCAGACTCATGCCCACCACCTCTCCCGGAACACACCCATGTGGCCCCTGTAACAGGATTAGCCATTTCTCCGACCCGTGTCCTTCACATTCCCCTACCTTAATGGATAACCATTCGGAGGATGCCTCTCCCGAGCCTATTCTAGTGAGTTATGAGGTTGACCATGAGTTGGCCGAGGAGTACCTCGCTGATGTTTTGGGGATAGAGAGTGATCTAAGAGAGGGCCAGGGTCTGTTAGCCACCCCAACCCCACCAGTCATCCCGGAGCTATCTGTCCCGCCCACTTTGCCCTCGGTGGATATGCCATCCGCCGACCCTATACAGTCAGCCATCCCACTCTTACCTGTCTCTCCTACGGTAGCGCAGCCACTAGTGACTACCGTACCATTATCAACACCTTTTGTTGACGCGGTATGATTTGATTTCTGCCATGCATACGAGAGACAATATCCGGACATCCCCTTTTTCATGCTCCACACTAGGCGTCCGGATTGCCTTCCCGTCGCCCGCCTCCTCATCCTCCCGCACTTCCATACCCGCGGGCGAGTCTTCTCAAACCGGAGACAATTGACGAGGGTTGAGACTCTCGACATCAAGTCGTGGGTTAGTCTTTCTTTACACCTAGTGTATGTAGACGGTGTCCGTCATCCTTACCGAGTCATGTTTCCCTTTTATTTGTGTCTTTTCATCGTCAATCATAGTATTACTACGAGTGTCTAGGTTTGTCTAGGATCATTTATGGCCTAGGGTCATGTGTGAGTGTTTGTTTCGTATAGTCTGTGAGAATCTGCATACGCGCCGGTCTAATGTCAGCTCACGATGTCAGTCCCTTTCGAGCGTGAGGCAAGTCGGATCTAATGCGTACGTTGTAGACTTACCGGAATTTGGGATCGGCTCTACCTCAATATCTCGGATCTAGTCACATATAGGGACCCATCGGTGATTCCTAGTGAGTCATTGAGCCGTCTCCTTCCTTTGAGAGTGACCCCACTTCGGAGTGTCCACCACTAGCCTCCTTCTCACAGCAGCGTGAGCATATCGAATATATACGGGATGAGCAGGTGACGATTACTTGAAGTGGAGCGTACTCTGTGCTACCTGGTATGGTGTCCGATCCGCAGGAGCCACACGAGCAGCCGCACCCCTTACTCGACGGGGTCGAGTTCTTCCCACCCGGGGAGAATTGATGGGAATCAACACCGAGCACTAACCTTTTATTTTTGCATTTGTGTCATTTTTGTTTGCATTTATATACTTGGATAATTGGGTTTGCAATTGTAAGGCATTATAAGCCAAAGGGTTAGTCATTAGGAATCTTTGGGTTTCTTTGCAAAAAGGCCGTTGGGTTTCTATGTAATTTATCAGTAGGTCCAGCAGGGCCCCCACCTTATTTTTCATTGGTCCACCTAGGATCTAGGGCCCATGTGGGGCTAGTTCAAAGTCCAAGATTGGACTTGGACCAAGGGGTGGACAAGGTGGAAGAAAATTCAAACTTGGATCAAGCAAAGTCCAAGATGCTCCCCCCTTTACTATTGTTTATTCTTTGTTGTATTTTATTTAATTTGGTCATTTGACCACATGGGGGATTAATTATCCTATCCCTCGTTTACCCCTCCCTAACCCTAGATCTAGGGGTAGTTTATCTCTTTTTTCTATTTCTATATAACCCATGTATTTTGTGAATTCCTTAGCAATTAATGAAGAGAAAATTCCATTTGTTGCTCAATTTGCCCAAGGGCACCCTCTCTCCCTCTTGCAGCCGTGATAGCTCCGAATTTCATAGGTGTGAAGCATCTCAATTCCCTCCTCTCTGAGTGAGAAGCCCAGCACTGCCGCCATCGCCGCCATCGAGCCGCCATCGCACCACCACCCCCGCCTCGTCGGAGTTCTATCCGCCCCTAGACAAAAGCTTGAAGCCCGAATTTAATCTCTAAATTAGGAGATCTGTTCGAGCGGGTTTGTTCCGCTTATCATCCCCCAACCCCAGTTCAAATTTCATGTCATTTTTCCTTCGTTTAGTATTTTTCCCGTAATTTTAGTTCCACCCCTGACAGTCTGCCCATCAGCAAATCTGCGGGATAGTGTCCTCTCGTCGTATTTTTCCCGCCCCCTTAGCCTTCTCCAAAAATTCCCAAACAAATCATACATGTTCCCCACATCCCTCTCTTCCACCCATAATTTTCTCAGAGTCTAGATCCATCGTTTTTGTGTCGGTCAAAATTCATTTTCAGGCAGAACCTGCTCTGTCCTGACTGTCTGTAATCTGAGTCAGTAAAAAAACCTTGGGAACAGTCATTTTCATTTCTAATCCGTCTACTGGATGGATCTGAAATAATTATATGTTGTATCCAGTCCTCTACCCATTGGTACCAATTTTGCCTCGATCCGACACTGGATCTGGGCGCAGAAATTCTTTTCGCGGAGGTGCACATTTCTGATCCTAGAATAGGCCAGCAGATCAATCCACCAGTTAATCCCGGTAAAATACGCCGGGATAGCTTCGGCGACGCCGCTCCCGAACATCGATCCGCAACCCATCAGCAGCATCCCAGCCAGCCGCCGCAGCAAGGAGATGACCGGGTACCACCGTCCTAACAGCCGGACCCACCTGCTGTCCCGCGGGACCCGCAGAACTGAGCCGGACCAGCAACCCATCTCCGGCCCGAGGGCGTTCCAAATTGCTGCCCGTCAACCCAAGCTTGGTATTGCCGGGTAATTTTTGCCACCCTTTACCACCCTGCGTGGAGTGGGCCATAAAATTACCACTGTAATTATTTAATTATTATGTACCGGGAGTACGAGTTTCGGCTGGGGTCGTCTTCCCCACGCCCAGAGCGTGGAGGTACACTCAGCACCCTCCTCTTTTGGCATTTGCTTTACTCGTGTATTTTCATATGCCGCTGCTAGAGTGATAGGAACGTAGCTCGTTATACTTTTATCGCCGCTGCGAGAGTGAGTGAGTGGAACCCATCCCGTGACTCGATCCGAGCACGCGGAAAAGCCGATACCCGAGACTGAATGCCGATTTCTCAACCACGGACATCTGCACACTTCCCTCGCTTAGGGACGTCCGCGAGCTAGAGTCCCTTGTTGTCTCGAGTCGCGTCCCGTCTCGCATCACCACCTTGGTCCAGGGCGGTCAAGCCTGGTTCCGAGCACTCGCCCCAGGCAGTAATTTTGACTTCAAGCAACTCGGGCGAGTATTTAAGGAAAGCTTCGCCGGCAACGGCCCTCCAAGGTCAGTAGCGGGGCTGTTGGCGCTAAAGCAGGCACAGGGGGAAAAGCTTTGGGCTTATATCAACCGATTTAAATCAAAAGCCTTGCATATCCCTCGCTTGGATGTCACCTTAGCCATCACCGCATTGACCGGAGGCACCCGCGATGAGAATCTCCGGCGAGAACTAGTCCTATATCCCCCCACCTCTCTCGCCGATCTGGTGACCCTAGCCCTACGTCATGCGGAGTGCGAGGAAGTCCTCAGCGCTTGCCGTGGCACAACGGGCTCGAGTCGAGAAGGGGATAAGAATCGACCATCCGAGCAAGGCTTGGGCCAGGGGAAATAGCGGAATCAAGACAGAGACCACAGGGAGCCCCCTCGGAAATACGAGCGGTACACTCCTCTATCCGCCCCCGTCTATGAGATGTATGATACATCAAGGGCTCAGGCCTTCTCCGCCAACCCGAGCCTTTGAAGGCCAAGCACCGCAACTGTCGTAAGCATTGCCAATTTCACAATGACCACGGGCACCATACTGGAGATAGTCACCAGCTCAAGGATGAGATCGAGCGTCTCATCCATCAGGGGCACTTATCTCGATACGTGTCTGAGCGCTAGAAGGAGGATCGTGGCGTCCCAGAAGAAATTGACAATCACCCCCGTGGAGTCCATATCAATGTTATTTCTGGCGACACGGCATCAGGAGGAGACAGTAGCCGAGGAAGGATGCATGACGCTGAACGGGCGAGCAGGGCCTCCGAGCCCCCCAAAGCCCCGCCGGCGAGCGAGCAGTAGGCCCTGGTGTTCTCTGACCAAGACCTGGAAGGGTTATCTACCACGCACGATGACGCTCTTGTAGTATCTGCTACTATATACCATTGTAACGTAGATAGGATATTGGTTGACAATGGTAGCGCCCCTGATGTACTCTCGTACAAATGTTTCCTTCAGATGGGTGAAAATCCATCCAAGCTCCGCCCAATTCGAACCCCCCTCTGCGGGTTCAATGGCCAGGCAACCTATCCCGAGGGATCCATATGCCTGTCGGTCACTATTAGTACCCCTCCTAAGACCGTCACGGTTATGGTGGACTTCATAGTGATTCGGGGGATGTCGGCCTATAATGCCATCTTCGACCGCGGTATCCTCAGCCGAACAAAGGCAGTGCCCTCCACCTATCACCAAATAATGAAGTTTCCCACCAAATACGGTATCGGGGAAGTCCGACGTAACCAGGCAATGGCTAGAAGGTGCTACATAATCTCAGTTGAAGCCATAAAGCTAGAGGGGAAAAAGAAAACGGTCGGGGGAGCTGAGGATGAACCGACAACATCCGAGCCCGGCGGCAAATTGCTGACGGTCTTCCTCAAAGATGACCCGGCCCTAGGAGTAAAGATTGGAGCTGATTTACCACCCGATGTACAAGAGCAATATAAAGATTTTCTTTCAGAGTATATCCAAGTCTTCACGTGGTCTGATGAGCATCTTCCCAAGATCCCTGAGGATATGGTGGTACACAAGCTCAACCTTGACCCATCGATGAAACCCGTCCAGCAACGTAGATGAAAGCATGCCTCGGAGAAGCAGACGATCATCAAAGAGTAGATTGTTAAGAGGAATAAAACCAGCCTATTTCGTCCGGTCCTTTACCCGACGTGGCTCGCCAATGTTGTCTTAGTACCAAAAGCTTCGGGCAAATGGTGAATGTGTGTGGACTTCACCGACCTCAGTAAAGCCACTTCGAAAGACTGTTACCCACTGTCGAACATCGACCAACTAGTCGACTTGACCTCTGGTAATGAATTGCTTAATTTTCTGGACGCCTACTTCGGCTACCATCAGATCCGAATGGATCCTGAAGACATCGAGAAGACAGCCTTTGTCACCGACTTCGGCGTACACTGCTACACCCGAATGCCTTTCGGGGTGAAGAACACCGGAGCAACATACCAGAGGCTGATCTACCACATTTTTGAAGGACAAATCAGTCGGAACGTCGAAGCCTATGTCGACGACATGCTCGTCAAGACACCTAAGGCCGAGGACCACTTCTCCAACCTAGCTGAAACCTTCGACACCCTACTAAGGTGCAACATGAAGCTCAACCTAGCTAAATGCGGCCTTGGAGTTCGACCCAAGAAATTCATGGGTTTCCTATTGACTCAACGTGGGATCGAGGCCAACCCCGACAATGTTCAGGCCATCCTAAACATGCAGCCACCCGTTTACGTGAAGGACGTCCAGCGCCTGACTGGGCGAATTGCTGCGCTCAATTATTTTTTGTCTCGAGCGGCCGAACGATGCCTGCCTTTCTTCAAATTGTTGCGAGGGCCCAAATTGGCATCCGCCACATTCGCCTGGGATGAGGAATGTCAGAAGGCTTTTGCAAAGCTAAAGGAGTTTCTGGCCTCGCCCCCGGTGTTATCAAAACCGGTCTCGGGCGAAACACTGCACCTTTACCTCTCATCAACCCCTTCCACAGTAAGCTTAGTCCTAGTTGCAGAGACCAGTATACTACACCAGTAAGGTGCTCAACGAGGCCGAAGGACGGTATCCCGCAACTGAGAAACTCGTGCTAGCGTTGGTGACCTCGGCCAAGCGCCTCCGACCCAACTTCCAAGGGCACTCCATCGTCGTATTGACCAACGAACCCCTGAAGAGGATCCTCGCTCATCCTGAAGCTTCGGGTTGCCTCGTCAAGTGGGCCATAATGCTCGGGGCTTACGACATCACCTATTGCCCCCGCTCAGCCATCAAGGGACAAGCACTCGCGGACTTCATCACAGAGAGCACCGTCCCGACCGAGGAAGCCCTTCCGCTGACACCTGAGCCCACATTGGATCTTTTCGTTGACGGATCCTCCAACTCGGCCGGCAGCAGTGTCGGCGTTCTTCTCAGATCCCCAGAAGGGGCAGAACTGTAGTACGCCTTGAAGTTCAACTTTCTGGCATCCAACAACATCTCCGAGTATGAGGCTCTCATCTCAGGAGCCAGGATGGCACGACAATTGTGGGTCGAACGAGTCAGGATTCATACTGACTCCCAGTTGGTCACCAGCTAGGTCAACGGTGACTACGAAGCTCGGGAAACACCGATGATCAAATACCTTCAATTGGTAAGAGCCCCATTATTCGGGAGTTTTCAGGTCATCCGGATAACTCGGGAGGAGAACTCCTGGGCGGACGCCCTCTCTCGATTGGCCTCCTCTGTTGGCCCAGAAGGTACTCGATCGGTTTTCCTCGGAGAGCTAGAGCGACCGAGCATAGACACGGAGCTCATGACCATTGATCAGGCATAACCAAGCAACTGGCGAACCCCATATATATCCTGGCTCCAGGATTCTCAGGAGCCCCCCGACCCTCGAGAAGCTCAGAGACTGAAGTATCAAGCTCGGCGCTTCATCATCTTGGATGAAGCCTTGTATCGAAGGTCTTTTTCCAGTCCCTTCCCCAAGTGCCCCGATATCGATGAGGCCAGTCGAGCAATTCAAGAGGTCCACGAGGGTGTCTGCGGCGGGCATCAAGGAGGAAGATCGCTCATTAGGATCTTGATGCGGCAAGGCTACTGGTGCCCCACTCTCCAACGTGACTGCTTGACCTACGTTCAAAGGTGCGATCGATGCCAGCGTTTCGATCATCTGATCCATCAGCCTGCTTCAGAGCTCGTCACCCTTACCGAGCCGTACCCTTTTGCTCGATGGGGGATCGACATCCTGGGGCCATTTTTTATGGACCAGGACTAGAAGAAGTTCATCATCATCGCCATCGATTATTTTACCAAGTGCATTGAAGCCGAAGCCACCGCCAGCATTACCGAGTCGGTCGTATGGAGCTTCGTTTGGAAGTCGATCATCTGTCGTTTCGGTATCCCCTGAGTGATTGTGAGCGATAATGGTCGACAATTTGATTCTCATTACTTTATAAAAAGATGTGTTGACCTACACATTCGCAACCACTTCACTTCGGTAGCCCACCCCCAGGCTAACAGACTGGTCGAAAATGCCAAAAAAAACTATATTAAAAGGCATTAAGGCCAGGCTTGGTAAGGCCAAGGGTAGTTGGCTCAAGGAATTGCCAAGCGTAATATGGTCGCATCGAACTACTCCGAGAACCGCCACTGGTGAGACTCCTTTCCAGTTGGTGTATGGCACAGACGTCGTGATTCCTTTGGAAGTCGGTCGCCCATCTCTCCGAGTCATCAACTTCTCGCCCGAGGCGAATGAGCAGAAGCTGCTAGAGAACCCCAATATGGCAAGCGAGATACGAGAGATCACGAGCATCTGAGCTATAGAATATCAGTGGCGCATCACTCGATATTACAACGCCAAAGTCCGAGACAGATACTTCCACACATGAGACTTCGTCCTAAGGAAAGTCGAAGCCTCTCGACCGCTGGAGGGGGTGGGAAAGCTGGCCCCTAATTGGGAAGGCCCATACCGAGTGGTCGAGACGCTCGGGAAGGGGGCATATCGACCGTCTACCATGGAAGGAACACCTATCCCTCGGACATGGAACGCGACAACATTACGAAAGTTCTATTTTTGAGCTTTTCTCAAACATGTAAGCGACATATGGCAATAATTTTCCTTTCATTAATGTTTCTTCGTACATCATATAGGCCACAGCCAATACAATGCATATCAAAAATAAAAATACTACATCGACTGGTACTATATCACGATCTGATTACTCGACGCGGACACGTCTAGCACCCCTAAGCCGAGCCACTGACTCCACCCAGTGTGGAAACTGGCTCGGATAACGGGATGGCTGACCCTGTTTGCTCGAGAAACTCATAGAAAAGGTATCAGAGGAAGAGAGGAAGAAAGGGAAGGAATGCCCAGATGTCAGGAAAATAAGAAAAGACCTCCTCTTCTAACTCTTTGGAAGGGAACAAGGCCGAAAGCTGAACAGAAAGCAAGCACCTCCAAGTGGTCTCGAGCAAGGATAAAGTTAAAGGCATCCCTCAAAGAGTGAAAGAAAAGAAAAGAAGTTGGTTGAAGAGCAGAAGAGAGGGAAGGACTAAGCACCCTCTCGAAGAAGTGAGAGGGGTGACGGGGTTAGAAAGAAAGGAGGTCCAATGACGTTACATCATCAGTCCTCCTCAAGTGGCCAGCGGCGGCCCGGAGAGTAGGAGAGAGCCCTCGGCCAGGCCTCCTTCCATCTTGTACGCCGTGAAGCGGCGGTCCCGAGGTTAGGTGTGAGCCCATCGCCAGGCCTCCTTCTTTCTCCTACGCTGTCTGCCCCGTCCTCCTTCCTTCTCCTATGTAGGAGCAGCATGAACACCTCGGCGGCCGCCAGGGTCATTGTCTTCCGAATCGCCCTCCATGTTTCGCTAACAATCCCCCAGCACAAAAGACAGACGCTTCGCGAGAAGGGAAAAAGGGAAAAGATTGCAAGGGGAGCCATAAGCAGTGAAGAGAGGTGGAGACACCCTTCGGGACCTTTTATAGGCCGAAAGGGGAACCCTCACCTCAATTGACTCTCCCCTTGAAAAAATGTGAAAGGCGAGAACCCTTCCCTAAGGACAGTTACTTTTTCCCCTCAATGGCCCTCCCATAGAGACATGCGAAATGGCAAGTCATTCAAAGCATGGAAAGGCGGAAAGGCAACAGTGCCACGTCAGCCGCCTGGCCAGTCAGCACGCGAGATGCTTGCAAATAAATTTTCCGCTTTTCTAGTAACTGCAGATACGGTAGTCAAATCGCAACAAAGGCAGCAAGGAACAGTCAATCCGGTTCTGAATGTTACTGCCATTATATATATAGAAAGGAAAAATCTTACATAGCAATATTCAAAAAAAAAGAGAAAAAGAGCTAACACTTCGGGCTCGTTTTCTTCCTAATCTATGAAAATGGGGGGACTCCTAGAGGCCCTTGGCCTTTCCTAAGGCTCGGCGGATGAAGGATCCTTAGCGCCAGGAGATCTGCCCCTGGTATCCTCGGTGACGGCCGGTCCAGGCACTGACCCCACTCGTATCGGAACTGCCTCGATCATGTGCCCTCCCGAGGCAACTGGAGTTGGCGATCCATCTATCGAAACGGAGGCACCCTTACTCTTCCCCTTCGCTCGACGTCAGAGAGGGAGAATATGTGGTATCCTCATCCGAGTCATAACGCTGCCTAGGAGCAAAAATGAGCTCGTCGAGCACCTGCTACTGGGCCTCGACGATCGCTCGATGGAAGCCTTGGGTGAATCCCTTCCACAGCCCCTGACGGTATCCTGGCTCATAGTACGAGAAGACAACCTTCTGTAGAGCTACGTGATAGCCCTCCGAGCTTCTATATCGTTCAATCACCTCAGCCCCAGCTTGCTCCGTTTTGTTCTCAAGTTCGGTCACCCTCTGCTCGGCCTCGAACAACTTCATCTCGGCCTCGGACAGCTTCGCCTCGGCCTCAATCTGTGGGACCTTGACTTCCCCCCGCACTCGCTCGGCCCCTCGGACCTGGCTGTTGAGCTCCTCCCGCTCGGCCATCCACTGCTCATAGTGCTCGACCTGAGATTGACGCTCCTCTTCCAGGAGTTCGCCCTTCAGGTCGGCCATATAGCGAGCCTGGGCCAGCTGCTCGGCCAATGTCCGAGCCTCCTCCTGGCTCGACTGAGTCTGTGTCTGAAGCGAGGCTGCCTCTCGCTGAAGGGCTTCAAGCTCGGAAGTCAACTACCCGATCCTCCGATCGGACTCAACATGGACCCGAGAGAGAGTGGTGCGGACACCCGGGCAGTTGATCGGCACGATACGCCGTGTCACCGGTACCGCACACGGAGCACGGCACGAGCCACCTCAGCGTCCATCTGGCTCGGAGACAGCTTGGAGACTCTGCCTTGAGCCTCCCCATTTATTATATTTAGTTAGACTTTATGTGTGTTTAATTTGTATTTATTTCATTGCATTCGGTTTGCCATTTTGATTGTAATAGGGGCTTATGTGTAATTCGGACCCCGTGGGCCCCACGGACCCCCCAGGCCCCACCCCATTGGGCCACCTCAGCCTAGGGTCCCACGTGGGGTCAGTCAACATGCCACATGGGGGCATCTAGAAGATTGACTTATAATTGGACACATGGGGGACAATGGACTTGAAAAGTCCAAATGGGAGGCCACCTACCCACACCATCTAGTCCACCCTCTCTCCTTGGTCCAAGGGCCCCCCCCCCCCTTTTGTTATTTTATTATTTTTTGTGTGTGTGTTCACATCTCATCCCAACCCTCCATCCCCTTCCCCTAGATCCAATGGTGGATAAGAGATGTAATATATGTAACATATATAAGTTGTATTTTCTCCTTTTAGTGAATTAATGCCATTTGATTCAATCTAATTCAAGAAGAAAGGGCTGGTGCGCCCCCCTCCTCTCTCCTCCCTCCCCCCCTTGGATGCTGTGAAGGCTTCCATTCTGAGGTGTGAAGCCTCATTTATCAGTTCTGACGATCGCCGCCGCCGCCACGAGCCGCCACCGCACCGCCATCATCTTCATCGGAGTTCTGCCCGCGCAGTACCATAGAAGCTTCCACGAATTTCTTGTCTCAGCCCCGAGCTCAGATAGATCTGGGAATTTTAGTGCATGTTCCAGAGCTGTCAAGGACATCCCAAAGATTTTGGTTTGCTTTTCAGATCTCATTTCATATTTTTTCATTTTCGTCCACTCTTCTATTTCGGTTCTGCCAGAGTTCTATCCAGATTCATCCCTACCCTGAGTTTCATGTCTTAGGCCCACTTTTTGATTTATTTTGGTTTGCCCAATTTTATTGGGGATTCCACCCATCCATCCCTTCATCCACAATTTTTCTAAATTTTTAGTTCGTCCATCTCATATTTTCTAAAAATCGTTCTCAATCCCAGCTACATTTCTGTCCCCCTGTTCCCAGATCCGACCACCAGTCACCCCCAAAAATCATAGTAAATCACCAACACCTCCAACTCAAATTCCAAAAATAGTCCCAATTCCATGGTTTGATACCCTACAACTTTGAAGAAGATCTCAAGAGCTGAATCAGAGGTTTACTAGGCGGTCAATGGTGGTTCTCAGACAAGTTCCCTGCAGCTCTGAGATTTTGGTTACTGTACAATAGGGACTTGTAAATTCATTAAAGTTCTGATCCGACCAGATCCAGTAGATCTCTCTGGTTCTAGATTGAAGCATTTGAAGAGAGCTTTCCAACGATAGCTCATGCGTCCCGATCCGACGTCGGGATTGCTCGCAGCGGCCGTTTTCGCCGGAGTGTGCGCCGGAAAAGAGAAATCAAAATCCGTGGGCAGCTAGTTCAACAATTGGGGATCGGGGCCGATCGACCCCCGATCGGTGTTTCCGGTCGACCGCCGTCCGTGGAGGCGCGCCACCAGGGGTCTCCATCACAGTGGGACCCACCCCCGTAGATCCGGAGGACAGCGCCATTCGTGGGCCCCGCGGGCCCGCAGAACCCGCCGTTCGGAAAGCACGAAAACGCGGAGTTCGGCACCGCCGGGCGACATCAAGATGCTGCCCGTCAACCCGAGTTGCGTGATTCTCGGGCCCTACATGTGACCTTTTACCTCCCTGCGTGGAGTGGGTCAAATTATTGTATTGCTGTAATATTGTTTAACCGGGAGTCCGTGATTCGGCCGGGGTTGTCTTCGCCACGCCGGGTGCGTGGAGGTAATGGTCCGAACCTCTTGGCGTTCATTTGCTTAGCTAGTATACGGTCTTTTGCCGCTGCCGAGAGTGTAGGTACTAGCCCGTGTGTCCATGTCACCGCTGTGAGAGCGAGAGTGACCCGTCCCGCAACTTGATCCGAGTCCGGAAGTTGAGTCGGACTGCCCTTGACCTCCACCGGTTCCTTAACCGCGCACGGTCCGTGCTTTCCCTCGCTTGGGACGACGAGTGAGCTTCCACTTCTGTTAGCGACGTTTTGCCACTAGGAGCTCGTAGTGTCAGGCTTAGTGTCTCCCTGGTGTGTGCTGCTGGTCGCATCTTCATCTAGAGTCCGAGGGTGGCACCTAATAGTGTCGTCTCCCGTGTCCGTCCCGCATCAGAGAGACCTCTCCTCACTATCCAGTCGCGTGAAGAAGTCGACTATCTCGGCCCCCAGCTGGGCCATGATCAAGGCAGTTCCCACACGAGTGGGGTCAGTGCCTAGACCAACCATCACCGAGGATACCAGGGGCAAATCTTCTGGCGCTAGCCTTTCTTGAGGCTCGGCGGATGAAGGATCCTCAACGCCAAGAGACCTACCCCCGGTATCCTCGGTGATGGCTGGTCCAGGCACTGACCACACTCGTGTGGGAACTACCTCGATCCTGTGCCCTCCCAAGGCAACCGGAGTTGGTGATCCCTCTACCGAAACGGAGGCACCCTTACTCTCCCTTTCGCTCGACGTCGGAGAGGGAGAATATGTGGTATCCTCATCCGAGTCATAACGCTGCCCAGGAGCAAAAATGAGTTCGTCGAGCACCTACTGCTGGGCCTCGACGACTGCTCGATGGAAGCCTTGGACGAATCCCTTCTGCTGCCCCTGATGGTAGCTTGGCTCATAGTACGAGAAGGTACCTTTCTATAGAGCTGCGTGATAGCCCTCCGAGCTTCTATATCGTTCAATCACCTCCGCCCCAGCTTGCTACGTTTTCTTCTCAAGTTTGGCCACCCTCTACTTGGCCTAGAATAACTTCATCTTGGCCTCAGACAGCTTTGCCTCCGCCTTAGTCCACGTGACCTCGGCTTCCCCCCGCACTCGCTCGGCCTCTCGGACCCGGCTATTGGGCTCCTCCCTCTCGGCCTTCCACTGCTCGTAGCGCTCGACCTGAGATTGACACTCCTCTTCCAGGAGTTCACCCTTCAGGTCGGCCATATAGCGAGCCTGGGCCAGCTGCTCAGCCAATGTCTGAGCCTCCTCCTGGCTCGACTGAGTCTGTGTCTGAAGCGAGGCTGCCTCTCGCCAAAGGGTTCAAGCTCGAAAGTCAACTGCCCGATCCTCCGATCGGACTCAACGCGGACCCGAGAGAGAGACCTCTCCTCACTATCCAGTCACGTGAAGAAGTCGACTATCTCGGCCCCCAGCTGGGCCACAATCAAGCTGCCCTCCATGATCTTCTCGAAGAGTAGGGAGGGGGACCACGTCTGAACTCCTCCCAAACCAATGAAGGCACCAAAGATCGGCATCTTTGGTACAGAGAAGCCTGAATAGCGGAGGCACTGGCCGAAGGAGGAAGAGCCGAGACTGGAGCACCCCCCCGAGAGTCCCCACTTTCGGGACAGCAACGCTCTACTCGGGTTGGGTCGTTGCCCCGCACTGCGCCCCATCAGCCTCGGCCAGGACTTCGAAACTGATAGCCTCTACTTGCGATCTGGCAGGCTCGGCAACAGTTTTCCCGCCAGCAGCAGTCGTCTCTGGCTCGATGGACGTGAGATCCGGACGGCAGAATTCCTCGGTTGAGGGCTCCCCAACCTGGAGAGCACGCTTCTCAATCGGGCGGGTGACCCCCTCCTTCTTTAACCGCTTCTTCTCAGCAGTCATGGCCTTCATTGAAGATAGCAACAGCCGCTCATCTGGGTCCTTGCATTTGGCCCCACGGTGCTCGGGGGCATCACCTCGAGCAACCCGCTTGCCCTTATCTCGGGCACAGGAAGGGGCCCCCAGAGGTTCCGAGTTTGCTCGGAGCAGGCGTCTCATCCAAGTCGAAGATCTCCTGCTCCAACGATTGCTCCCCCTCATCATCCGTCTACCTCAAATCTGAACAACAGAAGCCAAATCATCAGAAGGAGGCCTACCTGCTTGACCCAGAAGCGCAATACAGGACCCTAAGGTTCTTACCTTGAGGTGGCACCGCGTGGGAGGGATAATCCTCGATGTTCACCATAGTCATCAATTCAGCGGTCAACTGGCGATTCTTCTGGAGAATCCTGATCTCCTCCTCTAGCTTCGGGGAAACCGCCACTTGCTTCAGAGGGAGAGACGGATGGAAGTTGGGCTCTGTCGGGAAGCCCCAGGAGACGCCATATTTAGATGAGCCCACCCAGAAAAATTGGGTCTTCCACCCCTTGTGAGAGGAATCTCTAGCAGAGAGGGACACGCACCTCCTTCCCCTCTTCGCCTGAAGATAGAAGAAACCCTTGCCCGCATGGGTCTGCTCCTTCAACTTAAAGAAGGAATGGAAAAGGTCCAACGAAGTGCGAAGCCCGCACGAACAGCAGAGAAAGATAAAGGAAAAGATAAAGGTATACTAGTTGGAGACCAACTGGACAGGTGCCAGTCGGTAAAACTGAAGCAGTTGCGTGACAAAGGGGTGGAGAGACAGGCGAAACCCACACTTCCAAGCCAAGAGGAAAGTGCAGAAAAGGCCAGAACGAGTGTCCAGACTAGACTGATGAGGCTTAGATGGAGAGAAATAGTATTGCCATGGCAGCCCATAATGTCTCTCCATCTTCTTCACTTCAACCTCGCCCAACTCGCTGCGCATGGGGTGCTCAGATTGCGGCACCAAACTCCCTGTGCTTTGTTCGGCTTCCGGCACCTCGGTTGCAGGGTGTTGCTCCGCCATGGAAGGACGAGAAGAACAGGAAGAGGAGGAGGAGAGTGCCGAGTCAGACGATTCAGGAGGAGGTGGAAGCTAACGGATCGTCGCCACCTTGATCTCTACTAACTCTGCAAAGGCCTCCGCGAGTCTTCGCTCTTCTTGACCACTCTCATGGAGCATGAGCCCTTTCAGAATACAAGTGCGATGGAGAGAAAAAACCCTAAACGAAGGAGGCTTGGAACGTAATCACGCGCGATGTTTATACTATCAGAGGCTTGGCTGGAGGCGGCGCGACGTTCCGAACTCTAAAAAGGAGCTCCTCGCATCAACTCAAAAGAGTCAAATCACGGGCGTATTCCTTGGATAGCCGCATTAAATGGTCCCAGCCGGAGAAAATTCCTCAAATCAAGCCACCAACATCATCCCCAGAAATGCTACTCATCTGAGCTCGATTCTGGCTCGGGAGTAGGAGGGGGACAAGTGGAGAGGGAGAAAATCCACCGCCCAATAGCACGGCCCATCTAGGTCCAATTTGACCAAATCAGGCCCAGCTCCCCAAAGTGATAGCCCCATTTTGGGCCCACTCACTTTAAGCCCAAAACTCACTCAGACCAGCACTTCCTAGGCGGCCCCCGGGTCCGGATGTCCGAGTGACAGATCGGCCGAGAATTCCCCTGCAGGGACCTAGCGCGACCTACCCGAGCTACGCACCCATCGCTCGGGAGAAAACTCCGAGCAAGCTTATCAAGCTCGGGCTGACTATCGTAAGCTAAATCCAAGCATCCGTTACTGTGGACGCCAAAAAATGACGATGATGATCATGGCGACATTCGCGTCTACACATTAGAGTGCGAGTCGAAGATAGAACTGCCGAATAAACCTCATGCCTCGCCCGATCAGGACGAGAACTCGCTTGGTGGTCCGCTACCCGCTAAGGAAGCCCCCTAAGCAGAAGATACAGCTACAAGGCTCCGACCGGCCATGCCGAGAGATGAATCAGAGAAAAGTCGGGAACTCCGGCACAGTCTCGGCACGCACCAAAAGTCACGCAAACTCTGGGACCGAGTCCCGGAGGCTGCGAACAGAATATTACGGAGGCCATACATGGCAACCGGAACATGCCGGGAATGCCAACATTCATATAAACGGCCTCAACTTTGGAAAGAATCCGTTCGGTGCTTAAACCGGCACGATATGCACTTAAAACGGTGCCACTAAGATCGGAGCGCCCCTTTCCTCTTCATCCCTTGCATTTTGAGTCTAACCGGCGTGGCCTTCATCTAAACCGGCGCAGCCTTCATCTTGGGTTAAACCGGCGCGCCCCCTTCATCTTGGGCTAAACCGGTGCGCCCCTTTTCCCCTTCATATGGGTTAAACCGGCGCGCACCCTTTCCCTTGCATCCCACGTTAATCCGGCGCGCAAACAAGCCGTCCCATCTACATTTCGATGCTCTATTTTGCATCATTATGGCGTGCAGAGGACATTCAATGCCCATGACTCTGCTTCCACCTTCGTTCGACAGCACACAAGCAGTAGCAGCAAGGCAAGCTCCGGCAGATCTCTGAGTGTCCCATCCTCGGACGAGCAGCAGTGTACGGGACAAATGAACAGCGTCCAGCACAGCCAGTCAACTCCCGACTTCATTGCGGACGAGGTGGAAATGGCAGGAATGCTCCCAGGCTGGCTGATATATATAAGGGGCAGCATTGTGAAAGAAGAAAAGGAGAGGGGGGACCAAAGAAGGAAACAGAAGAAGAGAGAAGAGGAAGAGGGGAGAGGCTAGAGGGAAGGCTGCTGGTTCGGCTAAGGTTCCCAGCGTCCGAAGAGAAGAGGAAGCTACATCCATCCCCATCTGCAAGGTGAAGAAGAAAAAGAGAGAGGGTGAGAAAGAGAGAGGGGAGAGAGGGGGAAGAGCTTGTGCTCTGTTCCTCCTTCTCCCCCACCGATGTATCTTCTTTCCCCCACCTCAACACTTAGCTTTTCTTTTATCTTCTCCGTTGTATTCTCCCCCGTGCTTTGGGGGTAGATCTCCTTTCCCCTTGAGGATGAATAAAAGAGTAACTCTTGTGGGCGTAAATGGCATTCTATTGCTCTCACCTCTTCCCCTTTTCTTCCATTTTCTCCCTCCCGGTTTTCAACATCACCTGGGTTCCTCAGAAGCTTGCCCTTCTATGGCATGAACTCTGAGGGAACCAGTTCGAAGGGTGAACATTCATGGCCACCTGTGGCCTACATCTGTCCCGTTCCACGAAGTCATCACCCGTGAGTGGTGAGAGCTCTCGAAGGCTAGTCCTCGAGCTTTCCAACACTCACATTTGGGTTATTGGACCGACATGAGGTCCAGATTTGAGGTGCACCCCGGAGTTATCCGTTTGGTGTTCCTTATTGCTCTCTGGCAACTCCCAGTCCAGGGGAGGTGCTGCCCAAATTTCGCCAGGATGAGAACACTCAAGAACAGACGAGCAGGATGAGTTCTTTGAGCATAAGAACAGCCGAACAAGCGAAGCCCTCTGGGAGTAAGAGCAGCATGTCTGAAGCCGTCTCTGAAGCAAACTGAATAAGTTCTTGCATAATTCCCCCTTAATAAGATATTCAATCTTGATGCTCGTTCATCTGAATAAATGATCAGAGAGCTTTAACCAACTTCTCTATCAACTTAACCCATCAATCAAGTGAATAAACCAATCAAAATGTCAGTCTAAAGGTTGAAGAAACAAGAACGAAAACAGAAAGAATAAACAGAGCACAAACAGAGTGAAATAAAGCTTAACCCGGCGCCCCCCTAATCCGGCGTGGGCTAATCCGGCGCGCTACCCTCCCGCGCCGGATTAGCTCCACACTCAAATCCACTTCGGATTTCCAGAGCTCAAACCGGCGCGCCCCACTCTTCTTAAGCTATTCCGGCGCGCCCCCTCTCCCTCCTTGGCATTAACTTAACCCGGCGCGCCCCCTTTACACCTCCATAGCCGGTGCGCCTCCCTTGCATCATGTTAAACCGGCGCGCCTCTTTTATATAAAAAGGGGGAGGTAGATAATGATAATAAAAGGGAGAAAGGTTCAAACAAAAAATGCAAAGATCAAATAAAAAATGAGAGGAACTCTATTACCCGTGCTTCAATTAAAATTTTGTTCTGGGGGCGCTACCCCCAGGAAAGCCCCCGCAAGGGGCGCGGCCCCCTTGACCCCCGCGACCTGACCAGGCAGGTCGAACCCCGTGCGAGGGCGCACGTTAGTGAGCTCGGGCTACGCACTTAATAATTCACTCCCTTGGACTGGGTGCAAAGAGAAAATTGACGACGCCTTATGGTATCGGACGTGGTTTATGGAATTTCCGAGATGGCCATAGTCCGAAATCATCTCCGGCCAACAGTCTATCAACTTGACCCATCCCTACCGGGATCCAATCCCGCATTCTCATTAAACTTGCCTTGTTTGTGGTAGACATTCGCGCGGTTTTGTTACCATCTTTTATATTACAAACACGGACCTTCGTCCAAACATGAAGTGGCCCATGAGTGGCCGACATATTCTGAACATTGACGTCCCAATACGGGTTTCTAGCATAGTTCATCTTTCACTATCCTCCTGCATTATTAGTATTCTCTTTAGGCCGTAGGGCCGTTATTCCCTGCAATCAATCAAGGGTGTTCCCCCGTATGGGGGGATGTAAATAACGTCGTGACCTTTATGGCACGGCAGGTTTCGGTCCCGACATGAACCACACAATTGTTTGATTAGTCAAATTGAGCGCACCATGGGCTTCCATGAAGCCCGAATAAATCGTCACTTTGTGACTGGCACGCCCTCGCACTAAATAGAAGAATTAACCCCGATCAACAAACGAACAGATTCCCCCTCAAATTTTAGTGTGTCCACAAGTCTGGCACGCTTGGTGGGACTGAAATTACCCTTCATCTCTTTGCCGGGACTAAGGGCCCTATGGCCCCTTTCAAGTAATACTAATTGTTTGATTGGCAAATGCAGGTTGCATGCCGAACACCAGGATGGCCTCCACGTTTGGCCAATAGGCCGTCGAGAGCCATGTTCGAAACGGCTAATTGGCTGTCCCCCTCAGCTTCGGAAGCTTCCCTCCCGCGGTAGCCTTCCCCAACTTCCTTGGGGTAGCCTTCAGGAACCTACTGGACATGGAATCGTCTGACAGGACTGAAAGCAACGCTCCCATCCAGGGGGCCGCCAAAGCTGCTGTCGGCCGATCAATGGCCGAGACTTCCAAGACCGTCCCGACCGGGACGCTAAGTTACAACGTGCACCACGTGCACCAAACTGCCGGCCCTTCTCACCCGGGGTCGGCCTCTCACCAAAGGAGGCTCCGAAGGAGCCATGCCACAACATCATACCGAGGCCAGTTCTCCAGCACCGGCAAGTCGGCTGTCGTTGGGACTTTCCGGGTGCATCTTAACGGATAGCGTTCCGAGGTGATCCCGGATCGCATTGTACCCGCCGTACCAGTGCGCAACTCTTTTCAGGCACTAAAGAAGATGAAGGGCAGGATGACGCCCGCCATTCAGGCCCCAGCGCCGCAACATCAGTCAGCCTCCAGGCCCACCATAGCTAAGCAAGTTTGGGTTCCCAAGGGGGCCCAGTTCACCTCACCAGCCCAGGCGAGGCCCAGCACCTTCTGCCCGACAAGGGCACAACAAGGAGATCGGGTCAAGACATCGGCCCCCGTCTACCAGACGACATTAACTACACCGGCCCCACTAGAGAACATCCACCGTCGACACTACCGACGTCACTATCAGGCTGCCCGTGTGGAGCCTGTAACCCACATGCCCGTTGCTGCCAACAGGGCGACATCACCGACTTCTCCTCCTGACCAGGACTGGGAAGGAGTGGAGCAAGCCATGAAGAACTACTTGCGGGGCCTGGGGAGCACTCCCCTAGGTCGCCAGAGATTACTGGGGGTAGTAGCCTTTGCCTTTGAAGAAGAAGAGACACAGCCGGTGCCCAGTGCCGAGTCAAGAAACTGCTCTGAGGAGCATTATCAGTCCCCGCCGAGGGAAGAAGTGAAGCCGCGGAGAGCGGTCTTTGACAGATTGGTCTTTCCAGGTAGGCCATCGAGAAGAACACCAAGAAGAGGCAGAGACCTAAGAGTTTATACCTGCAATATGGCAGGGGTATCTGGTCGGTACGGGGCTCTACCAACCGAGCCCGAAGAAGTAGCCAGGCTTGCCACAAGGCCAGGACCTCTTACCAGAAGAGGGAAGGTGGCATCTGAAAAGATAGAAGTCCACACTGGAGGAGCGAACTATGTGGAACCTTCAACATCCTTGGCTGCCAATGTTATTACAGAAGGCACGGCGGGAGGACCATCCACTTCATCCGAAGAGATGCCGATCGAAGAAAGGGGGGGCACCCCTAGCCTTCCCATGAATGACCCCACGGTATTGCATATGATGCAACAATATCAACGGGAGATCGAATTGTTAAAGAAACAACTGACTGAAAGAGCCGCTCAGCCCTCAACATCCGGGCAGACTGAAGCATTACCAGAGACCCCTGGGGGCAACGGTCAGGCCTCGGAAGCTTCTTTACAGGCGACGGTGTCTCCCCCAATACCTACCTACACTGGAGGCATACCCCTGCATCAGCCACAACATGTCACACCGGCCCCGCCACCGAACCTGCCATTCCAGGGGTCCATTATTGCACCTCAGGCGATAGTGTTAACAACACCGCTGATGCAACCGGCCCATTTCTATCCAAACCCGGTTGACCCGGCAACAGTAAGCAGACTAATGCTTGAACAAATGATAGATATGAAGTTGGCAGAGAGGAGCGATGGTGATCACACGCCATTCGACGTATACCGGGTACCTTACCCGGCACACTATGCTGCAAAGAGGCTGCCCGCCGGCATCACCAAGCCGCCAAAGTTTGAGAAATTTAATGGGCAAGGGTCTCCTAGGGAGCACATTGCCTATTATGTGAATGTTATGGGGGATCTAGCGGCGGATGAAGCTTATCTCCTCAAGTTCTTTGGCTCGACACTTACCGGGCTCGCTTTCGAGTGGTATTCGAGCTTGCCCGTCGGGTCCATTGCCGACTGGCCTGATATGCAGAAGAAATTCAAGGAAAGATTCTACATAGCTGAGAGGGAGGTAACCGTGGCTGAGCTTTACACCACGAGACAGAGAAATGAGGAGTCAGCACTCGACTACATAAAGAGATGGAGGAACCTCAGCATGAGGTGCAAATGTCCCCCGCATCAGGAGGACGCAGTGCAGATCTATAAACAAAATCTGAAGAAGGAGATCCTTGAGAGGATGATCGGTGCTGAGGTAAGGTCGTTCGACCGTCTGAACAACATAGTGGCAGAGATCGAAGCATTCCTTGCTCGATACTCTTCCGCTCCGGCTGCATCAAGTCAGAGGGTCAAGCAGGCTGAGAGGAGGCCAACACCGCCAGAAGTTCATACACTGGACTTCGAAGCTTTTGAGAAACAGAAAGAGAAAGCTGAAGAGATGGCCAACACCTCCACTGAACGGCGGGAAGGTCCCTCCCTACGGGAGAAGATGAGGAACCAATTGTATTCCTTTCCTCGAGACAAAGCCCGAGTCCTGTTCGAATGGGCCACCAGGTACAACAAGATCACATTACCAGATCCAAAGAGGCCTGGTGACTTGAAGAAGAAGGATGATCCTCATTTTTGCCCATACCATCAGATGCTTGGGCATACCATTGAGGATTGTTACATCTTCAAGGATGTCATTGAGTCTTTGATCAAGAAGGGAGAGCTGGACATGGGGGAGCTCAGAGTGGATCCTCCGCAGCCGCACGAGATGCCGAGCCTCGGCACCACTGTGAACATGGTATCTTTATACCAACAGTTGCCTGAAGAATGGGCGGAGGCCAGTACACAGGCCACTTATCAAGCCTTCGTCATGGCGACAGCTCATGATCAAGGAGGTTGGCAAGCCGCGCCACTGAAGAACATAAGAAGAAGAAAAGCTCCTCGGCCCACTCCAGAGGTTCGCATAAGGGGTGTTACACCCCGACCAGTACCGCCACCTGTGACACCTATTTTGCATGACACAGCCCCCCGGCTCGTTATGAGACGGCCCACTCACAACAAGAAGAAACACATCCCGATGCGGGTGCACAAGGAAACCAGCCCTGCGGTAGAAAGGCTCCAGGCCATCATTGATGGGCTTGAAGACTATGAACAGCCCGAAATCCAGGCTATGGAGTTGAAGGAGTATGTCCCCTGGGAGGAGTTATAGTCACTCGAACTCGCTCCAGAAGCGGAAGCCGAGACGAAAGAAGAGCCTCTCTTATGGTGTGAGCTTCCCCAAGAGCAGGTGCCAGCCACTGAAGAGAAAAAGAAAAAGACGAAGAGAAGACCTAGGAACAAGAAGAAGAGTGGGGTGGTCCTTTCTTGCAACACCCTCTCAGCATTATTTGACACAGCCCTCTCCCTGAGAGAGGAAGAGCAAGAAGTGCCTGTTGAGCCGTCAGAGGTGAATCAGGCTAAAACATCCACCTCCCAACATGCCACCTGGTCGGGAAGAGCGTGGGGATGCCCTCCTCAGGCCAACCACAACATCCTACTTAGGGGAGAACAACCATATCACATCCCCAAGCCTAGGGTCCAAGGCATGGAGATCCCCCCTCCATCGGGCCTCTACCCCGGAGAACCAAGTGGCCAGAGTGCCCCGTCATTCATTGAGTTTCTAACAACTCAGATGGGAGGACAGTCATGCCCCCGCAAGTCCCGGCAGACCCAAGGGGTAGGCAGCACCTCGACTCCGTCTGTAGCAATCCCTCCTCGGCCAAGGGAAGAGCCCGACAACATCCCAAATCTTGTCGAGTTCTTGCAAGAAAAGGAAGTGACCCAGCAGGCCCCACAAGCTCAAGTGGCATCCGACCCAGTGGAGGAGGCACCCGTTGAGCCGGCTCCCCAGGCCCAGACTGGGGGCAGGCGCAGTAGAGCTGAAGAAATGAAGTTGCTCGAAGTCCGAGCTGGCAACAGAATAGTCAAACACCTGAAGAAGATCCCAGCCAGGTTTACCGTCTGGGAGATTTTATCCCTAGATGAAGAAACACGGCAAGCCGTCATCGCTGCGCTCCAGACGCCAGCATATGTTGAAGCCTGCCTCGCAGAAATGTCACCTGAAGTAGCTGTGGCCTTCACAGAAAAGGATATGCTTCTACCTACCTGCAGCCACAACATGCAACTCTACATGAAGGGGCAGCTGAATGGGCATCCCATCAACAGAGTCTTGATCGACCCTGGGGCAGCAGTGAACATACTCCCCTATCGGGTGTATCAGAAGCATTACTTTGCCGTACACCTGGTCGAGGTCAGGAACGTCAAGATTGCCGGCTTCAACCAGAAGTGCGAAGTCCCTATGGGGGTCGCAGAGTTCAACCTCTCCCTCGGTGACTTCACCACCAAGGTCCAATTCCATGTGATCAACTCCAACACCTCTTACAAGGCGTTGCTCAGCCGACCTTGGCTACATCAAAATAGGGTGGTACCATCCACTCTGCACCAATGCATCAAGTACCCCGGCAACGGGAAAGAGGAGAGAATCTTCGCCGACCTCCATCCTTTCGAAGTGTTCGAATGTCACTTGTCGGATGCTAATCTTTATTTGGAAAAGCAGAAGCAATCCTCCCAAGCTACTCAGGATGAAGGAAAGAAGAAGGCAGAGCTTGACAGCTGGTTCCCTCCACCACCGCCTGGCTATGTGGCTCCCCCTCAGGTGTCATTCGTTTCTGAAGCAGAAGGGGTATTCCGGGCCACCTACCTTCCCATCTACCCTACACCGGGAACACCATACCTTGAAGACTTGCTGGAAGACATCCGGGTCCCTCCCGGGATCATCAAGCCTCTTGCAGAAGCTGACTGCCAGGTGGCGAACCGTTAAGGACCTTCGAGGTGCCCAACCCCGAGGGTCTGCCTACCATCTTTTATGTGGCCAAGGAGCACCCGGTCAAGGGGGATGATGATTGTAGACTCCCCGATGAACTGCACGACCCACTCGTCCCAATAATGGGACTTCCTGACACAGCCGGTCCTGTGGTCAAGATGGCCAGAAAGCAAGGGATTCCCTTCTACCAGCTCTCTAGTCGGAAAGAAATGTTCAAGAAAATGTGGAACCCACCAAACCTGGACCGGCGGTTGTCTGCATCCAGGGTTGGGCTTTTCACTAGAAGATTCCTATGAAGCTAATGTGATATCAGTCTCGGCTCTAGGCGACAATAGCCACGCAGGCACTGTAGGCCCATGGCAGGTTGAAGGCCGTCAGCACGTTATGCCTTTGGCCAACGAAGAACAAGATGAAGAAATATTCCTATGGAATCCACCTCCCTTCAGAAATAAGGGGAAGACCCCATCCTCTTCCGGGGGACCAATCCCGAATGACCACAGCAGCAGTACGCCATTGCCTTCGTCTGATACTAACCCAAAGGATGGGGAAGCGGGCCGAGCCCCGAACCTCACTCGGTGCGACTCTACCCTACTTGCCCTATACTGTAGGCAACAGCGGGAGATCGAAATGCTGAAGGTTCGCTTGGCTGAAATGACTGTACTCATCAGAGGCATCCTCTGTCGACAAAGCATCGGTGCGCACCAGTCCCCGAATACCATCCCAAATGCCCCCGAGCACCTGAAAAGGGAGGGTAGGGATGTAGCTGCTTCCCCGGTCAGGCGATCGGCCGAGCAAAGCTCTACGTTGTGGGAGAAGATGCAAAGGCCCTACTCTTTCCCGAGGAATAAAACCCGAGGAATTTTTGAGTGGGCCTGCTACCATGGCAAGGTCTCCCTCCCAAGATCCAAGTGGCCACAAGACGCCCTCAGAAGTGGCGACCCCCTGTTTTGTCCATATCACCAAATGCTAGGCCACTCCATCGAAGACTGCTACGTCTTCAAAGATATTGCTCAAGACCTGATTGAGAGAGATGAGCTCAGAATGGGAGATTATGTGATCGCTCCGCGACGCCCCCATGTGGCAGGCGGCCATGAAAGAAGTGTTTACATGGTGTGAGTTCAGCACCAGATTTTTGAAGATGCAGCTGAGAATGGGCAACCCCAGCCACCAGCAGAGCAGCAGCCCCCAGTATGGCAATCAATCACCTTAGCCCCTGAAAGAGCCATCTATGACAATTACAAAGAAGATCCCGAAGAAGTCCTTTACTTCTCCACACAAGAGAGCCCCCCAGAGCCGCACACAGCAAGCCTAATAGAGGGGGAAACAAGCAAAGCCTCGTTACCCAATGAGGTAGAGCAAGAAAACACCTATGGTGTCCTTGAAGCAGAAGATGGTGAAGACAAGGATTTCATTGACCTGCTACCAGCGCCTCCAGAATTTGAAGATGGCGGCCAGGCCACAGTGGATGAGCTCATTGAAATTAATCTAGGCACAGAAAGTGACCCCAGGCCGACCTTTCTGAGTGCCCTTCTTCCTCCACGGGAGAGGAGACAATATGTCAAGTTGCTGCAAGAATTCGAGACTGTTTCGCCTGGAACTACAAAGAGATGTCCGGTCTGAGCCCCGGCGTGACTCAACATATTCTGGCTATTGATTATAAGGTGGAGCCGGTGAAGCAGCCCCCCAGGCGTATGAGGCCGGAGCTGATAAAATATATTTGCAAAGAAGTCGACAAGCTCATATATGTCGATTTTGTAGCTGAAAATCAATACACTACTTGGTTGGCCAACATTGTACCGGTGAAGAAGAAGAATGGACAGATCAGGATCTGCGTGGACTTTCGCGACCTGAATAAAGCTTGCCCAAAAGATGACTTTCCGGTGCCCGTCATTGAAGTGATGATTGATGCAACTACCGGCCATGAGGCCTTGTCTTTCATGGACGGATCGTCTGGCTATAATCAGATATGGATAGCTGAACATGACCGAATTCATACGGCCTTCCGGTCACCTAAAGGGATATTCCACTACAAAAGGATGCCCTTCGGCCTCAAGAACGCTGGCGCCACTTACCAGCGGGCGATGACCAAGATATTCGACAAACTGCTATATAGAAAAGTCGAATGCTACATCGATGATCTGGTCGTCAAGACAAAGAAAAGGGGGGATCACCTGAATGACCTTAGAGTCATCTTCGAGAGACTCCGGCGGTACGAGCTGAAAATGAACCCAATGAAGTGTGCCTTCGGCGTCTCCAGTGGAAAGTTTCTCGGCTTCATTGTCCGATATAGGGGGATCGAGATCGACCCCTTTAAAATAAAAGCCATCCAGGAGCTACCTCCTCCGGAGAATTTGGGAGAGTTAAGGTCCCTACAAGGCCAGCTAGCCTACATCCGAAGATTTATCTCCAATTTGTCGAGGCGCTGTCAACCATTCCACAAATTAATGATGAAGAATGCACCTTTCAACTGGAACCATGAATGTCATGAGGCCTTTGATCGGCTGAAGGATTACTTAAAGACCCCGCCTGTGCTGGGGGCACCAGTCAAGGGGAGGCCGCTTATTCTATATATAGCTGCCACCGAATGTTCACTGGGGGCAATGCTCGCCCAGAACAATGATGAGGGGAAGGAGCAAGCTCTTTATTACCTTAGCCGAAGACTAATGGGGGCAGAAGCAGAATACACCCCGATTGAGAAGGCTTGTCTCGCCTTGGTCTTCGTAGTCAAGAAGCTGAGGCATTACATGCTCTCGCATGAAGTGAGCCTGATTTCTAAGGCCGACCCAGTCAAGCATATTCTCTCCCAGCCAGTTCTGAAGGGGCGTCTCGGCAAGTGGGCAGTACTGTTAATGGAATTCGACATCACCTATGTGCCGCAGAAGGCCGTTAAGGGTCAAGCCATGGCCGATTTCTTTGCAGCACACCTTGTGCCTGAAAATTCCCCACTGGCCACAAGTTGCCTGAAGATGAAACACTGGAAGTGGACCAAGCCCGACAGATCGCCTGGCAGCTGCACTTTGACGGAGCTTCAAGAACAGAAACAACCCCTTTAGGTCACACAAAAGTACGGGCCGGGGCCGGCATCGTCCTTAAATCGCCTGAGGGAGAAGTATTGCACACATCCTGCTCCATTAACAAGCCCTGCACAAATAATGAGGCAGAATATGAAGCTCTGATCATTGGTCTCCAAGTCGCTTTACAGATGGAGATTAAAATATTACATGTGTTTGGTGATTCATTGCTGGTCGTCAAGCAGGTCCAGGGACAGTTTGACGTCCGAAAACCCGAGTTACTCCCTTACCATGCTAAGGCGAAACGACTCATGCAGCAGTTCTACCTCATTGAGATAGGCCATGTTGCCAGGGGGGAAAATGCACAAGCCGATGCACTGGCAAAACTGGCAAGTTCATTAGCAGTCCCGCCAGATGGATCCCTCAGCATCCGGGTGGTGAATCAGCGCCAAGTGCCTAGCATGATTGGAGGGCCAGAAGAAGAAGAACTTGAGGTCACCACAGCGGAAGCCATTAGCCCGCCCGACTGGAGAGACCCCCTTTTGCAGTGGTTTAAATATCAGCAGCTGCCCAGGCAAAGGGAAGAAAAGATCAAGTTAATCAGAACAAAGGACTCTTATGAGGTCCGGAACGGGATCCTATTCTGAATTATGGCAGACGCCAAACGGAAGGTGCTCCTCCGATGTTTATCCATTGAAGAAGCTTGGAAGGTCATGAAGGAGGTTCACGCTGGAGCAGCTGGTGCACATCAGGCAGGACCAAAAATGAAGATTGAAATAAAGAAGCTCGGCTACTATTGGCTGACAATGTTCGACGACTGTTGCAAGTATGCCAAGTCTTGTCAAAAATGCCAGGAGCACGCGATTGTGCCCAGGAGACCGCCCGTGCCCCTACATCTAACACTGCCCAGCTGGCCCTTTGCCCAATGGGGAACAGACGTTGTGGGTCCACTACCCGCGTCATCAGCTGGGTGCAAGTACATCTTGGCCGCAACTGATTACTTCTCCCGTTGGGCGGAGGCTGTTGCTTTGAAAGAAGTGACTGGGGAGATCGTCACCAGATTTGTCCGCCGCAACATCATATTCCAGTTTGGCACTCCGAACCGAATTATCTCAGACAATGAAAGTCACTTCCGCAACCAGAAGGTCTACCGACTGGCAGAAAAGTACAAGATCGACTGGAGGATGTCGACCCCCTACAACCCACAGGGCAATGGCTTGGCTGAAGCTTTCAATAAGACTCTTTGCACTCTCCTGTCCAAAATTGTTAGTTCTAACAAGAGAGACTGGGAAGAGAAAATGTACGAGGCCCTGTGGGCGTATCGAACTGTGTACAAAACTCCGACGAGTTGTTCACCCTTTTCCCTGGTATATGGCTCAGAGGCAATTGTCCCTATCGAGCTGGAAATACCCTCCCTCCGGGTCGCAGTCCAACACGGGTTGGTCCGGGAAGAGTAGACAAATGTCGAGCGAAGGCTCGAAGAGCTATCCAACTTGGAGGGGAAGCAGCTCCAAGCCGAGCAGAACATCCAGGTCTATCAGGCCCGGATAGCTCGCGCCTTTGACAAGCTCGTCAAGGAACGTGAATTTAAGAAGGGTGACCTCGTTATGGTGAAGAGAAGAGAAGTCATGGCTTCCAACCCCAAGGGCAAGCTGAATGAGAATTGGCTTGGACCCTATGTGATCCAGAAAGTCTACGAGGGCGGAGCGTATGTAATCGTCGACCATCGGGGGGAGGTTCAATTTCCGCCCCTCAATGGTAGGCATCTGAGGTTGTACCATGCTCCGATTCCCCCATTCGAGGAATAATGCTTTTCTCTGCCCTGCCCCGGGCGAATTTACATTACTATTGTCCAGATGGATTGGGCACTATTTATCTTGCATGTCAAAAAAAAAAGAGAAAAAAAGGAGAAGAAATAAGAAAAGAAAATAAAATAAAATAAAGAGAAAAAAAAGGAAGAAATAAGAAAGAAAAAATAAGAAGAAATAAGAAGAAAAAAAATAATAATAAAAGGGAAAAGAAAAAAAAGAAAGGAAAAAGGGGGGAGGAATCAGTCTCCCTTTATTAACACTCACTCTTATCTCCAAGAATATTTCAATAGATGAATCAACCACGTCAGCCTCTGACATCCTGTCGGCACTGGCGAAGAACACCCCACCCGAACCTTTCGTTCGAGATCGGGGAATCAACCTTTTCTCCTTGCGTTGGCACCAGCCCGTACCAATGAATATTTCAATAGACGAATCAACCGTGTCAGCCTCTGACATCCTGTCGGCACTGACGAAGAACACCCCACCTGAATCTTTCGTCCAGGATCGGGGAATAAACCCTTGCTCCTTGCGTTGGCACCAGCCCCCGCACCAACGAAAATACCAAGAGACAAACGAACCACGTCGGTCTCCGACACCCTGTCGGCATCGACGAATAAGCCAGTGGCCCGGACCTTTCATCTGGTTCCATGAACGAAAAGACCCTTGCTTTGGCACCAACCCCGTGTCAATGAATGAACCATGTCGGTCTCTGACTTTCTGTCGGCGTCGATGAATAAACCAGTGGCCCAGACCTTTCGTCTGGTTCCATGACCAAAAAGACCTTTGCTTTGGCACTAACCCCGTGCCGATGAATAAACCACGTCGGTCTCTGACTCCCTGTCGGCATCGATGAACGAACCAGTGGCATGGACCTTCCGTCTGGTGCCATGAATAAAAATACCCTTGCTTTGGCACTAACCCCGTGTCAATGAATAAACCACCTCAATATTACAACTCCAGTACCACAGACGAATAAACCCTTGGCTTGGACCTTCCGTCTAAGTCGATGAACAAAAAGAACGCCTTTGCTTGGCTCGGATCTTTCATCCAAGTCGATGAACAAAAAGAACCTCCTTGCTTGGCTCGGACCTTTCGTCCAAGTCGATGAACAAAAAAAAAGAACCTTCTTGCTTGGCTCGGACCTTCCGTCCAAGTCGATGAACAAAAAGAACCTCCTTGCTTGGCTCGGACCTTTCGTCCAAGTCGATGAACAAAAAAAAAGAACCTCCTTGCTTGGCTCGGACCTTCCGTCCAAGTCGATGAACAAAAAGAACCTCCTTGCTTGGCTCGGACCTTCCGTCCAAGTCAATGAACAAAAAAAAAAGAGAAAAGAAGAACCTTCTTGCTTGGCTCGGACCTTCCGTCCAAGTCGATTAATAAAAAAGGACCGCCTTTGCTTGGCTCGGACCTTCAGTCCAAGTCCATGAACATAAAGAAACCCCTCCTTGCCTGGCTCGGACCATCCATCCCAGTCCATAAACAAAAGTGCATTCCATTACTCGGCTCGGACCCTCCGTCCGAGTCGGTGAATGAACAACTTTCCTAAGCCCAGCATGAGTCAACAACTCCCTCTTTGGGGTTGGCCTCGTCTAAGTTGTTTGGGGCCTTTTGCCCGAGACGACATGTAGACCCTTCGTTCCCGCTTCGGTATTCACCCCATGCCGATGACTAAACCCCCACTCTGACATCTCAGTCCGCGTGCATATGCGGTGAAGCGATCCCCTCATCCCTTCGCTGAAGGAGTGAGCGCTTTCCCGTGAATTTGCACCGGACTAGCATCCCACTGGCTCGAAAGAACAGACGTCATGTTGAAGAACTCTACACTCGCGGGCCCCGCGCACTCATCCCTCGCTTGCGCCGCCCGTGAGTGGGGGGCATTTGTGGACGCCAAAAAATGACGATGATGATCATGGCGACATTCGCGTCTACACATTAGAGCGCGAGTCGAAGACAGAACTGCCGAATAAACCTCATGCCTCGCTCGATCAGGACGAGAACTCGCTTGGTGGTCCGCTACCCGCTAAGGAAGCCCCCTAAGCAGAAGATACAGCTACAAGGCTCCGACCGGCCATGCCGAGAGATGAATCAGAGAAAAGTCAGGAACTCCGGCACAGTCTCGGCACGCACCGAAAGTCACGCAAAGTCTAGGACCGAGTCCCGGAGGCTGTGAACAGAATATTACGGAGCCCATACATTGCAACCGGAACATGCCGGGAATGCCAACATTCATATAAACGGCCTCAACTTTGGAAAGAATCCGTTCGGTGCTTAAACCGGCGCGATATGCACTTAAAACGGTGCCACTAAGACCGGCGCGCCCCTTTCCTCTTCATCCCTTGCATTTTGAGTCTAACCAGCGCGGCCTTCATCTAAACCGGCGCGGCTTTCATCTTGGGTTAAACCGGCCCGCCCCCTTCATCTTGGGCTAAACCGGCGCGCCCCTTTTCCCCTTCATATGGGTTAAACCGGTGCGCACCCTTTCCCCTGCATCTCACGTTAATCCGGCGCGCAAACAAGCCGTCCCATCTACATTCCGATACTCTGTTTTGCATCATTATGGCGTGCAGAGGACATTCAATGCCCATGACTCTGCTTCTACCTTCGTTCGACAGCACACAAGCAGTAGCAGCAAGGCAAGCTCCGGCAAATCTCTGAGCGTCCCATCCTCGGACGAGCAGCAGTGTACGGGACAAATGAACAGCGTCCAGCACAGCCAGTCAACTCCCGACTTCTTTGTGGACGAGGTGGAAATGGCAGGAATGCTCCCAGGCTGGCTGATATATATAAGGGGCATCATTGTGAAAGAAGGAAAGGAGAGGGGGGACCAAAGAAGGAAACAGAAGAAGAGAGAAGAGGAAGAGGGGAGAGGCTAGAGGGAATGCTACTGGTTCGGCTAAGGTTCCCAGCGTCCTAAGAGAAAAGGAAGCTACATCCATCCCCATCTGCAAGGTGAAGAAGAAAAAGGGAGAGGGTGAGAAAGAGAGAGGGGAGAGATGGGGAAGAGCTTGTGCTATGTTCCTCCTTCTCCCCCACCGATGTATCTTTTTTCCCCCACCTTAACACTTAGCTTTTCTTTTATCTTCTCCGTTGTATTCTCCCCCGTGCTTTGGGGATAGATCTCCTTTCTCCCTGAGGATGAATAAAAGAGTAACTCTTGTGGGCGTAAATGGCATTCTATTGCTCTCACCTCTTCCCCTTTTCTTCCGTTTTCTCCCTCCCGGTTTTCAACATCACCTGGGGTCCTCAGAAGCTTGCCCTTCTATGGCATGAACTCTGAGGGAACCAGTTCGAAGGGTGAACATTCATGGCCACCTGTGGCCTACATCTGTCCCGTTCCACGAAGTCATCACCCGTGAGTGGTGAGAGCTCTCGAAGGCTAGTCCTCGAGCTTTCCAACACTCACATTTGGGTTATTGGACCGACATGAGGTCCAGATTTGAGGTGTACCCCGGAGTTATCCGTTTGGTGTTCCTTATTGCTCTCTGGCAACTCCCAGTCCAGGGGAGGTGCTGCCCAAATTTCGCCAGGGTGAGAACACTCAAGAACAGACGAGCAGGATGAGTTCTCTGAGCATAAGAACAGCCGAACAAGCGAAGCCCTCTGGGAGTAAGAGCAGCATGTCTGAAGCCGTCTCTGAAGCAAACTGAATAAGTTCTTGCATAATTCCCCCTTAATAAGATATTCAATCTTCATGCTCGTTCATCTGAATAAACGATCAGGGAGCTTTAACCACCTTCTCTATCAACTTAACCCATCAATCAAGTGAATAAACCAATCAAAATGTCAGTCTAAAGGTTGAAGAAACAAGAACGAAAATAGAAAGAATAAAAAGAGCACAAACATGGTGAAATAAGGCTTAACCCGGTGCCCCCCTAATCCGGCGTGGGCTAATCCGGCGCGCTACCCCCCCGCGCCGGATTAGCTCCACACTCAAATACACTTCGGATTTCCGGAGCTCAAACCGGCGCGCCCCAGTCTTCTTAGGCTATTCTGGCGCGCCCCCTCTCCCTCCTTGGCATTAACTTAACCCGGCGCGCCCCCTTTACACCTCCATAGCTGGCGCGCCTCTTTTATATAAAAAGTGGGAGGTAGATAATGATAATAAAAGGGAGAAGGTTTCAAACAAAAAATGCAAAGATCAAATAAAAAAATGAGAGGAACTCTATTACTCATGCTTCAATTAAAATTTTGTTCCGGGGGCGCTGCCCCCCGGAAACCCCCCGCAAGGGGCGCTGCCCCCTTGACCCCCGCGACCTGACCAGGCAGGTCGAACCCCGTGCGAGGGCGCACGTTAGTGAGCTCGGGCTACGCACTTAATAATTCAATCCCTCGGACTGGGTGCAAAGAGAAAATCGACGACGCCTTATGGTATCGGACGTGGTTTATGGAATTTTCGAGATGGCCATAGTTCGAAATCATCTCCGGCCAACAGTCTATCAACTTGACCCGTCCCTACCGGGATCCAATCCCGCATTCTCATTAAACTTGCCTTGTTCGTGGCAGACATTCGCGCGGTTTTGTTACCGTCTTTTATACTACAAACACGGACCTTCGTCCGAACATGAAGTGGCCCATGAGTGGCCGACATATTCTGAACATTCACGTCCCAATACGGGTTTCTAGCATAGTTCGTCTTTCACTATCCTCCTGCATTATTAGTATTCTCTTTAGGCCGTAGGGCCCTTATTCCCGGCAATCGATCAAGGGTGTTCCCCCGTATGGGGGATGTAAATAACACCGTGACCTTTATGGCGCGGTGGGTTTCGGTCCCGACACGAACCACACAATTGTCTGATTAGTCAGATCGAGCACACCATGGGCTTTCATGAAGCCCGAATAAATCATCAATTTGTGACTGGCACGCCCTCGCACTAAATAGAAGAATTAACCCCGATCAACAAACGAACAGATTCCCCCTCAAATTTTAGTGCATCCACAGTTACGCATCCTTCAGGAGCAGGGAACTCTGAGGGATAAGGGAGAGCAAGAGTCCTTCTGCCATAAAGAGCCCACGACAAGGACGTAACCCCCCTTGAATCCCCTCGACTCCCTAGACTCCTACCTTAATCGGATCGCTATATAAACCCCAGGGAGACTCTTCGAGAAGGTAAGCAACGATCTTGAGTGAGAACCACCACATCTCTTGGTGGAGAATAATCTCGCGCCCTCTTCTCCTCCTACAACCTCCCCTCGCACCCGTGCTCTATCATATTTGCTGACTTAAGCATCGGAGGTGTAACGCCCGAGAAATTTATTATAATTTATTAATTATTTATATGGACTAAACGAGCTATTGAATGAATTAATTTTAATTAATATAGCCTTACTTTAATCCAAGAGGATTAGGCCCATTTAAAGGAACTCCAAATTTTGGGTTTGGACCTTGGCCCATATTCTAGAAGCTAGAAATTAGTATAGTCACAGAATTTAAGGATAAATAGGATAAATAGATGGATAATGGAGGGAAGAGTTTGAATTGATTTCAAATTCGGTGCCTAGATAGAATGCGGTCTATCGCGAGACCGCATAGCAGATGAGGGCAGTCACCCATATGACCGCTAAGCGCTGCAGAGTCCGTGAGTGGAAGAAAGTGTAAAAAGATTGGAATTTTGGCATCCAAACTCCTAGAGACTGAAGTATACAGACTTGTAAACATGCTTGGGACTCTCAGGGATCGATCTAATACCTAATTAGGACTCTAAAGTCATCTAATTCTTTGAAACCCTAACTAAACCCTATAAATAGACCCCAAGTTGACCTGTGCGACCCCTACTTTTGGCTTGCGTGGAACCAAGGTAAGGAGGTAGAATTAGAGGTAAGTTCTTTAGAGGTTTTTGTTGTTAATACTAAAGACTAACTACCCTCTAAATTTTGTTCTAGGAGATCAAGTCTACAAGGAGTTAGAAGCTTGCAAAGTTGCTGATCCTGCACCAATAAACCAGGAATCTGTGCAACGGTCTAGTGAAAATCAAGAAATTAGAAGCCTTAAACGAGGTATTTAGCGATTGTGTCTTTAGAACTTTATGTTACCCTTTATATCTTCTATCTACCCTCCATTTTTCATGTCCATAGGTCAAGGGAATCAGGAGATACAAGGGTGTGAAGTGGCTGGTTTAGCACAGAACGTGCAGAACTAGGGCTTACTTCCAGTGAGAAATTGGCAGTCTAGGAGCGCCATTTGAGGTAGGTTATCTCATGAATGGTTTAAATATGACATTAGAGATAAAAGCCCTCTGTTTCCAATCGATTTCATATATTGTACACTGAGAATTTTATGTTTTCATTAGGACTATGCATCTAGTATAATATTAATGCATGAACTAGCTCTAATTGAGTAAAAAGGAAATTCTCTTGTTATTACATAAACCCACGCATATTGGCTGACCTATTCTTGTTCTATCATGTTATAGAGTTTATTCATGTTGGTTTTCATGCATGATATGCCTTAGATTAGTATTATATTTTACTATTATTGAGTTTTATGTTAACACAGGAAGAAACGGTCTTCCTGTAGACCACCAAAAACCCAAACGGCCGTACGATAGACCGCTTGCCACAAGAGACGGTCACCCACTAGACCATTCTCATTTTTAAATTTTGTATTTAAGCTAACCAGAGGCTTAATGTAGAATGGTCCAAATTTTTATATGTTAAGCCTAGTGAAGTAGGTTTTATACCTATTTTAAACTTTTATATACCCAGTTATGTTAACAGCTCATTCTAGTAGATTTCATGATTCTTTATGCACTTATAGTTATTCTAAACTTTTGATATTTTCGTGACCAAGTCATATACTTTTGTAGTTAACTTGAATTTATGAGATTCTTGGACTAGTTATGATTTGATCGCTGGTTATCACTAACTTTCTCATCTAAGAGTCCTTTTCATAAGTACATGACATATACTCCTGTATGTGACCATTAGATACACCTTTGCAGTTATAGGCAAACAATCTTGGACTTGAAAGCCTCTCAATTAGATATTCTTTTTATTGGACTAGGTGATCTTGTTTCAAGACCTCCGTAAGTCTATGTGAGCCTCAGATTCCCACTAGGACGTCGAGCTGGTTGTACCCTTAAAAGCCTAAATTGTTTAGAAAGCACTCACACTATTGATGTTTTCTGATTTCGGAGTTTCAAACAGTCGTCACCATGACCGCTTATCTTGTCTAACGGTCTATCATATGACCGCATGTTATCTGAGTTAAGTACTTCTTTTCTGACTTGACTCGTCATAAACGGTCTTACATTCGGCCGCTAAGGCCCATTTAACTGTCTAGCCCATGACCGCTTGTATATCTGAGTCCAGCCCGTCCAGTCTGGATTCAACCCAACCCAAATAGTCCATGACTAGACCGCCTGACTTGCTAAACAATCCATGACTAGACCACGTGGCTTGCTAAACGGTCCAGTAAATGACCGATTGGTTCCTGATTGTGTCTAACCCGAGGTTTGACCTTTGGGGTTAGTTTTCTTGAGTTCCTAAATGATCTTAGGATTATCTAGAGCCTAAATTATGTTTAACAAAGTTAAAGTTGAATTATGGAACCTAATGAATATACCGTTATGCTGCTAGATCACCGCCGTAGCATAATATACCTTAAATCTTTCTTTGATATCTTATGTCAACTTTGGTACGTTCTATGCCTTGGTTACTTGATCATTAAACTTATTATTTAGAACTGATTTATTGGCCAAAATTATTATCTCGTGGAAGTAACTAGATTTATAACTTGAAGATGCAAGATCGGGCACGGATTGTGTCCAAGGGCTCCATGCTAGTCCCCTCGACGGATTGTCGGAAACGTGCTATAAACCATGGGGTAAGATGATACTGGTGTCGCATTACGTTGGGAGTACTTTCTCTTATAAATGAGTGAAACACCACGAGACTCGTTATGAAAATTACGTGCTTGATAAATGACTTTCTAGTACATGGCCCTTTTTTGTGTAAAGTACTTTCTAGTTACATGCTCGTACATTCTTGTTCATGAAAGACCAATTTACGTTTACATGCTTAATCTTACTTGTTCATGCTATCTTGTCTACTTGCTCAATTTCATGTCCTTGGTTACTTAGTTCTACCGATTGTTTACCGCATTTTCTTATGTTTCTCTTTCAGTCTAGAGCTAAGACATTAATCACTTAGATATTGTCTTGATGTCGATGCGAAGATACCTACTGGACAAGTGTGCTCATTACCCTACTTTTCCAATCTTTTCAGGAATTACAGATGAATCGGATTCGGAGTATACAAGTAGCGGGTCGGAGAGTGATTGAAGGTTAAACGAATCGAGAGTATCAAATGTCTAGTCGAGTCTTATTGTATTTTTCTATTTTCTTGACTCTATGATGTAAGAGTGTTAAGAGTCAAGGATCTTGTGTACTTTCTTATTATTATTATAGAATAAAGTGAAGTTTGGAAAGATTTACTTGTGTAATTACTTGAGTGAGATTGCCTTGCGCTCTGATTTCTTGCTTGCGAGAGGCTTACCATGCCGACTGTTCGTATTCCCAAAATTCCTTCCGTTGTATTAAAAAACTCGGGGCGTGACAGTTAAAGTGGTATCAGAGCATAGGACTAGAAGTCCTAGGGAAAAGACATGTCATAGGTTAAGCCCAAGGTTTAAGGACCCACACCTATGAAACTAGGAAAGAAACTTCCTACCTATGAGAGGAATGGGGTAGAACCTGGGATGAGATAATAATTAGAGTTCTTTCTAAGGTTAATTCCACTCATTCCATTAAAATTGAAAAACTCCGTTACCCTTCTCAGGTACCTTACTCTCATCATGGCTCATTGTGTTGACTGGGATGGTATGCAACAAACCGTTGCCGGTCTCACCCAAGCATTATAGAATATGGCTCAAGCCGGCACAGGGGCAGGAGCTGGAGACCTACACCGCAATTTTCAGAGTTTAAATCCTGCACGGTTTTCAGGTTCTTCTAATCCCGATGACGCAGAAAAATGTATCGATGAAATGAACCATAAATTTGAGGTCATGCAGTCTGCCGACCAAGAAAAGGTTCATCTTGCTACGTTCAGATTAAATAAAGATGCCCGCACCTAGTGGAAGGCAATTCCAGCACCGCCTGCAAACACACCACACACATGGGATGGATTTCTGACTCTTTTTCGAGCCAAGTACTTCTCCGAGCATGTCAAGGAGAGGAGACAGCTGAATTCGCGTCACTTTGTCAGGGCATGATGTCCGTAGCCGAATATGAGTTACAGTTTTCTCGCCTGGCACCCTATGCTCAGCACCTAGTGAGCACAGATCTCTTAAAGGCAAATCGCTTTATGGACGAGTTACGTCCCATTTTTATCTAGCAACTTGGCCCACAGAACATTCATACCTATGTGGAGATGCTCCAACGGGCACACCTATGTGAACGGACCTTGGAGAAGGTCGATAAACTCAAGAGTAAAGTGGAGGAGCCGAGCTGAAGGTCAGATCGGTGAGGTAAGAAGCTAGAAAAATTCAGCATTACCTATAATTCTTGGGATAGCAGGAAGAGATCCCGGAGTGGAAACAGCAGGGATGAACACCGGAACAACAAGTTCATGGAAGAGGAAGATAAGCAAGTCATGGAGGCTTGCTCATTTTGTGATAAATTCGGTCATGCGGCCGAAGAATGTTGGAAGAGGTTAGGCGCATGCCTACGTTGTGGGAATCGGGAGCACCGTATGCCTGACTGTCCTTTAATGAAAGAATAGCCACCCACGAGGAATAATGGTGGACAGAAACGGTAGGCTAGATTAAATGCCGTATTAGAAGATGAAACAACAAAGGAAGGGGAGCTTATTGAAGGCACAATTCATATTCATTCCCATCCTGCTTTTGTGTTATTTAATACTGGTGCTACTCATTTCTTATTGTTAATTCCTTTGCAAAAACATTACCTATTTCACCTGTTCCCCTACCATCAGATTTAACCATAATCACTTCTTTAGGGTCGGGAACGGAATTAAAAACTTATTTTTCCAATAGTGAAGTCACTGTAGAAGGCCATAACCTTCCCACCAATCTAGTATGCCTTGACATGGTGTGTCACGCCCCGAACCGATAGCAGCGGGAAGCGATGCTTGGAACGTGGCAGTGAAACAATCATGATAATTAGAGCAGAAAATAAATAAACATAATAAGTAATATTCAAACACATGGATGCCATTAATTTGAGAAAAATGTGGTTTTATTGATATTTGGAAATTTAAATTCAATGTGGACTCAATAAAAGAAATAAAGAAGAGAAAATAGCAAGATCCACAATACTATCTAGACTCAAGAAAATAAAGACTCCGGTCTCTAGGCTCCAGGTTCACTCGATCACGCTGACCCGATCCCAATTGCAAACGTTCCACCTACCGCGTTACCTGAAAAGGATGGAAATAAGGGGGGGTGAGCAAAAAGCTCAGTAGGAATTACACTCTATCATCAGGCAAAGTTTAAGTAATTAGCCATTTTCATAAATATATAAATAAAGCGAGAATTCAATAAAACAACATGGTAACCAACAAGATCAGAAGATAATTGACAGATAAATGGAAGGAACATTTCAAATCGAGATAGCAAACAAATAACAAGAATTCCATGTGAGTGGCCACATGCCAAGTCAAGTGAAGTCAACACATCATGCACGATAATAAGTGAATGGCCATTTATCGAGTCAAGTCAAGTCGAGTCATGCAAGCAAGCACTTCCTACTTTCAAGCAAGTATAGCAAGTATCACAAGAGTGTGGAATGTCGTAGACCCAACATGCTAGATAGTATCGGTGCAAAATGCCACACCTAGTCATTCACCCCCCCGGGGATCAAGTACTTTTCGAGTGCGCCTCCTAGGACCAGACTGGGCCCTTTAACGTGTTTGCCTTGGCATTGATTTGTTTGGATCATAGATCCCACGGAATCTAGACATCCACAATGTTTAATGGCCAAGAGTTCCAAGGTTTAAGCTATGTAACTTACCGACTAAGATCAAAGGATATTTCAATAGAATTGGAATGGATATCAAGTGGAAGAACAAGGATCAAGCAAGATTTTACAGTTCAAGGCCAACCTTGATATGACTGCTATCACAACAACAAAACACGGAGAATCATATTAAATCTCGACTTTAGCGGTCAATAACTGGGCCGCTAAGGTGATATTGACGGTCTAACCTTAGACCGCGAACGGTTAAGTATAACAGGCTCTTAAAGCAAACCCAAAAGGTCCACAATTTAGCCCAAATCAGAATGGGTCCAAACAAGAATTCAGCCCACGAAGCTAAAGTCAAATAGAACGGATTGGGCCAGGCAAGAATTGACTGGGCTCAAAAGAAATCAGACTAAACTCAAGCCCATCACTTAACCTAGGCCAAGAGATTGATAGTGGTCTAAACCTGGGCTGCGAAGGTCGCTTAGCGGTCGCAAGTTGGGTTGCTACGGTCGCAGAGCAGTCCATATTTAGACTGGCCCAAACACGAATCAAAACACGTGCAAGGGTACAGGTCTTGGGGGTACATCCCGCCCGACGTCCTGGTAGGAATCCTAGGCTCACGGGGTCTTACGGAGTTCTCATAATAGTGGTCCTAGTCCGACGGAAGGAATATCCGGCGGAGAGTCCCAACTATTACAAGATTTGAGGTAAGAAAAACACAGAAAATGAGACGATGCGGTCAGTCAATCCCACCGGAGTGGCATGATTGTCGAACAATAACGCCGATAATATAACAATTTATAATCGCAAGGTTCAAATTGACAAGATTATTGACCAAGCTTTTATCAAGTTTCATATGATCATTTTACTGATGATTGTCAACAACTTTCATGGAAAATGATGGAAATTATGCCTCTAACCATTAATATCATGTTCTGCATTGTTACAGGTCAAGATGTCATATCAAAACATAGTAAGTTCCTGGTTAAAAAATGCATGAATTAGAGTTTAAACCACCCTGCCAGAGGAATGTAACGGTCTACATAAGGGCCGCCATAAGCATAAAACGGTCTATCGTGGGGCCGTTTCATATCAGAAAATAAATATACATTAATCTTATAGATTTAAAAATGCAGGGCCTATGGCGGTTTATCGTGGGGCCGCCATACTCCGGTGGCGGTTTGTCGTGCGACCGCTAGAGTTCTAGCGGTCACTGAAAGAACCGTCAACTCAACCTGAGACCCGCCGACGGTGAACCTCGACATGCTACGTTAAAAACTTTGATTTTTCATGATAGAGTGAACAAAAAATAGGAAAAATACTACCATTAGAAAGAGCACAAAAAATCGTATAAGATGGCATGTTTTGATTAAGACTTAAAATGATTAAATTCACCACAAGACTAGTTAACATGGAAGTTACCCTTTGTGTATACCTCGGAGTAAAACATGAAATTAGGGCAGCATGATGCATGAAATTTATGCATTTAGGTATCAAAAGAACAGGCTCAGGAAAACGAACAAGATGGTATAATTAGAATTTTGTTTAGCTTAAGAGACACCTACCTTAATCGAGGAAGAAAGAGGAGGACGCCAAAACCCTAATCCGCGAACACCCGTCGATCGGCCACCACAGGTCACGCCATCTGTTGGAGATGCAAATGGGGTTCTAGGGATGCCAAAGCCATCTACTTATAGAGGTTGAGGAGGCTTCTAGAGATCGAATTGCCTAAGAGAGTCCAAAGGAAAAGAATCGGCGAAAAACTCAGTTTTCCCATCTAATCCACGTCGCCACCGCCAATAGAAGGCTTAAAGTTAGGGTTTTCGAAAGGAAGATGGGCTTCTAGGGTAAACCTATCAAATGGGCCTTGTTTGGGCTCTATTGGTTGAGAAATGGGCTCGAATTTGATGGATTAAGGTTGATCTATTAAGAACAATAATTTTGGCTAAAAACTCCTTAATTCAACCTAATTAAATTTTTATTAGGGGTCGGCCCAGTTGACATTATTGTTAGAAACTTCGTTCTCTACAAGAATATAATTTTTCCAAATTTTTAGAATTTAGTCAGAACTTTGGCCTACGGGTGAAATTCGATTAATTTGATTTATACCTATTAAATCCAATTCAACGTAGAAAATTCGATTGCATCTTAGAATATGAAAGTCTCTTTATGGTGATTGTAGAAAAATAATCATTGATATAATTTGGTCACTTTCAAAAATAAATAATATTCTTTAATTAGGAAAATCATTGAAGTCGTTAAATAACAAGGAAATAACTTTAATTTCAATACATATTTCAAAATTTTACTTTTGTATTTTATTATTGAACTGGGGTGTTACATCCTCCCCCACTTCAAGGAATTTGATCCCCAAATTCGTCGAGCGCCATTAACTATTCAAATAGTTAAACTAAGATGATCTTATCTATTGAAAATAACATGTTAATCATACAACTAATGGAATGCAAAAGAATTTAACTATAGTTAAGGATAAGGGAGAACGATACCTTATATAATTCTTCATTTGATAGAAATCAGTTCTGGAGAGGGGGATTTCTGCAGCCCATCCAAAGAGCAGCCAAAGAAGGTCCATCAGGACCCAACGAGGCCATGCTCGTCCAAGTGATAGCCCACAGGGCCCACTTAGGACAGAAAGCCCAATAATAATAAAAAACCACTCGGGGACATAACCTTCCTAGGCGGACTCTAAGCTCGGAAGGCCCGAGCGTCGGCCAGGTCACAGGAAAGGTCCATGCCCGAGCCATCTCTCCGCCCGGGAGAAGAAGGCGCATGCAGACCGATCCGACCCATCTTCCGCCGAGCTGAGCCTATCGCCCGGAGAGGGCTGGCCCCTTTGAGCTCGGAACGGACGATGATTACTTATCCAGGTAGCCATTAAGAGTCCTCTGTGAGTAGGAAGTCATGAAGGCAAGGGACTCCAGCTCCCCAAGGCGATAACGCTCCTACGACAAGGTGATAAAGACCCACGTTGAGGACGTAACGCTCGCCTAAAACCCCTCAGCTTACGGGACTCCTGAAGACGGTGCACTATTTAAACCAGGGATACCCTCCGGTGAAAGGTAAGGGTAATCATATGCTCAAAACTCCTGAGCAAGAACCAATTCACCCCTTTCGGTGGAGAGGGATCTCGCGCACAAGCTCTCACCTCCATTTATTGCTCCCGCCATAGCTCCACTGACTTAAGCATCGGAGGGTTTTCCCCAGGGTTTTCCCCTGGGCCCCCTGATCCGTTTCCCTGTCTTGCAGTTCACTATCTGGTGATCCACCATCCGCTCAGGACCAGCGCGAGATCATGCCTCTTCATCTGGCGCCGTCTGTGGGAAACGTACAAAGAGCCAGTATGGTGCGAAGGAGCTCAGGGAGGAGGTCCGCCGGCGACAGGGGAAAGGCCATGGTAGCGGCAGGGGATGGCCCTTCTCGGGCCTCACAGAACCCTCCCTCCAACGCCAGCACCCCCGCCGACGATCCACCACCCCCTCCTGCAGTGGTAGGGCTACCACCCAACGGTGGCGCCGAAGCCTTCTAGGCCCTCAACGCGAAACTGGATGTCCTCGTGGAACTCATGAGGGCCCAGGCGGCTAGGGATGGGAGGTCTCATGCCCCTTCTGGAAGCCCTCCCCACGGGAGTATTTCACAGTACATCGCTGGAGGCCGCTTCACCCTCCACGGCCAGCAGATCATCCGCAACCCGATTGGAGGCCCCTCGCATGCTCCGCCTCTGGAGCAAGAGGCATCCTCCACGCCGAGGAGAGGAAAACTGGGGGCGCGCCGTCCGAACCCGGAGACTGACGTTCCCGGAGATCGCCAAGACGCTCCCCCTAGCCCCACGACGCGGCAGCAGCCGGAGTTATCCCTCCGACTATGAGATTTCAAGAGGTGATTCATAGAACAGGAGCGCGCCCTCCGCGCCCTACAGAAGACCTCTTTCCCGGAGGATGAGGAGAAATCCCCATTCTCCCAGTACATCTTGAAGGCAGAGGTATCTCCCAGAACCTCCATCCCCACCTTCAAGCCCTACGACGGCCAGGGCGACCCGGCTGATCATTATGATAGCTTCGACGCTCTGATGACCCTGCACGGAGCGTCCGACGCCATCAAGTGCCGAGCCTTCGTGACCACCCTGGTCCAAGGCGCTCAAGCATTGTTCCGGGCCCTCGCCCCCGGGTCCATCCGAGACTTCAAGCAATTTGGGCGAGTCTTCAAAGAGAGTTTCGCTGGATGTGCCCCCCCAAGGTCGGTAGCGGGGCTCCTGGCCCTCAAACAGGCGCAAGGGGAAAGTCTCCGGGCTTATATTCACCGATTTAAATCGGAAGCCCTAAGAATCCCCCGCCTGGACGTGGCCTCAGCCATAACCGCACTGACTGGGGGCACCCGGGATGAGAATCTCCGCCGTGAACTTATCCTCCACCCTCCCTCGACCCTTGCCGAGCTAGTGACTCTGGCATTGCGCCACGCCGAGTGCGAAGAGGTGCTCAACGCTTGCTGAGACGCAACCGGCTCGGGTCGGGAGGGGGACAAGAAGCGGGCTTCTGAGCCAAACTCAGGTTCGGCGAAGAAGAGAGACCGTGATGGGGAGCGCAAGCGGAAGTACGAGCGGTACACCCCACTAGCCGCACCGGTCTATGAGATATATGAAGACATCAAAGACTCGGGACTCCTCTACCAAACCGAGCCTATGAGGTCGAAGAACCGCAGCCGCGACAAGCATTGCTTATTCCACGGTGATCACGGGCACCACACCGGTGACTGCCACCAGCTCCAGGATGAGATCGAGCGCCTCATCCTTCTGGGTCACCTAGCTCGGTTCGTTGCCGAGCGTAAAGAAGATCGAGGCGCCGCAGAGGAGATGGACAACGCCCCCCGAGGGGTCCACATCAACGTCATCTCCGAAGGGACAGCATCAGGAGGTGACAGTAGCCGAGGGAGAAAGCGTCATGCCGAGCGGGCGAGCCAAGCCGTAGAGCCCCCTAAGGCCCCGCCGAGTGAGCCCCAGGTCATAGTCTTCTCCGACCGAGACTTGGAAGGGCTGAGCACCCCGCATGACGACGCCCTCGTGATCTCTGCTACGATAAACCATTGTAACGTAGATAGGATTCTGGTTGACAATGGGAGTGCCCCTGATGTACTGTCTTATGATTGTTTCCTTAAGATGGGGGAGGATCCATCCAAACTCCGCCTGGTCCGAACCCCCCTCTGCGGGTTTAATGCCCTGGCCACCTATCCCGAGGGAGCCCTAAGCCTGCCAGTTACCCTCGGCACCCCACCTAAAACTGTTACGGTCATGGTGGACTTCATAGTGATTAAAGGTATGATAGCGTACAACGCCATCTTCGGCCGGGGGATCCTCAGCCGAATAAAGGCCGTACCATCTACCTATCACCAAAAAATGAAGTTCCCCACCAAAAATGGGTTGGGGGAAGTCCGAGGTAACCAAGCCACGGCCAAAAGGTGCTACAATATCTCGGTAGAGGCCACAAGGCCGGACGGGAAGGACAAGGGCCCCCGGGGAGTCGAGGATAAAACTGCAACCACCGAACCTGGTGGCGAATTACTGACGATTTTCCTAAACGATGACCCGACCCTAGGAGTAAGGATCGGAGCCGACCTACCGCCCAAGGTTTAGCAGCAATATAAGAAATTCCTTTCTGAGTACATCCGAGTTTTTCCTTGGTCCGACGATCAACTCCCTGGGATACCAGAGGAGACTGTAATGCACAAGCTCAACCTCGACTCCACCGTGAAGCCCGTTCAGCAACGCAGAAGGAAGCATGCACTTGAAAAGCAGGCGATCATCAAGGCGCAGGTCACCAAGGGACAAGAGACTGGCCTCTTCAGACCGGTCCTGTACCCGACGTGGCTAGCCAACGTTGTTCTGGTGCCTAAAGCCTCGGGCAAATGGCGGATGTGCGTGGACTTCACCGATCTGAATAAGGCCACTCCTAAGGACTGTTATCCATTACCGAGCATCGACCAATTGGTTGACTCAACCTCGGGCAATGAGATACTCAGCTTCCTAGATGCCTATTCAGGTTACCATCATATCAGGATGGACCCAGAAGATGTCGAGAAGACCGCCTTCATCACCGACTATGGCGTATACAGCTACACCCGGATGCCTTTAGGCTTGAAGAACGCTAGAGCTACGTATCAAAGGCTGGTCAATCACATGTTCGAGGAGCAACTAGGTCGGAACGTCAAAGCCTACATTGACGACATGCTCGTCAAGACCCCCACGGCCCAAGACCACTTCACCGACCTCGTTGAAACCTTCGGCACCCTCCTGAAGTACAACATGAAGCTTAATCCTGCCAAGTGCACCTTCGGAGTGAGATCTGGGAAGTTCCTAGGTTTCTTGGTCACTCAACGTGGGATCGAAGCCAACCCCGATAAGGTCCAGGCCATCCTGGACATGCGTCTGCCCACCAGCATCAAGGACGTCCAGCGCCTAACTGGGCGTGTCGCCGCTCTCAGCCGCTTCCTGTCCCGTGCGGCCGAACGATGCCTGCCCGTCTTCAAGCTATTGAGGGGGCCCAAGTTGGCATCTGCTACGTTCGCATGGGATGAGGAATGCCAGAGAGCGTTCGCCGAGCTTAAGGAGTTCTTGGCCTCGCCCCCGGTGCTCTCCAAGCCCGTTCCGGGTGAAGTCTTGCTGCTCTATCTCTCGGCAACACCATCTACAGTCAGCTCGGTCCTAGTCAGAAATGACTCGGGAGTCGAGAGGCCGGTCTACTACACTAGCAAGGTGCTCAATGAGGCTGAGAGGAGGTACCCCGCAACTGAGAAACTCGTGCTAGCGTTGGTTACCTCCGCCAAGTGCCTCCGACCCTATTTCCAGGGCCACCCCATCACCGTGCTGACTGACGAACCATTGAAGAAGATTCTGGCCCACCCCGAAGCTTTGGGGCGACTCGTGAAATGGGCCATCATGCTCGGGGCCTACGATATATCCTATCGACCGCGCTCAGCTGTGAAAGGCCAAGCGCTCGCCGACTTCATCGCCGAGAGCACCGTCCCGACTGAAGAAAGATCTCCGTCCGACGGATCTTCCAATTCGATCGGTAGTGGTGTCAGAATCCTCCTGAAGTCCCCCGAAGGAGCAGAGCTACAGTACGCCTTGATGTTCAACTTCCCGGCATCCAACAATGCTTCCGAGTACAAGGCCCTTATCTCGGGAGCACGCATGGCCTGACGGCTGGGGGCTGAGAGAGTCAAAATCCACACTGACTCCCAGCTGGTCGCTAGCCAAATCAACGGCGAGTATGAAGCTCGAGAGGTACCAATGATCAAATACCTCCAATTGGTCAGAGACCTGGCCCAACAATTCGAGGGATTCGAGGTAGTCCGAATAGCTAGGGAGGAGAACTCCCGGGCGGACGCCCTCTCTCGGTTGGCCTCTTCTCTCGATCCTGAAGGCAGCTGATTGGTCCTCCTTGAAGAGCTAGAGCGCCCGAGCATTGACTCGGAGCTCCTCGCTGTTGACTCGGCCATTCTTAGCGACTGGCGTACCCCCTACATGTCGTGGCTCTGGGACTCCCAAGAGCCTTCCGACCCTCGAGAGGCTCACAGATTGAAGTACCAAGCTCGGCGCTTCGTCATCCTGGATGACACTCTCTACCGGAGGTGATGTGACACGACCTGGGACTTAAGCAAGCAAGCACATTCGCAATCTAAATGGGCCAATTTGGGCCGCCGCTCTCTCGTCGCTCACCCAAGCCCGGGGTAACTTGGCAATGCCAAGGTAAGGTTGAGGGGTTGGGCCCTTGCTAGTAGAGGGCTAGCAATGCCAAGACTTGATTCCCAATGGATGTGGAAGCCCAAGACAATGGGGCCGACCAAGTGCCAAAGGCACCGGTTTCTCTCTTTTCCCACGGTGATCACTTATAGCACCAGAGCTTAAGGATCGGGCTCTCATTCACGGCTAGCGGAGTTTATGAACTAATATTGAAAGAACAAAGCACAAATTAAAGTAAAGTTTGGAGCACTTACTCGACCGGTTTGAAGAAACCGGTCCCGCTCGGAGACGAGGGCGAGCGGGGAAGCGTGGGTTCCCCACACGCCGCGCCGGGGTAGCTTGACCTGTTTAAGCTATTACAACACTACACCCCATGCAAGGGGGGGATCGTGGGGAAGGGAAGATGATAGTTACAATCAAAACTACCTCCATGCAGGGAGGGGCCTTCAGCCGGCCAAGCGGGGTGGGGAAAACCAGGGCTAAAACGATGATGAAGTTAATATGCTGAATCTGACTTCTCTCGGCAATTGTGGACAGACAGTCGGTACTGTGGCTGCAGAACGTGATCAGGAATTTTTCTGAGGGCCAGACCAATGGGAAAATCTTTGTTACTAGAACTGGATTGCCTCTGAATTTTTCTGAATTCTTCTGGGGTCGCTGCTGGCCTGGGCAGGAGCTCGAACAGGGACGCTGATTCTCGGACTGACAGCAACTGGTTACTAACAGCAGGAAGAAGAGGTTGCCTCGGCCGCTCCCAAACTCCGAATCCGATGCCGCCAAAGCCGCTGGAACCGTGGACGAGTCTTCTTTGCAACAGAACTAACGGGGAAGCCGAAAGATGCCAGAGAAGATCAGGGGACCCAGAACAGTGAGTGGGGGTCGGTGCAGACTGTGGGAAGCAGAGTCGCATGCCTGAGGAATAAAATTCGTAACTTCTGCTGCTGGATGCCGAACAGATTTCCGTTTCTTGGTTATGAAAATAGACAGAGAGAGGAAGAACTTTGCAGAAGATCTCGTGGCCTGATTCCTCCGGGGTTTGTCGTGGTGAAGCTTTCTCTCCGGATCAGGATCTCTGCAGAGCTAGTTCCTGGTTTCCAACAGCAGGTTGCAGAGGATGCACCGACAGCTGCCGAACTCAGAATCAAGCGCCGTTAGAGTCGTTAAAATCGTGGACGAGTCCTCTTCGCAGCAAAACTGACGCGGAAGCTAACCGATGTCGGAGAAGACTAGGGGATGCAGATCAATGGCGACTGATCGGTGCAGACTATGAGTAGCAGATCTGCATAGCTGAGGGAGAAATATGAGAACTCTGGATCACGAACGCCGAATGAAGTTCTATTTCTTGATTCTGGAAGTAGACTGGGCGATGAAGAACTTTGAAGAAGAACTCTTGGACTAATTTCGTCGGGGTTCGTCGTGGCAGAGCTTCTAATCTGGCTCAGGTCCTCAGCCGAGGCAAAACTGCGCAGTTGTGGGAGAATGGACATCCTGGACGGCTTGGAGATCGGAAGAAGATGAAACCACTTCTGTTGCGAAGGAGACTGATAGACGCTTCCGAAAATGGCTCTTGGGTCTTCAAACTCATTCGGAGGAAGTCGTGGTGGCCGCTGCAAGTTGCTGGTTCATCTACAACCTCTGGACAGCAAACTGCAACTTCGAAGTAGCTTCCAATGACCAAGAAAGAAGAAGGGGAAGGGGGTAGATGAGTGTGGGAGTGACCCCTGGTTGTAAGGGGGTCTTGGAGGGGGTGTTCTAAGGTGTGGGAGGTGGAGAATAAGGTCTGGAAGAGGGTCCAATAGATGGTGGTAGTGGGGGCTGCGAATTTGGTTGGAATGGAGAGAGGGAAAGGATATTCGAAAATAGGTTTAAGGGTGGGGTTAATTTTTTGTCTTGGGAATGAGGGGGTTGTGTTGGGGAAGGGAATGGGTGCTTGGGGTAGTGGGAAGGGTGCTTGGGAAAGTGGGAGGGGTAGTTGGGGGTTGGATGGTGAGGAGAGGATTGGTGGAGGGGGTCTTGGGAAGGGGTGGAGTATTGATGAGAGTTGTGGGGAATGGGAAGAGGCTTAAATGGGGTAGGTGGGGAGTGGAGGTGGTTGGGAAGGGAGGAGAGAGAAGAAAATTCGAATTTGGGTGTTGAGGAGAGAGAAAGTGGAGTGAAAAAGAGAGATTAAGAGAGGGAAGGGTGAGGAATCTCTCCCCTAGGGTTTCTCACCCAAAAAATGGAATCTCTCCACTAGATAAGAAGTGTAAACTCTCAAAATGGCAAGTTTTTTTTCATTCATTGATTCATTAAGTTGGAATGGGGGGAATGAGGTCCTATATATAGGAAACTCACATTTCTACAAAAGTCCCTGACAATTGACTCAATGATAAATAATCGAGGGGGTAGGGGAGAGCCCTTGGGCCAAACCCAATTAATTGGGCCCAATAGCTAACTAGACAACCTGATGACACTCAAACTTAGGGAAATGAACACAAGACCTAGGAACATGACTCAAATAAAAGGGAAAATACATCAAATGACTCAAATAAAAATTACATAGGACTCAAAATTAAATGACTAGAACATTCCGGATGCAACCGGGGTGAGGAGACGAGCTGTGAACGTGGGCATGGGAGGTGATGTCCCCATCATACTCTCGGGGTGCGGAGAACTCGACTCCGTCGAGTAAGTGTCCTTCCCTCCTCGGAGGGTGTAGAAGTGGTACTTCCCTCAAGTCTTCCGAACGAGACCGATCCATCCACCTGCCGAGATAGCGCTCGTATACATTGCTCCTGGTGGTAGTGACCTGTTCATCCAATATTCGTTCAATGCGCTCACACTGGGCTCTCTTGGCTGGTGGTCTCTCCTCACAGGTGGGTGCTCTCTCAATGGAGGGAATAGGCTCAATATCCTCACTAGGTACCACCGTGGGTCCCTTGTATGGCACTAGGTCGGCGACACTGAATGTGGGACTTACCCCATATTCCTCGGGGAGATCTAACTCAAATGTATTTGCACCAATGCGCCTCAGGACCTGGAAGGGACCAGCCCCACGTGGCCTCAATTTGGAGATGGCTCCCGGGGAGAGCCTCTCTGTCTTTAACATCACAAAGTCACCCTCATGGAATTCTTGGTGACGTCGATGAGAGTCGGCTCACCTTTTATAAGTCACATTCTTCTTGCTAATGTGCTTGCGGATCTCTTTATGCAATGTTGTGAATGCAGACATTCTAGGGGTGATCGGTGGACCTGGGCAACCAAAAGTAGACCTATCGTGTAATGATGCAGTGTAGACTTTGGTTAGCCTAGGTGGGCCGGGGCACCCGTAGGTGGCCCTATCATGCAAATTGGTGATAAATATTGGGGGACCCGGATATCCGTAGATGCCTTTGACATGCTTAAGACTCATGATGAATGAAGATGGATGATGACATCCGAATATGGACCACTCATACTTTCTACTTGACATGTGGGTGATATAAATGAATGGACCCAACATAGTGTTCATGCCAAAGGGTATGGTAAGCCTAGACACATGCATGCTTTTCCCAAAGGTGACTTCCATGTGTATAAGTGTGGGACAACCTTTGAACTCTCATTGGAAACGATCGAATAGATCTAAGAAGGTGGTCATCATGGGGTGGGGCACAACCTTATTACCTAGGGATATGTGGCCCAAGGTCATGGTTCCCAAGGTGTAACCCGAGTCTAGGAAGGGGTGGGTTTGATCCATCACAGTGGGTTGGAGTAGGGGAAGGTGGGTGGTGGATAAGGTGGTTCGGCCACATGGGTATCCGTACTCCCATTGGAATGGGTCAAAGAGATCATGGTAAGGGCTATCTAGAGAGAGGAACTCTATGTCCCCAAGGTCCTTAGAAGGTGGTGAGTCATCCTCCTCCCAAGTAGTTGGTCCAAGGTCTCTAGTGGGTTGATCGTTCAAGGTACTTGGGATCTCAAGGGGTGGGGAGTAGACCGAGATGGGTTCTTCCTCCAAGGGGAGAAATAGGAGGATCTCACTAGTACAATGCCCACTTGTGCAAAGGGAGGTGATGGAACCGATGGATGGGTGGACAAAGTTGACGGTGCTAGGCTCCAATGGTCCCATGGCTAGTAGGCTGGTTAAGTGGGCTTGCCAATGTAGGCAATCCACAAGGTCTCCCAAGTCTTCCACAGAGTAGAAGTTTTGATAAGTGACATGGGGAGGTCGGGTGGGAACAATTTGGGATTTATATCCCAATGGTGGTGAGCTAGGGAGGGTGGGACATTGCTTGAGCCATTGGAGTATGGACTCATCTATGGTGAGGGTGCCATGTGTGACGGTGCATGGCCTTTGAGAATCCAGACCATGAGGGGTGGGGGAAGATTGAGGCTCTTCTTCTTTATTGGTGGGAGCTTGGGCTTCCTCTATGGTGATAGGAGGGTCCATATGGGCATAAATCTTCCTAAGTTCATTTCTCATCTCAACCCAAGAGTCGATTGGCTCTTGCCTTCCAACTTCCCTTAAGCCTACAACGTTTTGCCATTCATTCCTAGCTTGGCGCCATAGCAAACTTTTGGCATAGTTGACTTGCATCGACCCTGACAGGGTGAACCTCCCAAAGTGGTGATCTATGGAGCTTTCCCATTCTAGATATAAACTAGGGTGGGATCCATCAAACACAAAGGCATCTATTGGGTCCAAGCGAGACGAGTAGGCTAAGTAGGAAGTGGCCATGATGATCGAGTGATAAATGCAATGGCCCTAGGACAAGACTTAGTAGAGACAAGTCTAGAATTTGCTCTGATACCAATTGATGTGACACGACCTGGGACTTAAGCAAGCAAGCACATTCGCAATCTAAATGGGCCAATTTGGGCCGCCGCTCTCTCGTCGCTCACCCAAGCCCGGGGTAACTTGGCAATGTCAAGGTGAGGTTGAGGGGTTGGGCCCTTGCTGGTAGAGGGCCAGCAAGGCCAAGACTTGATTCCCAATGGATGTGGAAGCCCAAGACAATGGGGCCGACCAAGTGCCAAAGGCACCGGTTTCTCCCTTTTCCCACGGTGATCACTTATAACACAAGAGCTTAAGGATCGGGCTCTCATTCACGGCCAGCGGAGTTTATGAACTAATATTGAAAGAACAAAGCACAAATTAAAGCAAAGTTTGGAGCACTTACTCGACCGGTTTGAAGAAACCGGTCCCGCTCGGAGACGAGGGCGAGCGGGGAAGCGTGGGTTCCCCACACGCCGCACCGGGGTAGCTTGACATGTTTAAGCTATTACAACACTACACCCCACGCAAGGGGGGGATCGTGGGGAAGGAAAGATGATAGTTACAATCAAAACTACCTCCACGCAGGAAGGGGCCTTCAGCCGGCCAAGCGGTGTGGGGAAAACTAGGGCTAAAACGATGATGAAGTGAATATGCTGAATCTACCTTCTCTCGGCAATTGTGGACAGACAATCGGTACTGTGGCTGCAGAACGTGATCAGGAATTTTTACGAGGGCGAGACCAATGGGAAAATCTTTGTTACTGGAACTGGATTGCCTCTGAATTTTTCTGAATTCTTCTGGGGTCGCTGCTGGCCTGGGCAGGAGCTCGAACAGGGACGCTGATTCTCGGATTGACAACAACTGGTTACTAACAGCAGGAAGAAGAGGTTGCCTCGGCCGCTCCCGAACTCCGAATCAGGTGCCGCCAGAGCCGCTGGAACCGTGGACAAGTCTTCTTTGCAACAGAACTAACGGGGAAGCCGAAAGATACCGGAAAAGATCAGGGGACCCAGAACAGTGAGTGGGGGTCGGTGCAGACTGTGGGAAGCAGAGTCGCATGCCTGAGGAAGAAAATTCGTAACTTCTGCTGTTGGATGCCGAATGGAGTTCCGCTTCTTGTTTCTGAAAGTAGACAGAGAGAGGAAGAACTCTGCAGAAGGTCTTGTGGCCTGATTCCTCAGGAGTTTGTCGTGGTGAAGCTTTCTCTTCGGATCAGGATCTCTACAGAGCTAGCTCCTGGTTTCCAACAGCAGGTTGCAGAGGATGCCCCGACAACTGCCGAACTCAGAATCAAGCGCCGTTAGAGTCTTTGAAATCGTGGACGAGTCCTCTTTGTAGCAAAACTAACGGGGAAGCCAACCGATCTCGGAGAAGACTAGGAGATGCAGAACAATGGCGACTGATTGGTGCAGACTATGAGTAGCAGATATGCGTAGCTGAGGGAGAAAAATGAGAACTCTGGATCACGAACGTCGAATGAAGTTCTGTTTCTTGATTCTGGAATTAGACTGGGCGATGAAGAACTTTGAAGAAGAACTCTTGGACTGATTCCGTCGGGGTTCGTCGTGGCAGAGCTTCTAATCTGGCTCAGGTCCTCAGCCGAGGCAGAACTACACAGTTGTGGGAGAATGGACCTCCTGGACGGCTCGGAGATCGGAAGAGGATGAAACCACCTCTGTTGCGAAGGAGACTGGTAGACGCTTCCGACAATGGCTCTTGGGTCTTCAAACGCGTCTGGAGGAAGTCGCGGTGGCCACTGCAAGTTGCTGGTTCATCTACAACCTCTGGACAGCAAACTGCAACTTCGAAGTAATGACCAAGAAAGAAGCAGGGGAAGGGGGTAGATGAGTGTGGGAGTGACCCCTGGTTGTAAGGGGGTCTTGGAGGGGGTGTTCTAAGGTGTGGGAGGTGGAGAATAAGGTCTGGAAGAGGGTCCAATAGATGGTGGTAGTGGGGGCTGCGAATTTGGTTGGAATGGAGAGAGGGAAAGGATATTCGAAAATAGGTTTAAGGGTGGGGTTAATTTTTTGTCTTGGGAATGGGGGGGTTGTGTTGGGGAAGGGAAGGGGTGCTTGGGGTAGTGGGAAGGGTGCTTGGGAAAGTGGGAGGGGTAGTTGGGGGTTGGATGGTGAGGAGAGGATTGGTAGAGGGGGGTCTTGGGAAGGGGTGGAGTATTGATGAGGGTTGTGGGGAATGGGAAGAGGCTTAAATGGGGTAGGTGGGGAGTGGAGGTGGTTGGGAAGGGAGGAGAGAGAAGAAAATTTGAATTTGGGTGTTGAGGAGAGAGAAAGTGGAGTGAAAAGATAGATTAAAAGAGGGAAGGGTGGGGAATCTCTCCCCTAGGGTTTCTCACCCAAAAAATGGAATCTCTCCACTAGATAAGAAGTGTAAACTCTCAAAATGGCAAGTTTTTTTCATTCATTGATTCATTGAGTTGGAATGGGGGGAATGGGGTCCTATATATAGGAAACCCACATTTCTACAAAAGTCCCTGACAATGGACTCAATGACAAATAACCGAGGGGGTAGGGGAGAGCCCTTGGGCCAAGCCCAATGAATTGGGCCCAATAGCTAACTAGACAACCTGATGACACTCAAACTTAAGGAAATGAACACAAGACCTAGGAACATGACTCAAATAAAAGGGAAAATACATCAAATGACTCAAATAAAAATTACATAGGACTCAAAATTAAATGACTAGAACATTCCGGATGCAACCGGGGTGAGGAGACGAGCTGTGAACGTGGGCATGGGAGGTGATGTCCCCATCAGGAGGTCCTTCTCTGGTCCCCTCCTTAAGTGCCTCGCCCCCAACGAAGCCATCCAAGCTGTCTGAGATATCCATGAAGGCCTATGCGGAGCGCATGCAGGAGGAAGGTCGCTCGCCAGGATCCTGCTACGGCAAGGTTACTGGTGGCCCACTCTGCAACGTGACTACACGGCCCACGTGCAACAGTGCGACCGATGCCAACGATTCGACCACTTAGTCCATCAGCCGGCTACGAGGCTCGTCACCCTGACCGAGCCATATCCCTTCGCTCGGTGGGGGATCGACATCCTTGGGCCGTTCCCTACAGCTCAGGCCCAGAAGAAGTTTATTATCGTCGCCACCGACTACTTCACCAAGTGGATTGAGGCCGAAGCCACGGCAAGGATCACCAAGACAGTCATCTGGAGCTTCGTCTGGAATCGATCATTTGTCGCTTCGGCATCCCCCGAGTGATAGTGAGTGACAACGGCCGGCAATTCGACTCTCATTATTTTCGAGATAGATGCGCCGACCTAGGCATTCGCAACCACTTCACTTTGGTCACCCACCCTCAGGCCAACGGGCTGGTCGAAAATGCCAATAAGACTATCTTAAAAGGCATAAAGACTAGACTCGGCCAGGCCAAGGGTGGCTGGCTCGAGGAATTACCTAGCGTACTTTGGTCACACAGAACGACTCCCAGAACGGCAACCGGTGAGAGTCCTTTCCAGCTGGTGTATGGCACTGAGGCCGTTATTCCGTTAGAGGTTGCCAACCCTTCTCTCCGAGTCATCCGCTTCTCGCCTGAGGTAAACGAGCAAAAGTTACTCGAGAATCTCGACCTAGCAGATGAGCTCCGAGAGATCGCCAGCATCCGAGCAACGGAATACCAACGCCGCCTCACTCGATACTACAATGCCAAAGTCCGAGACAGGCACTTCCAGCCGGGAGACTTCGTCCTTAGGAAAGCCGAAGCCTCTCGACCACTAGAGGCGGCGGGTAAGTTATCCCCTAACTGGGAAGGCCCCTACCGAGTGGTCGATACACTCAGGAAAGGAGCATACCGGCTATCTACACTGGAAGGGGAACCCATCCCTCGGACATGGAACGCAGCCGCACTACGCAAGTTCTACTTTTAAAGATGTGCAAACAATTTGAGGGAAATAAAATTATCTTATTTTCATTCAAATGATTGTTGATACATCAGAGAGGCAAAAAGCCAATACATTACACAGCAAAGAGCAAAAAATCCATCTAGCACTAATGCAAGAGGCCATCGCTCGGCCGACTCGATCTTGATCTCCTCACGTCCAGCCACTGACTCTACCTCGTGTAGAAACTGGCTCGGAGAAGAGGCGATCGATCCAGTTGGCTCGGGTGGCCCATGACAAAGGTGACAGAAAGAACTAAGAAGAGGAAGGCTACCTTCCAAGTTGATAGAAGCCAGGGAGAAGGAATGCCTGTGAAGGCCTCCTCTCTTCCAACCAACCAACTCTTTTGAGCGAATAGAGAGCAAGCACCCTCCGAAGAGTAAAAGAAAAAAAAAAGTAGAAGAGGGAAGAAGAGGCTACCAGAAAGAAAAAGAAACCAGCAGAGCTGGATGAGGAGGTAGGGGAAGGCCCGGAGGGGATGGGCATCACGGATACTCCCATCCGTCCTCCATCTCGCCCCCCCGGGACCGTCGCCACAACTGATAAAGGATAAACGGCGTGCCTCCGCATGTCAAAATCCTCTCCAGACCCGCGCGACGACCGTCGGACCTGCTCAACAGCCCGAAACAGCCAAAAACTCTCTGCTCTCCATCATCGGCAGCATCGTCTTCCTCCATGCTCCGAATGCAACGGCATAATGCAATGTGGAGAAGGGGCGAGGAAAGACTGTTAGGGAAAATCCTTAGCGGTGGAGAGGAAAGGACGCCCTCCAGTCTTTTTATAGGCTAAGGGAGGCTACTTTCCTTAAACGACTCCGCCCTCGAAAATACGCCAAAGGAATTTTCCCCTCTAAATGGTCACCTCAAACCCCTCGTTTCCCGCCTCAGCGGGGTACACGAAGCGGCCAGGCATTCAATGTGTGAGGAAACGGAAAGACACCCTGTCAGGGGCCCGTCCAACCAGCATGCGAAAACCACGCAGGACGTATCGGTAATTTCCAACTACTGCAGATATGCTAATCGAACCACGGCAAGGAAGGCAAGAAGCAAGTAAGTCATTTATTGCCTTGCAAAAAGAAAATTTTTCTTTTTCAGAAAAGGGAAATAGACAAACAAAGAAAGAGGCAAAATAGAGTGGTACATCAGGCCTCGGGCCCACTTTGAAGCTCGGGAACGGAAGGCACGGGTGTTTCACCCCCGGTACCCTCGGTGACGGCCGACCCTGGCACTGACCCCGCCTGCACGGGAACTGCCTTGGCCGCGAGCCCTCCCGAGACAGCCGGAGTTGGTGACCCCACCGGAGAAGAGCTCTCTAGATCTTCCCCGCCCGACGCAGAGGAGCTAGAAGACGACTCGTCCGAGTCATAGCACTGGCCAAGGGGGAAGTTGATCCCGGAGTCTTGTTCGTTGGCGTAAGCAACTGCCCGACGATAACCCTGCTTGAACCCCTTACGGATGCCTCGGCGAAGGGCCGCCTCGTAGTAGGGGAGGGCAGCTTCCTGCAGGTCGGCCTGGTAGGCCTCCGAGCCCCTATATTGCTTAATCGCCTCCGCTCCGACCGGCCCCATCCTCTCAGCAAGCCCTGTCAACTTCCGCTCTGCCTCGGTCGCACGCCTCTTGGCCGCCGCCGATCGTTTCTCCGCCTCGGCCGACCTTCGCTCGGCCCCAGTCGCCCATGCCTCAGCCTCGATCGATCGCTCCTCTGCCTTAGCTCGGTCGGCCTCGGCCTCCAAGCGCTGGCGCTCCGCTGCCTCCGCCCGGTCTACCTGCTCGGCACGCTCAGCCTCCCAACGGCCGTGCAGCTTGAGATGTTGAAGGCGCTCCTCCTCAAGGAGTTTGTTTTTTCTCTCGAGCGATTCCCGGGCCTTGGCTAGCTGCTCGGTCAGCGCTCCGACCTCCAGACGGCTCGATCGCAATGACTCCCTAGTCGCAGAGAACTCCCGGCGGAGCCCATCATGCTCCTCATTGAGCCAAGCTAGCTTCCTCTCACACCCCCCGAGGGTCCAAGCGAGGTTTGACCGCTTTGACTCCGTCCGGGCATAAGTCTCCGCCATCGTGGCCCCCATCTGGGCCATGACCAGGCTGCCCTCCATGATGACGTCGAGGACACCGGCTAGGGAGTGACGCTTGTCTCCGCCTTTTATCCCTGAGGACACCTCGCGACAGAGCTTGTACAGATTGCTCGAGATACCGAGCCTTTCCAGCGCCATCGGCATGGGAACCCCTTTCGCGCCCGGCGCCTCGCAAGAAGGTCCGGATCGAGCTGCGGGTTCAGCCGCTCCGTACACTACGGTCGGCTGGGGTTGCAACGCCCCTGCGGGTGAACCCCTGGCCTCGATCGGCGCTGCGAGCTCGGCCGACCCGTGCACTACGGACGTTTGGGGCTACGACGGCTCCGCAGGAGAATCCCCAACCTCAACCGTCTCGGCCCGCACATCGCCTCCTGAGACATCGCCTACCTCGACCGGCCCCTCGGTCTCGGCCACGGCTGTTTCTGCTTCGGCTCCCTCTGTCCCCCCGCTGGCATCGCTCGACAGTTGCAGACACTAGGCGGGAGCCTCTAGAGGAGGCCGCTGAGGTCATTGACCTTGGTGACAACTCGGCGGCGGATGAGCCGGGCGTCCCTGTGGGTCGCTCCCAAGCCCGGGACAAGGGCAAGGGGGTGGCTCCGGGGGGGACTTTACGGCCGGGCGGCGCGAAGCGCAAGGATCCCATGGAGGGAAGGTTGCGGGAGGCCGTGAAGGCCAAAAAGCGGGCCATGAAGGCCGGTCTTCTCCTCAATGCCGGGGCCGACTCTAGCTCGGCAGCGCTCCCCTCTCGGGGGCAAGATAGGTCCGACCCAACTGGGAGAAGACCCCTCTGTTCCCCCAACTGTCGAGCCAGAGAGGGCCGAGGAGACTAGGGGCACCTCGGCGGGTGGTGACAATGGGTCGGCTCTCCCCTCGGTGGGAACAGAGGGGGCCGAAGTAGAAACAGCCATGGCCGAGAACGGGGGGCCGGTCGAGGTAGGCGCTGTCTCGGGCGGCGATGTGCGGGCCGAGACGGTTGAGGTTGGGGGTTCGCCTGCGGAGGCGTCGCAGCCCCAAACGTACGTAGTGCACGGGTCGGTCGAGCTCGCAGCGCCGATCGAGGCCAGGGGTTCGCCCACAGGGGTGTTTCAACCCCAGCCGACCGTAGTGCGTGGAGCGGCTGAACCCGCAGCTCGATCCGGACCTTCTGGCGAGGCGTCGGGCACGGAAGGGGTTCCCATGCCGGTGGCGCTGTAAAGGCTCGGTATCTCGAGCAATTTGTACAAGCTCTACCGCGAGGTGTCCGCGAGGATAAAAGGTGGAGACAAGCATCACTCCCCGGCCGGGGTCCTCGACGTCATCATGGAGGGCGGCCTGGTCATGGCCCAGATGGGTGCCACGATGGCGGAGACTTATGCCCGGACGGAGTTAGAGCGGTCGAACCTCGCTTTGACCCTCGGGGGGTCTGAGAGGAAGCTAGCTCGGCTCAATGAGGAGCATGAGGGGCTCCGCCGGGAGTTCTCTGCGACTAGGGAGTCATTGCGATCGAGCCATCTGGAGGTCGGAGCACTGACCGAGTAGCTAGTTAAGGCCCGGGAATCGCTCGAGAGAAAAAACAAACTCCTTGAGGAGGAGCGCCTTCAACATCTCGAGCTGGACGACCGTTGGGAGGCTGAGCGCGCCGAGCTGGTGGACCGGGCGGAGGCAGCGGAGCGCCAGCGCTTGGAGGCCGAGGCCGACCGAGCTAAGGCGGAGGAGCGATCGGTCGAGGCCGAGGCATGGGCGGTTGGGGCCGAGCGAAGGTCGGCCGAGGCGGAGAAACGATCGACGGCGGCCGAGGGGCGCGCGGCCGAGGTGGAGCGGAAGTTGACCGAGCTTGCTGAGAGGATGGGGCCGGTCGGAGCGGAGGCGATTGAGCAATACAGGGGCTCGGAGGCCTACCAGGCCGACCTGCAGGAAGCTGCCCTCCCCTACTACGAGGCGGCCCTCCACCGAGGCATTCGCAAGGGGTTCAAGCAGGGTTATCGTTGGGTAGTTGCTTACGCCAACGAACAAGACTCCGGGGTCAACTTCCCCCTTGGCCAGTGCTATGACTCGGACAAGTCGTCTTCTAGCTCCTCTGCGTCGGCCGGGGAAGATCCAGAGAGCTCTTCTCCTGTGGGGTCACCAACTCCGGCTGTCTCAGGAGGGCTCGTGGCCGAGGCAGTTCCCGCGCAGGCGGGGTCAGTGCCGGGGCCGGCCGTCACCGAGGATGCCGGGGGCGAAACACCCGTGCCTTCCATTCTGAGCTTCAAAGTGGGCCCGAGGCTTGATGTATCGCTCTATTTTGCCTCTTTCTTTGTTTGTCTCTTTCCCTTTTCTGAAAAAGAAAAGTTTTCTTTTTGCAAGGCAATAAATGACTTACTTGCTTCTTGCCTTCCTTGCCATGGTTCGATTAGCGTATCTGCAGTAGTTGGAAATTGCCGATACGTCCTGCGTGGTTTTCGCATGCTGGTTGGACGGGCCCCTAACATGGTGTCTTTCCGTTTCCTCACGCTTTGAATGCCTGGCCGCTTCGTGTATCCGGCTGAGGCAGGAAACGAGGGGTTTGAGGTGACCGTTCAGAGGGAAAAATTCCTTTGGCGTGTTTTCGAGGGGGGAGTCTTTTAAGGCAAGTAGCCTCCCTTAGCCTATAAAAACGCTGAAGGGCATCCTTTCCTCTCCACCGCTTAGGATTTTCCCTAACAGTCTTTCCTCGCCCCTTCTCCACGTTGCGTTGTGCCGTTGCATTCCGAGCATGGAGGAAGATGATGCTGCCGATGATGGAGAGCAGAGAGTTTTTTGCTGTTTCGGGCTGTTGAGTAGGTCCGACGGTCGTCGCGCGGGTTTGAGACGGGTCCAACGGTCGTCGCGCGGATCTGGAGAGGATTTCGACGTGCGGAAGCACGCCGTTTATCCTTTATCAGTTGCGGCGACGGTCCCGAGGGGCGAGATGGAGGACGGATGGGAGTATCCGTGATGCCCATCCCCTCCGGGCCTTCCCCTACCTCCTCATCCAGCTCTGCTGGTTTCTTTTTCTTTCTGGCAGCCTCTTCTTCCCTCTTCTACTTTTCTTCTTTCTTTTACTCTTCGGAGGGTGCTTGCTCTCTGTTCGCTCCAAAGAGTTGGTAGGTTGGAAGAGAGGAGGCCTTCACAGGCGTTCGTTCTCCCTGGTGTAGATCCTGATTAAAAATCCACTTAAGGAAAATATAAAGACAAGCAAATAATAAACAATAGTGGAGATAAAACATGCACGAGGTGCATAAGGGGAGTGTGTGTGATCGCCAGAGACACGAGGATCTCAAGTGGAAAAATAATAAGGGAAAGGATCGCAAAATACCTCAAAAAGTGCGGTTGATTGTAGGTGCTCCTTTCTCTTACAATCGGCCGGCCGATGAAGAGAGTTCTTTAATTATTACCCTTGCAAAAAGTGACACAACCACCACAAAAGAATTGAATTAGAACATGGTGTGTAGCATCAAATTCTTATATAGAAAGATGAGCATGAAAAGATGTGCAAGACACACCTTGTTGGTGTTGGCCCTTAAACCCCTATGTAAAGAGGGTGTGGGAGATATGATGAATGCATGAAAATAAGAATAAAAATAAGAGGAAAGAGTGCAAGAGTTACACTAAGGGGAGATACTCAACGTGGTTGAGTAGAAATCAAAAGAATGATGATGTGTATGTATGCATATGATGAAAATAAAAACAAAAGAGATAAGGGGGAAAATAAGAAAAATCTGTTTGTGCTCCTTGGCTCGAGTACTCGATGGGGAGAAAGCCTTTCAAAAGGATGCAGCTTTAATTCATAAAGAAGCCCTCCTTAGCCAAAACACCAACAGCCCTTCGGTTCCTGTAAAAGAAGAAAGCAACAGAAGAAAAGGAAAGAAGCAGGAGACAGAAGAAGAAGAAGAAGAACAATATAACGGAGGGAAGAGTAAAAACAGAAAAGAAGAAAAAAAAAATCAAACAGATGAAGAATAAACCGAAGAAGAAGAAGAACGGAGGAAGACCTTCGGAACCTCATCAACAGAGCCAAAGAGGCTCTATTAATAGGGTTAAAATCAATAGATAGAAAGATAAGAACGGGCAAGAGCCCAAGGGGGAAAGGATTAATCTGGGCAAGAGCCCAAATGAAGCAGAGACTCTCTGGGGAAAGGCTGAGCTCGTTTAGAACCCAAAAGTGAAACACGACTTGAACAAGGGCGTCAATTTAAGAATTGACGACCTGCAAGAGGACTTTTCTTAAAAACGCCACTTTGATCAGGATGTTAATTAAAAAATAATTTTTAGAAATATATCTTTCTTTTTTTGAAAATTGTGAAAACATGTCTGAGCAAAAGGCGTTAATTAAAAAGCGCCCTAGAAGGGGACGTTAATTCAATATATTCAAAATTGGGCCATTTTTCATTTCTCAATATTATTTTCTCATTTTTTAGGTGGAGGTGCATCTCGTCGCCCTGATTCCAACGACTATTTTTGTGAATTTTTCTGACACCCGGAAGGCCACCAAATCACCCCTAGAAGGGGGTTGAAAATAATATTAAAATAATCAATTTGAAAAAGTGATGACCGTGTATAGGGCGTGAATTTGATTTTTGATTTTTTTATTCTTTTCAAATTCAAAATAACGTCTTATGCTAAGTCGTTAATTCCCAAAAAATTCCCAGAAAAATCCAGAAAAATAGGAATTTGAAAGAATGGACGCCCTCCACTATAGTCGTTAATTTTTTTAGAAACGCCCAAGTATAAGTCGTTATTTAAAAGACGCCCCACGTCAAGTCGTTATTTCAGAAAAACAGGGGAAAAATACCCAGAAAATCCAGAAAAATCCAGAAAAATAGGGAACAATATGAAAAGAGAGAAAAAAAGGGAGAAATCCAAGAAAAGTGGGGAAAACCACTCAAACAAAGCTAATTTGAGGGTCAAATTGGGACATTACAAGGTAATATGAGATGTACTCACAGTAACGTCAATTTTGGCGTGTCTACAGCTGCCCCGCCTTGGCGTCTGCTTTGCAAGGGAGCAGAGCAAACTGAAAAGTAGATGCCAAGGTGTGATGAGACACGCAATCAACATCACTTGATGAGAATGAAATCAAAAGCTCGAGATGAAGCAAATCTCGGGAAATCCAACGAAATCAACACTGTTTGGATAAAAGAGGGAGTGTGCACGAGGGCACGAAGGAGAATGATCAACTTCCAGCGCGGTGGAAGTACATCAGGTCACAAACCTGTAGGTTTCACCATTGGGGAGCGGTTACCAGCTAATGTGGACGTGCTGCAGTCAAGGTGGATCAAAGGAAAAAGGATTAAAATAAGATGATAGAAATCCAAACAATGAGCTTCCGGAAAACAACCCAAAACAGCAACAAAATAAACTGAGGATTCAATTCGGCAATGAAAATCTCATATCTTGGAAATTAGTGATCAATTCGACTCCCAAACAGCTCATCAGAATGATTTTTCAACAGTTGATTCAAAGTCCTACATGAATGCATGCTGGGTTTAAAGGGAAAATAACAAATAAAGATATAATATAATCAAGGATAATATTGTTAAACTGCCAAGACTGGGTCAAGAAACCAATTTCGCGAGCTGATACTAAGCCGAAGCCCGTTTATCCACGCACCAATTCGCAAAAGGGAACCATCGTCCCCAGTCTTGGATGGCTCAACGGCCTATCCGTGTGACTAAGACTCCTCTGGAATCATCATTATTTTTGATGAAGGGGAACTCAAATCCCAGATTTACCAAAGCCACAAGGTCCTTGATATAATCTAGTAGCGTATGTAACATATAGTAGAATGCATACAGGGAGATGGTGATATCAATCAGCATGGGAACTGAGAAATGAGCTGCAAGCACCGTGGGACTTTGATGATGATGCCCAGTCGGCGGGATCAAGAGCTTCTTATCCTGCGCTCAAAAATTCATTAGCCAAGATATAAAAGATAACAAATAATGAAGAAGGCATTTAAGCATAGCAATCATCGAAGCATCAATTATAGCATGTATATGGCATGAATAGCATAAGTCAAATCATAGCATTGTTTGTTGTTTTATCATAAGGAGACAATCTGGCTAATCAAGATTTGGAGATGAATGATCAAGATCTGATATAATGCCCATCGGCGGAGTGATCAGATGAAATTAGCAGGAGTTGATTAAAAAAAGATTTGGAGATGAATAATCATGAGATATGATAATCAGAATGATATAGGGAGATGATAATCAAAAAAAATGTCTCTGGTGGCATGTCATGAAAATATCGAGAAAGAATCAATAGATTGATAGCAATAAGTAGAGAGAGGACCCATCCCGTGCTTTTGGTCTCTGCAAAGCTGTTCCTGCAAAACACCATCAGAAAATACAATGCAAATTTTTGAATTTTAAAAATATGTAAATTTTTATGAGTTTTGAAAAAGATATTCAAATTTTTGTGGATTTTGAAAAATATTTCAATTTTTATTGATTTTTGGAAGATATCTGAATTTTTGTGTTGAATTTTGAAAATATTTAATTTTTGTTGGATTTTGATCAGGAAATATTCAATTTTTTTTGGATTTTGGCTTAGACATTGTTAAAGCAGCATCAAATGGTGTTTTTGAACCACTGGCTATGGGTCCTTGTTCCTTCCCTTTTACTAAAATTTTCCAAAGCCAGGCGTGCATTGAAAGTGGCATCCTATGACCGACCGCCATTGATTAACGGTGCCCCTACCAAGGCCATACCTGAGAAACATTCGGTCTTGGTGGGAGAAGAGAAGAATAAGTGGAGATAAGCTTAAAGCAGGATGGGAGATATCAAGATTTGAATTCCTTCCAAGGTATTAAACCCTCAAAGAGGTAGTCTGTTGCGCTGGGGTTTTTTGCCTTTAATTTTCAGACCCTCGACATGCATACGACCAGGGTTTTCCCTACGGGGACTTTGCCACTCTTGACATGCCATAATTCATAATTTTGCTTTTATCGAAATTTTGACTTGATTTTCATAATACCCCTTTTGGCTAGATGTATATCATGAAAACTCATGAAAACTCATATTGATGTTGATTTTGGGTCAAGACTGCCCCTATTTGAGACTCCTCTCGTATTGGGGATTACCTAGGTTGGTCATCTCATCCGTCAACCTCTTGCCCCTGCATGTGGCCGAATAAAGAAGAGAAAAGACTTTCAGATATTCTCATGGCATGGCCAAGATAGCAACGGTGTTTTTATCAAAGGAGCCAGCTTAGGACGCCGTGAAGTGTGTGCGGTGCCCAACTAAGGGTTGCTCTTAACAAGCGGGGAGAGAATGTTGAATTCCCAGTGCGGGTTTTTATTAACCAGAGGTGCTGCAAAAAAACAAGCCTAAAGGACTCTTTTGAGAATGATTTCAATTAAACAAAAGCTTAAGATAAAGGTTTAAAACACCACTCTTAATCTCGTTAAGAAGCACTTGATTTTGAAAATCATGCGTGAAGTAATGAGAAAATGATATCATTAAAATACATACTTATGCCAATATGTTACCTTGCAACCTTTGTAAAAGTAGCTGTCAGAGGTGAGGTTGATCATCGTGGGATTTGTCCTCTTTTGCAGTCAAAAGGATTGGAAGCAAAGGATTTTGGGAGTGGCTTAACAAGAATGAGTGGTGCTCAAACCAGACTCAGACGAATAAGGACAAAAAAGGAAAAGAGGCGAGGGCTAGAACTCCCTCACTAAGGCGCGGAGACCCTGATCACATGGAACAGTCTACAGAAGAAGCGGAAAATCAAGAAGAGGGGTGAGGACTAAAGCCTCAGAAGCAGTGGGAGAAAGGGCAGATGCCCAAGGCAGTGGATGTGGAAGAAGTTGGGTCGGACCCAGAATCAGGAGGAATTAGAAGAAGAAATTGGTAGATAGAAAGAGGTGGATCTGGAGGGTCCGGAGGCAGAGGAGGAGAATCATGATAGGAAAAATCATCCGGAGGCTCCGGAGGGATGAAATATCGAGGGACGCGATGCCCTGAGGAGAAATAGGGAAAAAGATGATGGAAAAGGAAGAAAAGAACGAAGGAGGTGATGTTCAGGAAGATTAGAAAGATGAATCGGAAGAAAGATGGAGGGTCCGGAGGTTCTGGAGGAAGCAAATGGAAAGGGGCACGATGTCCGAGAGATAAGTCCAGAGGTTCCGAAGGAAGAAAATGGAAAGGGGCGCGATGCCCGAGGGAAAGGTACGAAAGATCCGGAGACTCCGGAAGAATAAAGTGGAAAGGGGCGTGATGCCCGGGGGGAAAATCCGGAGGTTCCGGAGGAAGCAAATCAGGAAGGAGAAGATGGAAAGGGGCGTCGTGCCCGAGGGAAAAGTCCGGAGGTTCCGGAAGAGGAAAATGAAAAAGGTGGAGAGGGGCGTCGTGCCCAAAGGGAAAGTCCGGAGGTCCCGGAGGAAGCAAATCAGGAGGGAGAAGATGGAAAGGGGCGTCGTGCCCGGGAAAAAGATAGAGAGAATCAGATGGAGAATCCGGAGGTTCCGGAGGAGGAGAGTGGAAAGGGGCGCGATGCCCGAGAGAAAGGTCCGGAGGTTCCGGAGGAATGAAATCAGAAAGGGCGAGATGCCCAAAGAGGAGGGATAAAATTCCTGGAGGTTCCAGGGAGATAGCAGGAAAAGGGACGCGATGCCCCAGGGATAGTGAATTTGAAATAGATGAAGATGAGAAATGCGGAATATCCGGAGGTGCCGGAAGGCGGGGAAGATACGGGTTTGGAGACCCGGGAAGCAGGAGGTGCAAATGCATGCAATGGGATGGATGCGATGAATGCACGAAATGCAAAGAATATGAAGAATGTGAAGGGTGTGAAGAATTAGAAGGGTGAGAGGATGAAATCCTCCTCCTTACCCTGGGAATGGCCCATGAAGAAAAAGTGATAGAGATGGATGAATAGAAAGTGGAACAAATAAGGGATGGCCCCTTAGCATTAAGATAACCGCCCCTCCACAGCAGTGAAAGTGTATGAGAAATAGCCCCTGCCGAAGCTTCAATGGTGAATGTCAACTCCCTTGGAGAGTGCAAAGTAATGGTGTGAGGGAGTTGGAAAGTTGGGCTCGGAAGCATTATGTTGCCCAAAGATTCAAAATTTGGAAATTGGAACAAAGGGTGCCCTGCCCGGCCCTTACACAGCATCAATGCTTGGCATGTCGGCGACTTGGCTTCTTCGACCGTGCTTGGCACAATACCCCGGATTGGCATCCGGCAAATGAATTCTTGAATCTTGAATGGTGCGGCCAAATCCTTGCTGCCCGGCTCTTGATCGTCCTCGGCACCTGTGCTTGTAGAAGGCCCCCCATTCCGAGTAGTAAGGGGAGGTGAAGCGGAGGCGGAAGGCTCCATGAATGGTGGAGGCATGATGGAAAGCGTTGGCAAATGGGTGAGCGTAAGCGGGGGTTCAAACACGTCGAGTTTCTCCCTTTGCTCGGAAGCAGTTGGGATTGGCTCGGGTGCAAAAAGGGGTGGATCCTGCTCAGGATTAGCCATGGGTAAGGGTAAAGGGTTAAATGGTGGAATAGGCAAAGTGGGTTTTAAAGGGATAATGGAAGGCCGAGGTGGAGGTAATGGGAGGTTAATTGGGGAAGGTTCAATGGTGGGTTCGACGGAGGCTAATGGTGTGGAGGTAGATGGCTTAACGGGTGGAGGTTTAATAGTGGAAGGCTTGGGGGAGGCCAGTGTTGCGGAGGTTAATGGTGTAACTGGAGGAGGTGTAATGGGTGGAGGGTTAATGGGTGAAGGTTTGGTGCGTAGGAAATGCCGAATGGGGCGAGCGGTGTTTGGAGTGGTGAAAGACTCAAGATGCGCCGGCGCGGGTGATTGGAGTATCGACCCATCGTCGTAACACCAAGAAGTCTCGGAAATAGGGGTTGGATCGGGGATGGTGGCTTCATCCTGAGCGAGGGGTTCATCGAATGAAAGTGGGGGAAGTGAAAAGTTAAGGAAACTCGGAAGGGGTGCCTGCGGAGCTTCATCATCATCGTACACTGCCTCAGATTCTTCGAATGCCGGCTCTTGCTCACTTGAACCGCCGATGCCGTAATCATCCCTCCTGTCTTTCCATTCTCTCTCCATCTTTGTAATCTCATCCAAAGCGGCATGGAGAGGATTGACCGGAGTAGGAGGAGCCATGACCCTTTTTAATTGCTCCTCCATCAAAGTAACCTTATCAAGCAGAGTTTGTTGGAGGGGTGTAACATGAACAACCGAGGGTTGACAGGGCCTTGGAGGAGGAGGGGCCGCATAAAAAGGCCGTGGAGGTGGATTAATGGGCCGACCCATAGAAGAACCCGGATGGGCCGGATTGCAATGAATAAATGGGCCTTGGGGCCGTGATCGAGAGGGAATAGAAGGCGGCGGGTGATGGGCCACCCGAGTAGAATGAACAGGAGGAGATGGGTAATGGGCTACCCAATCAAGATTGGAAGGAGGAGGTGGGTGATGGGCCACCCGTGTAGAATTAGAGGGAGATGCATGAGATGTACCCTCAACGGCGGCCTTAAGGGCTTGGCTCTGTTGAGGGGTAAGATGATCTAATGCATGCAAAATCTGGGAGACCTTCTCATCATTGGGACGAGAGGGCTTAATGGGAATAGTGGCTCGAAATTGAGTGGAAGGACCATTAGACTGGACATTGCCCAAGGGTTGGGCAACACCATAAGAGTGAGGACGTGGTCCTTTGAAAGTATGGTGAGAATTTTGAACATGTTGAAAGTGAGGATTATAAGAAGTGCTAGGTTGTGCATCCTCATGAATTGAATTAAACATGTTATCTTGTTTATAGTAAGCCATCATGCAATCAAAGTTCAAAATAATATGCAAAGAAGCACACAAAAGAGATGGTTATCTTGATTTGATTTGTTTGAACCTTGGTGAATTAAGGATTTTATCAAAGTTTTGAATGATTCACACAAGGGGGGGAAACCTAGTTTCGATATGGTTTGAACTCCAATGCCAACTAGGAACCCTCTCTCACCACGTATATGGCCAACTAATCCGGGACTTCAAAAGGGTACAACCTGCCCGGCGTCCGTGAGGGAATCCACGGGTGCGGGGACTTACGGAGGCTTGGAAAAGGGATTTCCAGTCCAAAGAGACGGAATGCTCAATGGAGGGTTGTCCCGATTCCAAGAGGGTGTGTGGATCCTAATGAAGAGGAGGGGGCTCCCAAACCAATGCAAAGAATGAATGCAGCAGGGTAAACAGGCCAACCACAATAATATGATCAATCAATAAAGATAAGCATGAAATATCATGAAAACTCACCCACGGGAAGGGTTCTGGAAACCCACAGTAAAAACACGCCCTGGCAGGGGGCGCTACTAACAAAAGACATGACAGTGTGACTATCGTGACTCAAAGCGAGGTGCCAGGGGCAGGGTAAAAAGCGCCTTAGGGTGAGGCGCTATCAATAAAGGGACGCCCTGATGTGGGGCGCTAATCAACAAATAAACGCCCTGGGAAAGGGCGTGAATTCACAGGCAGCAATATAAAGCAGGAAAACCCAGAAATATGCTGGAAAACGCCCTGTCAGAGGGCGTAAAATATGAAAAGATGCCCTGGGTTAGGGCGTTAAATCAAGAAAAATGCCTCTTCCAGAGGCGTGAATTCACTTTCTCCAGAAAAACTTCACGGCCAGCAGTATTAACACTCAATCACACAATCATGGCAATCAATAGAATAAGCATGCTCATCAAGAATTTTAAATAAGTGGAAATTTTTAAAGAAAAATCAACAAACTGACCAATCACTTAGGGGAGGGTGTAAAACCAATGGAGGGTGCCCGAGGGGCACAAAAAGGGAGACGCACCGAGGGTGCAATAGGGGAGACGGCACACGCGGGTGCCTAAGGGGAAAGGGGTAATAAAGAGAACACAAAGGGTCCCACCGTGATCGCCAATTTGTAGATCCTGATTAAAAATCCACTTAAGGAAAATATAAAGACAAGCAAACAATAAACAATAGTGGAGATAAAACATGCACGAGGTGCATAAGGGGAGTGTGTGTGATCGCCAGAGACACGAGGATCTCAAGTGGAAAAATAATAAGGGAAAGGATCGCAAAATACCTCAAAAAGTGCGGTTGATTGTAGGTGCTCCTTTCTCTTCCAATCGGCCGGCCGATGAAGAGAGTTCTTTAATTATTACCCTTGCAAAAAGAGACACAAACACCACAAAAGAATTGAATTAGAACATGGTGTGTAGCATCAAATTCTTATATAGAAAGATGAGCATCAAAAGATGTGCAAGACACACCTTGTGGGTGTTGGCCCTGAAACCCCTATGTAAAGAGGGTGTGGGAGATATGATGAATGCATGAAAATAAGAATAAAAATAAGAGGAAAGAGTGCAAGAGTTACACTAAGGGGAGATACTCAACGTGGTTGAGTAGAAATCAAAAGAATGATGATGTGTATGTATGCGTATGATGAAAATAAAAACAAAAGAGATAAGGGGGAAAATAAGAAAAATCTGTTTGTGCTCCTTGGCTCGAGTACTCGATGGGGAGAAAGCCTTTCAAAAGGATGCAGCTTTAATTCATAAAGAAGCCCTCCTTAGCCAAAACACCAACAGCCCTTCGGTTCCTGTAAAAGAAGAAAGCAACAGAAGAAAAGGAAAGAAGCAGGAGACAGAAGAAGAAGAAGAAGAACAATATAACGGAGGGAAGAGTAAAAATAGAAAAGAAGAAAAAAAAAATCAAACAGATGAAGAATAAACCGAAGAAGAAGAAGAACGGAGGAAGACCTTCGGAACATCATCAATAGAGCCAAAGAGGCTCTATTAATAGGGTTAAAATCAATAGATAGAAAGATAAGAACGGGCAAGAGCCCAAGGGGGAAAGGATTAATCTGGGCAAGAGCCCAAATGAAGCAGGGACTCTCTAGGGAAAGGCTGAGCTCGTTTAGAACCCAAAAGTGAAACACGACTTGAACAAGGGCGTCAATTTAAGAATTGACGACCTGCAAGAGGGCTTTTCTTAAAAACGCGACTTTGATCAGGAGGTTAATTAAAAAATAATTTATAGAAATATATCTTTCTTTTTTTGAAAATTGTGAAAACACGTCTGAGCAAAAGGCGTTAATTAAAAAGCGCCCTAGAAGGGGACGTTAATTCAATATATTCAAAATTGGGCCATTTTTCATTTCTCAATATTATTTCCTCATTTTTTAGGTGGAGGTGCATCTCGTCGCCCTGATTCCAACGACTATTTTTGTGAATTTTTCTGACACCCGGAAGGCCACCAAATCACCCCTAGAAGGGGGTTGAAAATAATATTAAAATAATCAATTTGAAAAAGTGACGACCGTGTATAGGGCGTGAATTTGATTTTTGATTTTTTTTTCTTTTCAAATTCAAAATAACGTCTTATGCTAAGTCGTTAATTCCCAAAAAATTCCCAGAAAAATTCAGAAAAATAGGAATTTGAAAGAATGGACGCCCTCCACTATAGTCGTTAATTTTTTTAGAAACGCCCAAGTATAAGTCGTTATTTAAAAGACGCCCCACGTCAAGTCGTTATTTCAGAAAAACAGGGGAAAAATGCCCAGAAAATCCAGAAAAATAGGGAACAATAGTAAAAGAGAGAAAAAAAGGGAGAAATCCAAGAAAAGTGGGGAAAACCACTCAAACAAAGCTAATTTGAGGGTCAAATTGGGGCATTACAAGGTAATATGAGATGTACTAACAGTAACGTCAATTTTGGCGTGTCTACACCTGGCTTCTATCAACTGGGAAGGTAGCCTTCCTCTTCTCAGTTCCCTCTGTCACCTTTGTCATGGGCCACCCGAGCCAACTGGATCGACCGCCTCTTATCCGAGCCAGTTTCTATACGAGGCAGAGTTAGTGGCTGGACGGGAGGAGACCAAGACCGAGTCGGCCGAGCGATGGCCTCTTGCATTAGTGCTAGATGAATTTTTTACTCTTTGCTATGTAATGTATTGGCTTTTTACCTCTCTGATGTATCAACAATCATTTGAATGAAAATAAGAGAATTTTATTTCCCTCAATTTTTTTGCACATCTTTAAAAGTAGAACTTGCGTAGTGCGGCTGCGTTCCACATCAGAGGGATGGGTTCCCCTTCTAGTGTAGATAGTCGGTATGCTCCTTTCCCTAGCGTCTCGACCACTCGGTAGGGGCCTTCCCAGTTAGGGGATAACTTGTCCGCCACCTCTAGTGGTCGAGAGGCTTCGGCTTTCCTGAGGATGAAGTCTCCCGGCTGGAAGTGCCTGTCTCAGACTTTGTCATTGTAGTATCGAGTGAGGCGGCACTGGTATTCCGTTGCTCGGATGCTGGCGATCTCTCGGAGCTTATCTGCTTGGTCGAGATTCTCGAGTAACTTTTGCTCGTTTACCTCGGGTGAGAAGCAGATGACTCGGAGAGAAGGGTTGGCAACCTCTAATGGAATAACGGCCTCAGTGCCATACACCAGCTGGAAAGGACTCTCACCGGTTGCCTTTCTGGGAGTCATTCAGTGTGACCAAAGTACGCTAGGTAATTCCTCGAGCCAGCTACCCTTGGCTTTGCTGAGTCTGGTCTTTATGCCTTTTAAGATAGTCTTATTGGCATTTTCGACCAGCCCGTTGCCTGAGGGTGGGCGATCGAAGTGAAGTGGTTGCGAATGCCTAGGTCGACGCATCTATCTCGAAAATAACGAGAGTCGAATTGCCGTGCCGTTGTCACTCACTATCACTCGGGGGATGCCGAAGCGACAAATGATCGATTTCCAGATGAAGCTCCAGACGACTGTCTCGGTGATCCTTGCCGTGGCTTCGGCCTCGATCCACATGGTGAAGTAGTCGATGGTGACGATAATAAACTTCTTCTGGGCCTGAGCCGTAGGGAATGGCCCAAGGATGTCGATCCCCCACCGAGCGAAGGGATATGGCTCGATCAGGGTGACGAGCTCGTAGCCGGCTGGTGGACTAAGTGGTCGAATCACTGGCATCGGTCGCACTGTTGCATGTGGGCCGTGCAGTCGCGTTGTAGAGTGGGTCACCAGTAACCTTGCCGTAGAAGGATCCTGGCGAGCGACCTTCCTCTTGCATGCGCTCCGCATAGACCTTCATGGATATCTCGGACAGCTTGGATGGCTTCGTCAGGGGCGAGGCACTTCAGGAGGGGACCGGAGAAGGACCTCCGGTAGGGAGTGTCATCCAGGATGACGAAGCGCCGAGCTTGGTACTTCAATCTGTGAGCCTCTCGAGGGTCGGAAGGCTCTTGGGAGTCCCGGAGCCACGACAGGTAGGGGGTACGTCAGTCGCTGAGAATGGCCGAGTCAACAGCGAGGAGCTCCGAGTCAATGCTCGGGCGCTCTAACTCTTCAAGGAGGACCGATCGGGTGCCTTCAGGATCGAGAGAAGAGGCTAACCGAGAGAGGGCGTCTGCCCGGGAGTTCTCCTCCCGAGCTATTCGGACTACCTCGAATCCCTCGAATTGTTGGGCCAGGTCTCTGACCAATTGGAGGTATTTGATCATTGGTACCTCTTGAGCTTCGTACTCGCCGTTGATTTGGCTAGCGACTAGCTGGGAGTCAGTGTGGATTTTGACTCTCTCAGCCCCCAACCGTCGGGCCATGCGTGCTCCCGAGATAAGGGCCTCGTACTCGGAAGCGTTTTTGGATGCCGGGAAGTTGAACTTCAAGGCGTACTGTAGCTTTGCTCCTTCGGGGGACTTCAGGAGGATTCCGGCACCACTACCGACCGAATTGGAAGATCCGTCAACGAACAACTCCCAGGTTAGCCCGGGCGCGGACGGAGATCTTTCTTCAGTCGGGACAATGCTCTCGGTGATGAAGTCGGCGAGCGCTTGGCCTTTCACAGTTGAGCGCGGTCGATAGGATATATCGTAGGCCCTGAGCATGATGGCCCATTTGACGAGTCACCTCGAAGCTTCGGGGTGGGCCATAATCTTCTTCAATGGTTCGCCGGTCAGCACGGTGATGGGGTTGCCCTGGAAATAGGGTCGGAGGCGCTTGGCGGAGGTAACCAACGCTAGCACGAGTTTCTCGGTTGCGGGGTACCTCCTCTCAGCCTCATTGAGCACCTTGCTGGTGTAGTAGACCGGCCTCTCGACTCCCGAGTCATTTCTGACTAGGACCGAGCTGACTGTAGATGGTGTTGCCAAGAGATAGAGCAGCAAGACTTCACCCGGAACGGGCTTGGAGAGCACCGGGGGCGAGGCCAAGAACTCCTTAAGCTCGGCGAACGCTCTCTGGCATTCCTCATCCCATGCAAACGTAGCAGATGCCAACTTGGGCCCCCTCAATAGCTTGAAGAAGGGCAGGCATCGTTCGGCCGCACGAGACAGGAAGCGGCTGAGAGTGGCGACACGCCCAGTTAGGCGCTGGACGTCCTTGATGCTGGTGGGCGGACGCATGTCCAGGATGGCCTGGACCTTATCGGGGTTGGCTTCGATCCCACGTTGAGTGACCAAGAAACCCAGGAAATCCCCAGATCTCACTCCGAAGGCGCACTTGGCAGGATTGAGCTTCATGTTGTACTTCAGGAGGGTGCCGAAGGTTTCGGTGAGGTCGGTGAAGTGGTCTTGGGCCTTGGGGGTCTTAACGAGCATGTCGTCAATGTAGGCTTCAATGTTCCGACCTAGTTGCTCCTCGAACATGTGATTGACCAGCCTTTGATACGTAGCTCCAGCGTTCTTCAACCCGAAAGGCATCCGGGTGTAGCAGTATACGCCGTAGTCGGTGATGAAGGCGGTCTTCTCGACATCTTCTGGGTCTATCCTGATCTGATGGTAACCTGAATAGGCATCTAGGAAGCTGAGTATTTCATTTCCCGAGGTTGAGTCAACCAATTGTTCGATGCTCGGTAACGGATAACAGTCCTTAGGAGTGGCCTTCTTCAGATCGGTGAAGTCCACGCACATCCGCCATTTGCCCGAGGCTTTAGGCACCAGGATGACGTTGGCTAGCCACGTCGGGTACAGGACCGGTCTGAAGAGGCCAGTCTCTTGTCCCTTGGTGACCTGCGCCTTGATGATCGCCTGCTTTTCGGGTGCATGCTTCCTTCTGCGTTGTTGAACGGGCTTCACGGCATAGTCGAGGCTGAGCTTGTGCATTACAGTCTCCTCTGGTATCCCAGGGAGTTGATCATTGGACCAAGCAAAAGCTCGGATGTACTCAGAAAAGAATTTCTTATATTGCTGCTGAACCTTGGGCGGTAGGTCGGCTCCGATCCTTACTCCTAGGGCCAGGTCATCGTTTAGGAAAACCGTCAGTAATTCGCCACCAGGTTCGGTGGTTGCGATTTTATCCTCGACTCCCCGGGGGCCCTTGTCCTTCCCGTCCGGCCTTGTGGCCTCTACCGAGATATTGTAGCACCTTCTGGTCATGGATTGGTTACCTCGGACTTCTTCCAACCCATTTTTGGTGGGGAGCTTCATTTTTTGGTGATAGATAGATGGTACGGCCTTTATTCGGCTGAGGATCCCCCAGCCAAAGATGGCATTGTACACTATCATACCTTTAATCACTATGAAGTCCACCATGACCGTAACAGTTTTAGGTGGGGTGCCGAGGGTAACTGGCAGGCTTAGGGCTCCCTCGGGATAGGTGGCCAGGCCATTAAACCCGCAGAGGGGGGTTCGGACCGGGCGGAGTTTGGATGGATCCTCCCCCATCTTAAGGAAACAATCATAAGACAGTACATCAGGGGCACTCCCATTGTCAACCAGAATCCTATCTACATTACAATGGTTTATCGTAGAGATCACGAGGGCGTCGTCATGCGGGGTGCTTAGCCCTTCCAGGTCTCGGTCGGAGAAGACTATGACCTGGGGCTCACTCGGCGGGGCCTTGGGGGGCTCTACGGCTCGGCTCGCCCGCTCGGCATGACGCTTTCTCCCTCGGCTGTTGTCGCCTCCTGATGCTGTTCCTACGGAGATGACGTTGATGTGGACCCCTCGGGGGGCGTTGTCAATCTCCTCTGCGGCGCCTCGATCTTTTTTACGCTTGGCAGCGAACCGAGCTAGGTGACCCAGACGGATGAGGCACTCGATCTCGTCCTGGAGATGGTGGCAGTCACCGGTGTGGTGCCCATGATCACCGTGGAATAAGCAATGCTTGTCGCGGCTGCGGTTCTTCGACCTCATTGGCTCGGGTTGGCGGAGGAGTCCCGAGTCTTTGATGTCTTCATATATCTTATAGACCGGTGCTGCTAGTGGGGTGTACTGCTCGTACTTCCGCTTGCGCTCCCCATCACGGTCTCTCTTCTTCCCCGAACCTGAGTTTGGCTCGAAAGCCAGCTTCTTGTCCCCCTCCCGACCTGAGCCGGTTGCGCCTCGGCAAGCGTTGTGCACCTCTTCGCACTCGGCGTGGCGCAATGCCAGAGTCACTAGCTCGGCAAGGGTCGAGGGAGGGTGGAGGACAAGTTCACGACGGAGATTCTCGTCCCGAGTGCCCCCAGTCAGTGCGGTTATGGCTGAGGCCACGTCCAGGCGGGGGATTCTTAGGGCTTCCGATTTAAATCGGTGAATATAAGCCCGGAGTCTTTCCCCTTGGGCCTGTTTGAGGGCCAGGAGCCCCGCTACCGACCTTGGGGGGGCACTTCCTGTGAAACTCCCTTTAAAGACTCACCCAAATTGTTTGAAGTCTCGGATGGACCTGGGGGTGAGGGCCCGGAACCATGCTTGAGCGCCTTGGACCAGGGTGGTCACGAAGGCTCAGCACTTGATGGCGTCGGACGCTCCGTGTAGGGTCATCAGAGCGTCGAAGCTGTCGTAATGATCGGCCGGGTCGCCCTGGCCGTCGTACGGCTTGAAGGTGGGGATGGAGGTTCTGGGAGATACCTCTGCCTTCAAGATGTACACGGAGAACGGGGATTTCTCCTCGTCCTCTGGGAAAGAGGTCTTCTGTAGGGGGCGGAGGGCGTGCTCCTGTTCTACGAATCGCCTCTCGAAATCTCATAGTCGGAGGGATAACTTCGGCTGCTGCCACGTCGTAGGGCTGGGGGGAGCGTCTTGGCAATCTCCGGGAACGTTGGTCTCTGGGTTCGGATGGCGCGCCCCCAGTTTTCCTCTCCTCGACGTGGAGGAAGCCTCTTGCTCTGGAGGCGGAGCATGCAAGGGGCCTCCAGCCCGATTGCGGATGATCTGCTGGCCGTGGAGGGTGAAGCGGCCTCTAGCGGTGTGCTGGGAGATACTCCCGCGGGGAGGGCTTCTAGATGGGGCGCGGGACCTTCCATCCCTAGCCGCCTGGGCCCCCATGAGTTCCACGAGGACATCCAGTTTCACGTTGAGGGCCTGGAAGGCCTCGGCGCCACCGTTGGGTGGTAGCCCTACCACCGTAGGAGGGGGTGGTGGATCGTCGGCGGGGGCGCTAGCGTTGGAGGGAGGGTTTTGTGAGGCCCGAGAAGGGCCATCCCCTGCCGCTACCATGGCCTTTTCCCTGTCACCGGCGGACCTCCTCCCTGAGCTCCTTCGCACCATACTGTCTCTTTGTACGTTTCCCACAGACGGCGCCAGATGAAGAGGCGTGATCTCGCGCTGGTCTTGAGCAGATGGTGAATCACCAGATAGTGAACTGTAAGACAGGGAAACGGATCAAGGGGCCCAAGGGGAAACCCTGGGGAAAACCCTCCGATGCTTAAGTCAGTGGAACTATGGCGGGAGCAATAAAGGGAGGTGAGAGCTTGTGCGCGAGATCCCTCTCCACCAAAAGGGGTGAAGTGGTTCTTGCTCAGGAGTTTTGAGCGTATGATTGCCCTTCCCTTTCGCCGGAGGGTATCCCTGGTTTAAATAGTGCACCATCTTCAGGAGTCCCGTAAGCTGAGGGGTTTTAGGCGAGCGTTACGTCCTCGACGTGGGTCTATATCGCCTCGCCGTGGGAGCGTTATCGCCTTGGGGAGCTGGAGTCCCTTGCCTTCATGACTTCTTGCTCACAGAGGACTCTTAACGGCTGCCTGGATAAGCAATCGTCGTCCGTTCCAAGCTCAAAGGGGCCAGCCCTCTCTCGGCGATAGGCTTAGCTCGACGGAAGATGGGTCGGATCGGTCTGCATGCGCCTTCTTCTATCGGGCGGAGAGATGGCTGGGGCATGGTGATGCGGAACGCTATGCAAGCTAGGACTCTTGGTGAAGACGCGACTAAATGGACAACAAGACCAGCAACTTTGCAATTGTTTGAACGGCGTAGATGCGACACCTAGAGTTCCCTAGAAGGAAATTATGCCAAAATAACAAGAAACTAAGCTCACAGGCGTCCCCAGAGAGGGAAGTGCGTCGATCCGCACGGTTGAGAAACCGGCGAGTCTAGGGTGGGTAGCTCCACACTCGTGACTCGGATGAGCCATGGGACGGTCACACTCTCTCTCCGTAGCAGTGTTATAAAATGAATATATGAGCTAGGATCCTACTACGCACACAAGCAGCGGCATCAAGAGAAAATACTAAAAGAGCAAGCTACTAAGCAAGGAAGCGGACGCATACCTCCACGCTTGGGGCATGGGGAAGAAGCCCAACCAAGTCACACGATCCCCGGTACAATGCTGAACGAGTACAACCAAACACAGCCCACTCCTCGCAGGGAGGTAAAAGGCTACACAGCGGGACCCGGGGGTCGTGCAACATGGGGTGACGGGTGCCGGGTCGATGAACCTCGTCGTACGCGAGCCGCCGCGAGTCGGTACGAACTGGGACCAGCAGCAAGAGTGGCACGTCAAGGAGGCTGAGGAAGGCACCAATGTCCCTGGTAGCATGCTGTGGGGGATGGCGAGCCTCCTGGAAGACGAGGGAAGCCGACGACGCCGGCTGGAACCTCCGGAGTGGTCGCGAGCGGGGGGCAGGCTGCTAGCCGGCCTGCGCGCGTGTAGGAGAGCAGCTGGACGAAGACCCTGGCACGTGACCTTCTGCTCGTCTGTTGGTCACGAAACTCAGCGTAGGCGCTGGTGGGGGTGTCCCAGGGACACCGGTGAAGTGGCGACTGCAACGGAGTACCGAAGGCGATGTTGCGAATTTTGCAATAGGCCCTACACGTTCTGGTCTGTCCTTTGGCAGCAGGACCACAGGTTAAAGATTGGGCTTGAATCGGGTCCTCCGGATGGCAAATTGGGTGGGGTTTTCTCTGGTGGATAGGTGAGGGTCGTGGGATGACTGGGTAGCAGTGGTGGGGTGGCACGTGGTGGAGGTTTTGGGTGTGGAAAGTGAAAACAGATGGAGTTTAGTTCTGTAGTCCAGTGCAGTCAGAACTGAGAGCTATGAAGGAGGATGAGATAAGTAGGGAATGGGAGCTCAGACACTTGCAATAAAATTCTAGGGTATGGTTTTGTATGTGGTGAAGCAATTCTGAAAATCTCAGGTCATTTGAAGATGTATAGAGGAACGTTCCTTTGGAGGGGCTTTGGCACTATCGCGGCAGGACTGCCCAGGAGTAGTCTGCGCAACCAAAATGGGTCCAAAGGAAAGTTTTCGCCCCGATGGATATTTGAAATGGGATTTTCAGGAGAGGGAGGGGACATGTAGGGGAAGAGAAGTGAAGAAGGGGTCGACGTGATCAGAGGTCGGGAAGAGGGTGTCCCAATGTTATCTTTTGGGTTCTGGTTTACTACAGATCTGCACATAGATAGCCTGCGCAAGGAAAAGGGCTATGAAGACAACTTTCTCTACTAGACGAATTTGGCTATGGGGTTTTTCGGTGACGTGGGGGACAGGGGGATGAAGAAAAGCTTAGAAGGGTTCAATGGGTTTTGGGGATGGGAAAGGAGGGTGCCAACCTAATCTTCCGGACTCATTTCTGTAGGCAGACAACCAGATCTGGGCGCAGGACAGCAAGGGCCATCTCCTCCAAGCTTGTTGCAAAACCTTGATCAATGGGACTCCCGGCTTGAGCAGGAGATGGGGAGGTCGCCTCCCACCTGTGGAGCATCCTAGAAACCTGTAATAGACCTTAGGAGTCGCTCTCAAGGGAAGAGGAAGAGAGGGAGGAGAGATAGAGGGTGTCTCACCCTAGAGAGGAGGAAGAAGAAGGAAATGCTCTTGGCCAAAACTCAATTTTCATTCATTCATCAAATCCCTCAAGAGGGGGAGTACATGATAATATATAGAGTTTGGACTCCACCTTCCCTCCTTAGAGTTTGAATTTGAATCCCTTTAAAATTTAAATTCTATGGGCTCCATCATTGCTCCTTGGAGTTTGGATTTGGAACCCATTTGAAATTTAAATTCTATGGGCTCCATCATTGCTCCTTGGAGTTTGTGTTGGACCCATTTGAAATTTAAATTCTATGGGCTCCATTCTCCCTCCTTGGAGTTTGAATTCGAACCCATTTGAAATTTGAAATCCCAAAATGATGCAAACCCAAATACATGCCAAAGACACACCTAAGACGTACACAATACAAAATACGACCAAGTACGTACAAAATACAAATACGACCAAGTACGTACAAAATACAAATACGACCCAAATACGTACAAAATACAAATAAGACCCAAATATGTACAAAATACAAATAAGACCCAAATACGTACAAAATACAAATACATATAAAAATACGTACTAAAGTGTCAAAGTTCCGGGGGAGACTCCAGACTGTCCCCCAGCCACAAAGAGGTCGGTGTCGACCGAGTCGTGCTGCGTGTCCGGTACCGACGGCTCTCGGAGTCGAGCCGTATTCTTGCTCTCGTGTCCTCACCAATTCTCCCCGGGTGGGAAGAACTCGACCCTGTCAAGTAAGGGTCTCTGTCGCTCTGGTACCACTCTAGCAAGTCTAGATCTAACCTCTCCAGCTCTGCCCGGGAGATCCATGCATCATCGGACGCGGGCCGTCCCCTCCAACGCACCAAGTAGCGGTGATATGCGCCACTCCTGGTGGTGGTCACCTGCTCATCCAGTATAGACTCTATCCGCTCACACTGCTGAGGTGACAGGGTTGGAAGTGGACTCTCAGGGGAGGGCTCACTCACAAAGGGTGGAGAAGGCCCAAACAACTCACTAGGGATCACTGCCGGGTCCCTATATGCGACTAAGTCCGAGACATTGAATGTGGAACAGATACCATAGTCATCCGGTAAGTCAACAACATATGCACTGGATCCAACTCGCTTCACTACTCTAAAGGGGCCAGCACCACGAGCCTGTAGTTTCTTCACAGCTCCAAAAGGAAACCGTTCCGGTCTGACCCGGATCATGACATAATCTCCCTCCCGGAACTCACGGGGGTGTCTATGAGCGTCAACCAATTCTTTATATCGTGCGTTGCTGGTCTCTATATGGCGACGAATACCATCATGCAAACCCCTAACATGCTCGGCAAACGACTCTGCAGACTGCGACACTCTAGTATGCATGGGTAAGGGAACAAGATACACTGGCTTCCTAGGTCTATATCCTGTAACAACCTCAAACGGACTCATTCCTGTGGACCTATTGACTGAGTCATTACATGCAAACTCGGCAAGTGGCAAAACCGAATCCTAGTCCCTCTCGCGTTCCCTAACCAAACATCTCAAGAGGTTCCCCAAACTTCTATTGACTACCTCAGTCTGCCCGTCAGTCTGGGGGTGGTAAGCTGTGGAGAATTTGAGCTGAGTGCCCATCAAATGCCAAAGGGTCTTCCAAAAGTAGCTAGTGAACCGGACATCTCGATCGGACACAATAGACTTAGGAAGCCCAAATCGGCTCACTACACTAGAGAAAAACAATCGAGCAACCCTAGAGGCATCTGAAGTCTTTGAACAAGGAATGAAGAGGGCCATCTTCGAAAATCTATCAACCACCACAAAATTTGAATCATGCTTGCGGGCGGTCCGTGGAAACCCCAAAACAAAATCCATGCTGATATCCTGCCACGGCCTATCAGGCACAGGAAGAGGAGTATAAGGACCTGAAACCTGCTTCCTCATTTTGGCCACAGTGCAGGTACGACACTGGGCCACAATGCGAGCAATGTCACGCTTCAAACTAGGCCAATAAAATGATGCTCGACTGCCTCGATGGTCTTATTCCGACCGAAGTGGCCGGCTAGACGTCCCGCATTCATCTCCCAAGTGAGGAAGTCACGAACGGAAGTCCGTGGAACACACAAGCGACTCCCACGAAAGAGATAACCATCCTGCAACATATAATCAATGTGCTCTTGGGATGGCCCCGATTGGAGGGTGGTATAAATCGGACCAAAGTCCGGACAATCGGCATATGCCTCCTTCATCCTATCCATCCCTACCACCTCTACACTCATGGTGGTCAAAAGATAAGCGCGACGGCTCAGAGCGTCGGCCACCCGGTTCTCCGCACCGGCCTTGTGCTTCAGCACAAAGGTATAATCCTGAAGGAACTCCACCCAGCGACTGAAAGAATTGAGCTTTTTCTGGGCATGGAGATACTTGAGTGCCTCATGATCAGAAAACAGGACAAACTCCTGGTGCAACAAGTAATGTCTCCAATGCCGAAGGGCCTGCACAACTGCGTAAAACTCTTTATCATACGTAGAATAACGCATTTTGGCATCGCTCAATTTCTCACTGAAGTATGCAATGGGGTGGGTCTCCTGACTCAGAACACCACCAATACCAACCCCGGAGGCATCGCAAGAGACCTCAAACACCTTCGTGAAATCAGGAAGTCTAAGAATAGGTTCTTGGGTCATGCGCTCCTTGAGGAGCCCAAATGCGGCTGAGGCGGCCTTCGTCCACTCAAACATCCCCTTTCGGATGCAATCTGTAATTGGTGCCGTGATAGAGCTAAAGCCTCGAATAAAGCGGCGATAGAAGGTAGCCAGTCCGTGAAAGTTGCGGACATCATGAAGAGTACGAGGTTCGGGCCACTCCACTATGGCCCGGACCTTCTCCGGGTCAGCGGAGACTCCCTCGCTAGACACGATAAACCCCAAGAATGTGACCTGACAAGTCATGAAAGCGTATTTCTTAGGGTTGGCATAAAGACTCTCTCTCCTCAGAATAAGACAGACCTGCCGTAGATGGTCTAAGTGGGCCTCCCGAGTGCAGCTATAGACAAGGATATCATCAAAATATACCACCACAAAGACCCCAATCAAAGGTCGAAGGACCTGAGTCATCAGCCGCATAAAAATGCTGGGAGCATTGGTCATCCCAAAGGGCATGACCAGCCACTCATAAAGACCATCTTTGGTCTTAAAGGCCGTCTTCCACTCATCACCGGGCCTGATCCTCACCTGGTGATAGCCACTCTTCAGATCAATCTTGGAAAACATAGTGGCTCCTGCCATCATATCGAGCATATCATCTAAGCGGGGAATGGGAAATCTATACTTTACCATGATCTTATTGATTGCACGGCTGTCGACGCACATCCTCCAAGTACCGTCCTTCTTAGGGGCAAGCAAGGCAGGGACAGCACATGGACTCATGCTCTCACGGAGAGATCCCCTCATCATCAACTCCTCAACCTGACGCTGAAGCTCAGCGTGATCAGCGGGGCTCATCCTATAATGTGGCAAATTGGGCAATGAGGACCCCGGAATCAGGTCAATAGCATGCTGAATGTCCCGCATAGGTGGAAGACCCTCGGGTAAATCATCGGGAAATACATCAATAAACTCCCGAAGGACATCAGCAACATCAGATGGGAGATCACTCTCCGTCTCTCCAACCACCTCTCGGACTATAATGGCAAAAATAGGGTCCCCTCTAACAAAGTCACGCTCCAACTCCCGGGAGCTGACTAGCATCAACCTCCTAGTCGAAGGAACACTCAGGGCGGGGACATCCGGAGGCAAGGTCGTAGCCTGAGCTGGCAATGGGGTACTGGGCCCTGGAATAGGAAGAGTCGGGGTACTAGGCCCAGTGGGACCCCAGATGGATGGACTCCTCGGCTGGGATGGGTGAAGGGTAATCCGTTGGCCATTATGGTCGAATGTGCATGTGTTTGACCGGCCATGGAGGGTAGCATCCCGATCAAATAACCAGGGACTTCCCAGGATAATACTGCCTACCTCCATAGGCAACACATCACACTAGATCCCATCCTGGTAGGCATGAAACTGTAATGGCACTAGACATCGCAGCCTTACTGGGATAGAGGTGGAATCTACCCATGACACGCGATAAGGAGAAGGGTGGTCCACAGGGGTCAACCCTAAGCATGTCACAGTACCCGTGGAGATAGCGTTAATACAGCTCCCACTGTCTATGATCACCTTGCAGGCTTTCCCACCCAGCCTACAAAAGGTATGAAAAATGGTGGTGCGACGCCAGTCATCACTCACCAACGGCTGGGTCAAGATACACCTGACAACACCCAGCTGAACATCATCCTGGCACTGTATGCCCTGGACATCTAGTTGCTCGCCCTCAAGCAGCTCATCAAAGAATTCCTCCGCGAGCTCCTGGTCAGCCTCATAACTGACAGATACGACACCATGTGCGAGCTCACTAGTCGAAGAATCTCCGATGACCAAAGAGGATCGAGTAGGACAACTAACAGCATAATGACCAACCCCTCCGCACCTATAACACTCATGACGGGACCCAGTGCCCTGAGGTGCTCCACCAGTCATCGGCCCCTTTCCCTTGTCATCACGACGGGCCGGGGGTGGTGGCAGCTGGGGTCGGGTAGGAATGGTGGGCTGCTGAGGCCGAGGGGCCAGGGCTGGAGCCTGGGGTTGAGGGGGATAGTCCCTCGGAGGGGGAGGACGAGGTCTAAGGGCGGTGAAGTCCTGACGAGCGGGTTCCTGTGGACGTGCCACAGGTCCCCGAGGGTAAGGTCCAGTCATAGCAGGAGGGTCCGACCCACGAGGATATGTGGGTCCCAGGCGCTGGACCGGAGCAAACTCGGACTCAAACTGCTCTAACTCGAGTGCGACCTGATAAGCCTCCTCCAGGGTCGTGGCATGGCGGCGAAATAACTGATATTGGTAGTGCGGCCGCAGACCCCGACGGAAGCGAGAGATGGTCATGGCACTCTCCTCCGTTACCCCACATCGCAAGTAGTACTCATCAAAATCAGCGATGTAGTCGGTCACTGTCCGATCCCCTTGGCTGAGACTCTGCCACCTATCAATAAGCTTCTGACGGTATGTGGAAGGAAGGTATTTTTGCCTAAGCTTTACCTTCATATCATCCCATGTCTCAATCTGGGGTTGATGTCGCTGCATCAACAGGCTCTCCACGTTTCTCCAATAGGTCTGTGCCTGCCCTAGCAACTTCATTTTGGCAAATCGGACTCTCCGGTGGTCCGTCATCTCGTACCACTCAAAGTAGCGGTCCATACCCGCCTCCCAATCAACATAGATCTTAGGGTCCAAGGACCCATCAAAGGTAGGAGGATCCGCACGCACGGACCTAAGGAGACGGTCATCCTCGTCGTCCCTATGGGGCCTATAGCCACGTCGAGCACGGCCATAACCCTCAACCTCATTATCGGATCCAAAATCATCAAACTCCTGAATACGTGGTCTCCAGTCATCGGCCCTAGGGTGTGCGGGCCGAAGAGCAGGGTCAAGTGGGCCTTGGGCCTGCCCGGGGACATCCTCACGCGGAGCTCTATCCAGGTTGGGCCGTCCAACTAGACCTTGAATGGTCCGGTCGGAAGCCTCCATCCGGTCCTCCATGGCCTTCATCCGGCCCTCCATGAATGCACCATGATCTCTAAAGCTCTTAACGGACTGATCTATCCTATTCATGAGAGCCTGAATCATATCCTGAAGGGAAAAGTCACTAGGGGCAGCATTCCTAGGGTCACCCATTGGGACCGGGTGTTGGTAATATGTACCACACTGAGTGGGCATGTAATGGAACTAAATGTAAGGGAATTTTTTTTTCTTCTTTTCTAATGCAAACTAATGCAAGACTCTAAGGGACAAATGGGGGTAGAACGAAGACTCAAATGCACCCTAGACAACCTATGGCTCTGATACCAAATTTGATGCGGAACGCTATGCAAGCTAGGACTCTTGGTGAAGACGCGACTAAATGTACAACAAGACCAGTAACTTTGCAATTGTTTGAACGGCGTAGATGTGACATCTAGAGTTCCCTAGAAGGAAATTATGCCAAAATAACAAGAAACTAAGCTCACAGGCGTCCCAAGAGAGGGAAGCACGTCGATCTGCACGGTTGAGAAACTGGCGAGTCTAGGGTGGGTAGCTCCACACTCGTGACTCGGATGAGCCACGGGACGGTCATACTCTCTCTCCACAGTAGTGTTATAAAATGAATATACGAGCTAGGATCCTACTACGCACACAAGCAGCGGCATCAAGAGAAAATACTAAAAGAGCAAGCTACTAAGCAAGGAAGTGGACGCATACCTCCACGCTCGGGGCGTGGGGAAGAAGCCCGGCCAAGTCACACGATCCCCGGTACAATGCTGAACGAGTACAACCAAACACAGCCCACTCCTCATAGGGAGGTAAAAAGGCTACATAGCGGGACCCGGGGGTCGTGCAACGTGGGGTGACGGGTGCCGGGTCGATGAACCTCGTCGTACGCGAGCCGCCGCGAGTCGGTACGAACTGGGACCAGCAGCAAGAGTGGCGCGTCACGGAGGCTGAGGAAGGCACCAATGTCCCTTGTAGCATGCTGTGGGGGATGGCGAGCCTCCTGGAAGACGAGGGAAGCCGACGACGCCGGCTGGAACCTCCGGAGTGGTCGCGAGTGGGGGGCAGGCTGCTAGCCGGCCTGCGCGCGCGTAGGAGAGCAGCTGGACGAAGACCCTGGCACGTGACCTTCTGCTCGTCTGTTGGTCACGAAACTCAGCGTAGGCCCTGGTGGGGGTGTCCCAGGGACACCGGTGAAGTGGCGACTGCAACGGAGTACCGAAGGCGATGTTGCGAATTTTGCAACAGGCCCTACACGTTCTGGTCTGTCCTTTGGCAGCAGGACCACAGGTCAAAGATTGGGCTTGAACTGGGTCCTCCGGATGGCAAATTGGGCGAGGTTTTCTATGGTGGATAGGTGAGGGTCGTGGGATGACTGGGTAGCAGTGGTGGGGTGGCGCGTAGTGGAGGTTTTGGGTGTGGAAAGTGAAAACAGATGGAGTTCAGTTCTGCAGTCCAGTGCAGTCAGAACTGAGAGCTATGAAGGTGGATGAGATAAGTAGGGAACGGGAGCTCAGACACTTGCGATAAAATTCTAGGGTATGGTTTTGGATGTGGTGAAGAAATTCTGAAAATCTCAGGTCATTTGAAGATGTATAGAGGAATGTTCCTTTGGAGGGGCTTTGGCACTATCGCGGCAGGACTGCCCAGGAGTAGTCTGCGCAACCAAAATGGGTCCGAAGGAAAGTTTTCGCCCCGATGGATATTTGATGTGGGATTTTCAGGAGAGGTAGGGGACATGTAGGGGAAGGGAAGTGAAGAAGGAGTCGACGTGATCAGAGGTCGGGAAGAGGGTGTCCCAACGTTATCTTTTGGGTTCTGGTTTACTACAGATCTGCACAGAGACAGCCTGCGCAAGGAAAAGGGCTATGAAGACAACTTTCTCTACTGGACGAATTTTGCTATGGGGTTTTCAGGGGACGTGGGGAACAGGGGGCTGAAGAAAAGCTTATAAGGGTTCAATGGGTTTTGGGGATGGGAAAGGAGGGTGCCAACCTGATCTTCCGGACTCATTTCTGCAGGCAGACAACCAGATCTGGGCGCAGGACAGCAAGGGCCATCTCCTCCAAGCTTGTTGCAAAACCTTGATCAATGGGACTCCCGGCTTGAGCAGGAGATGGGGAGGTCACCTCCCACCTGTGGAGCATCCTAGAAACCTGTAATAGACCTTAGGAGTCGCTCCCAAGGGAAGAGGAAGAGAGGGAGGAGAGATAGAGGGTGTCTCACCCTAGAGGGGAGGAAGAAGAAGGAAATGCTCTTGGCCAAAACTCAATTTTCATTCATTCATCAAATCCCTCAAGAGGGGGAGTACATGATAATATATAGAGTTTGGACTCCACCTTCCCTCCTTAGAGTTTGAATTTGAATCCCTTTGAAATTTACTTTCTATGGGCTCCATCATTGCTCCTTGGAGTTTGGATTTGGAACCCATTGTTAGCGCAGCAAGAGTGATATAGAAGGGGGGGGATGAATAGATCACTCCCAATTTGAAGAAACTTAAACGGAATATAATTTCTACTGCTAACGCACCTCCTTAAGCCGTACACAGAGGAATGTAAATGAGAATGAAGAGCGAATCACAAGGAAGCAAAGAGCCGAGCAGATGAAGAGCGTAGAGAACAGAAGCAAACCACAGAGGAGGCACTCAGTTTTTAGGTGGTTCGATTGCAGTCCACAATCTACATCCACCCCTCACTCCAACTAGAGTGAGGATTCCACTAGACTATGCTAGATCAATGCAGACTCAGTCTGCGAACAACATGCTGCCACACAGCTTGAACACCAAGGGAGACAAATCCCTCAACCAAGTTCTGCTACCCACAGAACTTGAAACCTGTTCTAGCTTCCAGCTGGAACACGACCGGAGAAACCTCTCCCTTCTTCCACACACCGGAGGGAAACTGTTAATGACAACCAGTCACTAACACCACCAGAGATCACTGATCTCTCTTCCTATGCAACACAGAGGGAAACTGGAGTGATACTCCCTTCCTCCACACACCGGAGGGACAACAATTCAGATCAGAATAGAAGGATGAAAAATAAACGAAAGCAAAATGGAAAATGAAAAACAATGAGAAGGAATCGGTTCTGAAACCCAAAACAAATGTAGCTTCAAATGAAGCAATTCATCAAGCAGCACACACTCTCTCTCTCTCTCGACCAAACTCCTCTCAGATATTGAACTCTCTGCTCTTTTCCTTTCTCTTTCTTTCTCTCTGCACTTTTCTTTCCTTTTCTGGATCGAAGGACGTATATGCTCTTCAGGCTTCTTCTTCGATCAGCCTTCATCAGAAGACGAAGGCTTCATTTTATACCTGGAGCAGCAGCAGGGCGCGTGTGGCTTCCACAGTTCCCGCCCTAAGAATTCGTACCACGTGGCAGCGTCTAGTAGACTGTCAGACCACGTATCCTCATCTGGGCATTTTCCTTATCCTCGGATCACGTGCCCAGGACCAGTACGCTCAGCAACTGGAGGTAGATGGCGTCAACTCACTCGCTCCAAAGAGTTGACGCACTCATCAGAAATCTTCAAACTTCTTAACCGCTGCGTCGACTCCATCAGCCTATTGCGTTGACGCAACGGTATCGGCAGTTTAGTGTTCAAGTCTTCAACATATAGGCGAGCTGCGTCGACGCTGCCAGTTGGTGGCGTTGACGCACGAACGTGTACATTTCTATACTGGCATTTCGTATGCCGCTGCGTCGACGCTTCTTGTTGATGGCGTTGACGCAGTGGAAGATTTCGTGAAGACTTCATCGCTTGTAAGAGTCTCTGCTATTTTAACTGCTGCGTCGATGCTTCTTGCTTGTGGCGTTGACGCAATAGAAGACGACGTGACAGTTTCATCTACTGATGTGTGGACGCTTTAAACTTCAGGCGTCGACCCTGTTCCCTTCAGCAACAATAATGAAGTGTATAGACTTAGTGTTAACGTGAAGCATTGTATAGACTATAGAGATCAATATAGCAAGTGTGTACATAGTGAGGGAGTGTATAGACTTAGTGAAATGAAGTCTAGTGTATAGACTTGGAAAGCTGTTCAATGTGTTGGGTTGCGGTTGTATCGACTTTGCCCAAGGAACCGAGTGTATAGACTTCGCCATAGTCTAATGAACATGCTTTGCAGAATTGAACGAGCCAATGTGTAGACTTCACAAGAAGCAGTCCGATGTACAGACTTCTAGTGTGGAGGCAGACTGTATAGACTAGAATCGCTTGAAGCGATGTATAGACTTTGGTGAGGCTCAAGCAGTGTACAGAGTTGAAGACTCACAAACGAGTGTATAGACTTAGGCTTTTAACACAATATTTTACATGCTGAGTTGACGCTGCAGCCCATTGAGTTGACGCTGCAATGTATTACTATTACGTTCAACTGATGATGTATAGACTTAATGAAATGAAGAACTTGAACAGAGGAGTCTACGCATCACCACACCGAGTTGACGCACTGGTGTGAAAAACTGTGCAGACAGAGTGAATAGACTTGAAGGAGTTATGCCAAATGAACAGATGAGTCGACGCATCAGAAGGGATGGGTCGACCCACTGCAATCAGTACTAGCTAAGCAGAGTGTAGATAAAATCATGATAGCATGCTTATCTGTCAACCAAATGAACTGTACTCACTCACATGATGAAACAACATTAATCTAGAGATAGAAGATTGATTTATAGTGTGAGACATCATCAAAATCATAGGAATGCAACAGTCTCCCCCTTTTTGATGATGACAACACTATGAATCATGCAATATCAGGTTTCAACAAAGAGTTAATACCAGCTGCAACAAGCAGAAAAAAAATTCAAGACATGCTCATGCAAATGAATTAAACATTCCCTACAGCACACTCTCATCTCCCTCACAACTCATAACCATTTCTTCCACGAACCAACATGACTCCCCTCAAACTGCAAACTTCTCACAGAAATTGCAGATATTGCAAGCTTCTCTCCCCCTTTGACATCAGCAAAAAGAACTGCAGAATGTATGACAGTGCTGGAAACATGAGGACTGAGGGCAGTAACTTCTTAGTGCAGAAAATCACGAGTAGGTCTTAAGAGAATAAGTGAGTTTCTAATCTCAAGAGATGATTCTTTGGACTTCAGTACACAATAGAGAAGTAGAGTTATAGACAAGTTTATCAGCATACATAGTGGATGATTGAGAGCAGGAGTTGACAAGTATGGCCAGATATAGCTGATCATTCAACTATTTCACAAGACAGCAAGAGACTAAATCAGAGAGGTATTCTCAAGGTATTGAAGACAAGCAATCCATTAGTTGCATAACAACAAGAAATTTTGTTGGAGATGATTTTCAAGAAGATCAATGAGTAAGTTGGTAGGTCACTTCCTTTGACATTAGGGAGACACCTTGATCAGAGGCCTGAATCCCCAGTTACTCAGAGTGAGTACCTCATTACTTCCCCCCTCTTTTTTTTTTAATAAGGAACATAGTTAGTAACTGTGACTTTTGACATTAGGGAGACACCTTGATTAGAGGCCAGAGTCCCCAGTTACTCACCAGCAAGCCACCATTGCTCTGTCATGACTTTTCATTTATTTTAAGTATTTGACACCTCATGACTTGGGAGAAATATTCATTTCATTGATGAAGCTCCCAGTTTCTCAGTGATTAAAACAGAACATGTTTGTTCAGTTAAGCCCTTGAGTTAAAAAAGATAGAATGATTGAAGACAATACCAAAAAGAACTTTTCTTAAATTGAGTCTTGAAGTCTAGATTTCAAGTTGATTGGGTCAGATAACAAGACATACAAGTTTTTGGCCTGAACCATAATCAATGGCAATGTAGGAAGATATACTTTATGCAATTAGTCCAGATCTCTGAAGGAGTACCAAAGGAAGGATTCTAACTTGAAGATTAGAGTCACTGACTTATAGACTTAAGAGATAAGTGACACTCTATTTTCTGAGAGAACCACACTAAATCAGTCATGCAAAACCAGCAAAGGTACACATCTGGACAGCTCTTTTGAATCTGTCAGAGAACTTCTCTTCTCACATCACAACTCAGCTCCCCCTAAGACATAGCATACTTCAATAACCATTCCAGCAAAAAAAAAAAAAATCTCAAAGCTCCCCCTTACCTAGAGCATTCTGAAGGCTAACCAATAAGGATTCGGAACTCCCTCTTAAACCAGCATGAAAGAGGCTAAACAGCAGATAGACACAACTCCCCCTCACAATAAGAACAAGCTTCATAATTAAGACAATTTGTATAAGCCTAATTCTCTTCTCAAAGTGGAAAATTTTTCATTATCCAGAGGTTTTGTGAATATGTCAGCAATCTGACTATCTGTGCCTACATGAATCAGTTCAAAATTATTCTTAGACACCTCATCTCTTATAAAATGATGTCTTATCTCTATGTGTTTGGTTCTTGAATGCAAAACAGGATTTTTAGCAAGATTGATGGCACTAGTATTATCACAGTAAATAGGTGTGCATCCCAGGTCTACTTGGTAGTCCTGAAGCTGGTGTTTAATCCAAATGACTTGTGTTCCACAACTCCCTGCAGCCACATATTCAGCTTCTGTAGTTGAGAGGGCCACAAAATGTTGTTTCTTGGAGCCCCAAGACACTAAACACCCACCCAAGAATTCACAATGGCCACTAGTGCTTTTCCTGTCTAGTTTACAGCCGGCATAGTCAGCATCTGTGTATGCTACTAGGTTAAGTATGTGAGATGCAGAAAACCATAAACCTAGAGAATGACTAGCTGACAAATATCTGAAGATTCTTTTAACTGCAGCTAAGTGTAGTTCAGTAGGTCTAGACTGATACCTTGCACACATTCCTACACTGAATTGTATATCAGGTCTAGAGGCTGTCAAGTAAAGTAGTGATCCAATCATACCTCTATAAAGTTTGGCATTTACTTCTTTACCTGTCTCATCTGCATCCAATGATGTATTGGTGCCCATGGGTGTAGTAATGTGCTTTAAGTTTTCCATGCCAAACCTTTTGAACAGTTCCATTGTGTATTTGGTTTGGTTGATGAAGCACCCATCTTCTAGCTGATGTACCTGCAATCCAAGAAAATATTTTAGTTCACCAACCAAGCTCATTTCAAATTCAGCAGACATCATGGTAGAGAATTCATCACATAGTTCATGCTTAGTTGATCCAAATACAATGTCATCTACATATACCTGAACTATGATGAGATCTTTATTCATGCCCTTGGTAAATAAAGTCTGATCAACTTTACCTCTTTTGTAGCCCTTGCTGATCAGAAATTCAGACAATCTTTCATACCAAGCTCTTGGAGCCTGCTTTAGACCATACAAGGCTTTGTTTAACTTGAAAACTTGGTTAGGTTGAGGAGAATATTGAAATCCAAGAGGTTGTTCAACAAACACTTCTTCTTTAATAACTCCATTTAAAAAGGCACTTTTAACATCCATTTGTTGGAGTTTTATGTTCTTTGAGCATGCAAAGGCAAGCAACAATCTTATAGCTTCCATCCTAGCAACAGGTGCATAGGATTCATCAAAGTCTACACCGAATTTTTGACAGTAGCCTTTGGCTACTAGTCTGGCCTTATTCCTCGAAATAATTCCATCTTCGTTCATCTTATTTTTGAACACCCACTTGGTTCCTATGACATTAATACCATCTGGTCTTGGGACAAGCTCCCAGACATTATTCCTTTCAAACTGACCTAATTCCTCACTCATAGCATTGACCCAAGCTTGATCAGCTAAGGCCTCTTCTACTGTTTTGGGTTCAATTTGTGAGACTAATGTAATTAAGTCATCATTATTCACATTTCTAAAATGAGACCTAGTCCGAAGAGGATCTTCAGGATTGCCTATGACTTTATCTAAAGGATGGTCTTTAAGAAATCTAATATTTGTTGAAGACTCACCTGTTTCTCTTGGACCTTCCTGATTGGGGGAATTTGTTTCCCCACTTGGCTGAGTGTTCTCTTCTTCCTGTTGGTCTTCTAGAAACTCTCCACCATGATTAGAATCCCTATCAAGATTTTCAACATTATAAACATCTTTCTTTTCACTAAAAAGAATGTGTGGAGATTCTTCCACTTTCTGATCTGATACGTTAAATACCCTATATGCCCTTGACACTTCAGAGTAACCCAAGAATATTCCAGGTGAACTCTTGGCTTCAAACTTGTCTAAATCTTTCTTATCATTGTTATGAATAAAACATTTTGCTCCAAAAATTCTGAAATGAAACAAGTTTGGTTTCTTACCTTTTAGAAGCTCATAGGGTGTTTTCTTGTGTATGGGTCTTACCATGGCCCTGTTGATTATGTAGGTTGCTGTATTGGCCGCTTCTGCCCAAAACCTTCTAGGTAACTTACTTTCAATCAACATGGTCCGGGCCATCTCCACCACTGTCCTATTTCTTCTCTCCACAATCCCATTTTGTTCAGGTGTCCTGGGAGAAGAAAACCTGTGAGTTAGTCCTTCTTTGTCACAAAGATCAGTAAACATTGAGTTTTCAAACTCACCTCCATGGTCAGATTGAATAGAACTAACCTTGTACTTCCCTTCTTGTTTGACCTTATTGAAAAACAGATTAAACTTTTGAAATGCATCACTCTTATTTGCTAAGAAAAATATCCATGAATATCTAGAGAAGTCATCTATGATGACATAGCCAAACCTGCTTCCATTAAGACTCTGAGTTCTAGTTGGACCGAAAAGGTCCATATGAAGAAGTTCCATCGGTCTCGAAGACAATGGCTCAGATCTTAATTTAAAAGAGTTTCTGGTCTGTTTGCCTAGAGCACAGGCATCACATACTTTTGATATAGCGTTGAATTTAATTCTAGGCATGCCTCTAACTAAATCATGCTTGACCAAATTATTTAAAGTTGAAAAGCTAGCATGACCTAGACGTCTATGCCATTCAAAGGCATCATTTTCAGAATTGGCAGATAAGCAAATAGTAGATTCAGAATTCTCATCTAAGTCTACAATGTAGACATTATTAACCCTGTTGGCTACAAATTTAACCATGTCAGAATTCGTTTCAAGGATTTTACATGAACTATCAACAAATACAACCCTGTGACCCCTGTCACATAATTGGCTAATGCTAATCAGGTTGTGTTGGAGCCCTTCCACAAGTAATACTTTTTCAATGGAATTTATGGAAGACTTACCTACTGTGCCAACTCCAATTATTTTACCTTTGTTCTTTCTTCCAAACTTGACCAAACCCCCTGGCTTCATCTCTATCTTGCTGAACTTGGATCGGTCTCCTGTCATATGCCTGGAGCAGCCACTGTCGAGGTACCACTTGTTGTCTTCAGCTGCCAGGCCGACCTACACAAGTATATCAAGCAGAGTGATTTGGAACCCAAGATGAGTTGGGTCCAAGGACATTGTTCAAATCTCTGATCAAGTGTTTAGGTATCCAGATTTGTTTCAGCATGGTTTTCTCTGGCACCTTCCTTTCTGGTTTATTAAGGTTGAATCCAACTGAACTGGAGAAGTGAATTCTATTCCATTCATTAGTCTTCCTATTCCTAGGAAATTTCCTGTAGGCTTGTTGATTAGCATAATTTTGACCATGAAAGTTATTCCTCCAGTAGGTCTTGTTTGGACCCATCTGGTTGTTATAATTCCTGCTCTTGTTCTGATTTATTTTCTTGGTCCAGTTGCCATTTGTTTTCTGGTGAGTGGACTTAATGTTATTCTTCATAAAGTTCATTCCACTCTTAAATGGTTGTCCAGTACTGGTTTTTGTGTTTTCTTTAGGACTTTGAGTTTCCTTTGAGCTGTTTGAGCTGGATGGTGTGTCCAGCTTTTCTTTTCCCTTCTCTGGACAGAAGGTGATGGTCTTGAATTGCAAGGGTCTCTTGTTGGTTGGGTCATAGCCTAGACCTTCCTTATTGAAATTGACCCTAGTCCCTAGTATAGCATCTAGGCTAGTCTTTCCTTGGACAAACTTTTCTAAGACTTTCTGTTTGTCTTCCAGCTCCTTTTGAAGATACTCAGAATTCTTTAGGAGTTCAGCATTTACTTTTTTTCACAGCTTCATATTTCTCTGAATTTACTCTAATTTCATTCATGCCTTCTTCAATTTTAACTTTAAATTCATTGAGCTGTTTTTGACTTTCTTGAATTTCTCCCTTAAGCTTATCATTCTCTTTCCTTAGTGAGGTCATTTCTTCTAGTTATTCTTCTAGCTTTTCATTTTCCTCACATACCAGAGTTTGTTCTTCAACATTTGTGTTAAATTTTCTTTTCAGAACTCTGTGCTCTTTACTAAGAGAATTAAATTTATCTAACAAATCACCATAAGCATCCTCACAGTCATCAATTGAGAAATTTTCAAAGACATTTATTACCTCCTCTTCACTGTTTGCCATAAGGCAAATTCCATCTTCATATTCTTCTGAGGAAGCATCTTCAGGGTCTTCTTCTTCCTCGCTCCATGTGCAGACCATCGCATGTGGCTTCTTCTTCTTCTGCACCATTATATTTTTCTTCTGAAGATAGGGACCCTTCTTCTGGAGGTCTGGGCATTCGCCTCTCATGTGTCCCTGTTTGTTATAGTTAAAACAAGTCAGTTTCTTAGGATTTCTATCCCTGTAACCGGTAAATTCAGCATTCTTGTTAAAGGGTTGTGGCTTCTTCTTCCTAAAGGTCTTTCCCTTTTTCTTCAGAAATTTTTTGAACTGTCTAGTGAGCATTGCCTGCTCCTCCTGGTCGAGATTTGACAGACCTTCAAGCTCAGACTCGGACTCAGGGCTACTACTGCTGCTTCCACTGTTGCTACCCTTTTTGCCGGAAGCTCTTAGGGCTACATTTTTACCCTTCCTTTCACTTCCTTCTCCACCTCCTTGGAAATTCATCTTATAGGTCATCAGGGATCCTATGAGTTCATTCACAGTTAAGACAGTCAAATCTTTTGACTCCTCAATCACAATGGCCTTAGTGTGCCATGCCGGGGATAAAGATCTAAGGATTTTCCTGACTATATCTGCCTCAGCAAGATCCTTCCCTAGCCCTTTAAGAGTGTTAGTGATCAAGGATAACCTGGCATACATTTCGATTATATTCTCATCTGCATTCATCTTAAACATTTCATACTTAGAAGTGTAGAGGTTTACCTTCGAGGCTTTCACTTGAGCTGTACCTTCATAGATTAATTGCAGCTCATCCCACATTCGCTTGGTAGTTCTGTATGCAGATATACGAGCATATTCCTCTGGATGAACAGCACACTGGATTATGTTCAGCGCCGTCCAGTTGAGTGACGAGAGCTTCACATGATCATCTATCCAAGCATCCTCGTTTGGTGGCAGCTCATATGGCCCCACCGTGATTACTCTCCACAATTTATGACTCTGAGCTCTGATGAACACTTCCATCCTGTTCTTCCAAAACATATAGTTACTACCATCGAAATAAGGAGGGCGACTAATGGATTGACCTTCGGCCATGAAGGTTCTAGGACCACCACCATTTCCTTGACCGTTCGTCCACATGGCGTAAACCTGCTCTGATACCAAGTGTTAGCGCAGCAAGAGTGATATAGAAGGGGGGGGGGGATGAATAGATCACTCCCAATTTGAAGAAACTTAAACGGAATATAATTTCTACTGCTAACGCACCTCCTTAAACCGTACACAGAGGAATGTAAATGAGAATGAAGAGCGAATCACAAGGAAGCAAAGAGCCGAGCAGATGAAGAGCGTAGAGAACAGAAGCAAACCACAGAGGAGGCACTCGGTTTTTAGGTGGTTCGATTGCAGTCCACAATCTACATCCACCCCTCACTCCAACTAGAGTGAGGATTCCACTAGACTATGCTAGATCAATGCAGACTCAGTCTGCGAACAACATGCTGCCACACAGCTTGAACACCAAGGGAGACAAATCCCTCAACCAAGTTCTGCTACCCACAGAACTTGAAACCTGTTCTAGCTTCCAGCTAGAACACGACCGGAGAAACCTCTCCCTTCCTCCACACACCGGAGGGAAACTGTTAATGACAACCAGTCACTAACACCACCAGAGATCACCGATCTCTCTTCCTTTGCAACATAGAGGGAAACTGGAGTGATACTCCCTTCCTCCACACACCGGAGGGACAACAATTCAGATCAGAATAGAAGGATGAAAAATAAACGAAACCAAAAGGAAAATGAAAAACAATGAGAAGGAATCGGTTCTGAAACCCAAAACAAATGTAGCTTCAAATGAAGCAATTCATCAAGCAGCACACACACACTCTCTCTCTCTCTCTCTCTCGACCAAACTCCTCTCAAATATTGAACTCTCGGCTCTTTTCCTTTCTCTTTCTTTCTCTCTGCACTTTTCTTTCCTTTTCTGGATCGAAGGACGTATATGCTCTTCAGGCTTCTTCTTCGATCAGCCTTCATCAGAAGACGAAGGCTTCATTTTATACCTGGAGCAGCAGCAGGGCGCGTGTGGCTTCCACAGTTCCCGCCCTAAGAATTCGGACCACGTGGCAGGGTCCAGTAGACTGTCAGACCACGTATCCTCATCTAGGCATTTTCCTTATCCTCGGATCACGTGCCTAGGACCAGTACGCTCAGCAACTGGAGGTAGATGGCGTCAACTCACTCGCTCCAAAGAGTTGACGCAGTCATCAGAAATCTTCAAACTTCTTAACCGCTGCGTCGACTCCATCAGCCTATTGCGTTGACGCAATGGTATCGGCAGTTCAGTGTTCAAGTCTTCAACATATAGGCGAGCTGCGTCGACACTGCCAGTTGGTGGCGTTGACGCACGAACGTGTACATTTCTATACTGGCATTTCTTATGCCGCTGCGTCAACGCTTCTTATTGATGGCGTTGACGCAGTGGAAGATTTCGTGAAGACTTCATCGCTTGTAAGAGTCTCTGCTATTTTAACTATTGCGTCGACGCTTCTTGCTTGTGGCGTTGACGTAATAGAAGACGACGTGACAGTTTCGTCTACTGATGCGTGGACGCTTTAAACTTCAGGCGTCGACCCTGTTCCCTTCAGCAACAATAATGAAGTGTATAGACTTAGTGTTAACGTGAAGCATTGTATAGACTACAGAGATCAATATAGCAAGTGTGTACATAGTGAGGGAGTGTATAGACTTAGTGAAATGAAGCCTAGTGTATAGACTTGGAAAGCTGTTCAATGTGTTGGGTTGCGGTTGTATCGACTTTGCCCAAGGAACCGAGTGTATAGACTTCGCCATAGTCTAATGAACATGCTTTGCAGAATTGAACGAGCCAATGTGTAGACTTCACAAGAAGCAGTCTGATGTACAGACTTCTAGTGTGGAGGCAGACTGTATAGACTAGAATCGCTTGAAGCGATGTATAGACTTTGGTGAGGCTCAAGCAGTGTACAGAGTTGAAGACTCACAAACGAGTGTATAGACTTAGGCTTTTAACACAGTATTTTACATGCTGAGTTGACGCTGCAGCCCATTGAGTTGACGCTGCAACGTATTACTATTACGTTCAACTGATGATGTATAGACTTAATGAAATGAAGAATATGAACAGAGGAGTCTACGCATCACCACACTGAGTTGACGCACTGGTGTGAAAAACTATGCAGACAGAGTGAATAGACTTGAAGGAGTTATGCCAAATGAACAGATGAGTCGACGCATCAGAAGGGATGGGTCGACCCACTGCAATCAGTACTAGCTAAGCAGAGTGTAGATAAAATCATGATAGCATGCTTATCTGTCAACCAAATGAACTGTACTCACTCACATGATGAAACAACATTAATCTAGAGATAGAAGATTGATTTATAGTGTGAGACATCATCAAAACCATAGGAATGCAACACCCATTTGAAATTTAAATTCTATGGGCTCCATCATTGCTCCTTGGAGTTTGGATTTGGAACCCATTTGAAATTTAAATTCTATGGGCTCCACCATTGCTCCTTGGAGTTTGTGTTTGACCCATTTGAAATTTAAATTCTATGGGCTCCATTCTCCCTCCTTGGAGTTTGAATTCGAACCCTTTTGAAATTTGAAATCTCAAAATGATGCAAACCCAAATACATGCCAAAGACACACCTAAGACGTACACAATACAAAATACGACCAAGTACGTACAAAATACAAATACGACCAAGTACGTACAAAATACAAATACGACCCAAATACGTACAAAATACAGATAAGACCCAAATACGTACAAAATACAAATACGTATAAAAATACGTACTAAAGTGTCAAAGTTCCGGGGGAGACTCCAGACTGTCCCCCAGCCACAAAGAGGTCGGTGTCGACCGAGTCGTACGGCGTGTCCGGTACCGACGGCTCTCGGAGTCGAGCCGTATTCTTGCTCTCGTGTCCTCACCACATGGACCTTTCCTGTGACCTGACCGATGCTCGGGCCTTCCGAGCCTAGAGGCCACCTAGGAAGGTTATGTCCCCGAGTGTTTTTTTTTTATTATTGGGCTTTTTGTCCTAAGTGGGCCCTGTGGGCTATCACTTGGACGAGCATGGCCTCGTTGGGTCCTGATGGACCTTGTTTGGCTGCTCTTTGGATGGGCTGCAGAAATCCCCCTCTCCACTATCTAGACTCAAGAAAATAAAAAGACTCCGGTCTCTAGGCTCCAGGTTCACTCGATCACACTGACCCGATCCCAATTGTAAACGTTCCACCTACCGCGTTACCTAAAAAGGATGGAAATAAGGGGGGGTGAGCGAAAAGCTCATTAGGAATTACACTCTATCATCAGGCAAAGTTTAAGTAATTAGCCATTTTCATGAATGTATAAATAAAGCGAGAATTCAATAAAACAAGCTGGTTACAAACAAGATCAGAAGATAATTGATAGATAAATGGAAGGAACACTGCAAATCGAGATAGCAAAACAAATAACCAGAATTCCACATGAGTGGCCACATGCCAAGTCAAGTGAAGTCAACACATCATGCACGATAATAAGTGAATGGCCATTTATCGAGTCAAGTCAAGTCGAGTCATACAAGCAAGCACTTCCTGCTTTCAAGCAAGTATAGCAAGTATCACAAGAGCGTGGAATGTCGTAGACCCAACATGCTAGATAGTATCAGTGTCAAATGCCACACCTAGTCATTCACCCCCCCGGGGATCAAGTACTTTTCGGGTGCGCCTCCCAGGACCAGACTGGTCCCTTTAACGTGTTTGCCTTGGCATTGATTTGTTTGGATCATAGATCCCACGAAATCTAGACATCCACAATGTTTAATGGCCAAGAGTTCCAAGGTTTAAGCTATATAACTTACCGACTAAGATCAAAGGATATTTCAATAGAATTGGAATGGATATCAAGTGGAAGAACAAGGATCAAGCAAGATTTCACAGTTCAAGGCCAACCTTGATATGACTGCTATCACAACAACAAAACACGGAGAATCATATTAAATCTCAACTTTAGCGATCAATAACTGGGCCGCTAAGGTGATATTGACGATCTAACCTTGACCGCGAACGGTTAAGTATAACAGGCTCTTAAAGCGAACCCAAAAGGTCTTCAATTTAGCCCAAATCAGAATGGGTCCAAACAAGAATTCAGCCCACAAAGCTAAAGTCAAATAGAACGGATTGGGCCAGGCTAGAATTGACTGGGCTCAAAAGAAATCAGACTAAACCCAAGCCCATTACTTAACCTGGGCCAAGAGCTTGATAACGGTCTAAACTTGGGCCGCCAAGGTCACTTAGCGGTCGCAAGTTGGGCCACTACGGTCGCAGAGTAGTCCAGATTTGGACTTACCCAAACACGAATCAAAACACGTGCAAGGGTTCAGGTCTTGGGGGTACATCCCGCCCGGCGTCCTGGTGGGAATCCCAGGCTCACGGGGTCTTACGGAGGTCTCAAAATAGTGGTCCTAGCCCGACGGAAGGAATATTCGACGGAGAGTCCCAACTTTTACAAGATTTAAGGCAAGAAAAACACAGAAAATGAGACGATGCGGTCAGTCAATCCCACGGGAGTGGCATGACGATCGAACAATAACGTCGATAATATAATAATTTATAATATCAAGGTTCAAATTGACAAGATTATTAACCAAGCTTTTATCAAGTTTCATATGGTCATTTAACTGATGATTGTCAACAACTTTCATGGAAAATAATGGAAATTATGCCTATAACCATTAATATCATGTTCTGCATTGTTACAGGTCAAGATGTCATATCAAAACATAGTAAGTTCCTGGTTAAAAAATGCATGAATTAGAGTTTAAACCACCTGGCCAGAGGAAGGTAACGGTCTATATAAGGGCCGCCATAAGCATAAAATAGTCTATCGTGGGGCCGTTTCATATCAAAAAATAAATATACATTAATCTTATAAATTTAAAAACGCAGGGCCTGTGGCGGTTTATCGTGGGGCCTACATACCGTGGTGGCGGTTTGTCGTGCGACCGCCAGAGTTCTAGCGGTCACTGAAAGAACCGTCAACTCAACCCGAGACCCGCCGACGGCGAACCTCGACATGCTACTGTTGACACCCATTTTATGACCAATTAGTTGGGTCATCTCCTTATTCACTCTATATGATGCTCCGAGTTGTTCACCTTTGTTGAGCCTTCTTGATCAATTTGAGGTCCATTTCTTGAGTCATGTCTCCTTGGTTGAGTCTGGTTCCTTGCCTTTTTTCCGTTGGACGAAGCTTAGCAAGCTTTCATTTTTTTTGGCACTATATTGTCTCTAACGGTCCTTTGATGGGGCGTTATAGTACTCTAACGCATCTACCCTGGTGCGTTACATCTTCCAGAGTCCTTAAACTTGAGCCTTCTTTCCAAAGCTTATCTTTTGCCTGCCCGTTGAGTGTGACGGTCTATCGTGCGACCGTTACCTTGTTGTAACGCATCTACACTTGACCGTTACATCCATCCAGAGTCCAACGTTTGAAAACTTCCCCCGTTGATCTTATCATCTTAAGGGATAAGGTTGTGTGACGGTCTCTTCCTGGAGCGTTACATCCCTGTGGCGGTCTATCGAGCAGTCGTTACATCAAACAGAGAGTCCTGACAAGCCTGGCCTTTTCTCTGCTACTTCGTGGCCAACTTGAGAGTTTGTTTCCTTGATTTCTCTTCCAACTCTGATCCTCAGAACCTTCTATTTGTTTCTATGGACTCTGGGGAGTATTATCTTCAAGAGTTTGCTAAGAAACGTCCTCTTTTCTAGCTGGATTATCCTCAACTCGAACTTAGACTTTGAGGGCCTATAAATAGAACCCTTGACTTCATGGCTTGAAGAGGAGAAATCTTGAGTTTGCGTCAAAGTGCTGCCGCATCCTGGAGCTAGAACCAACCAAGGAGAGCTGCTTTCCACGTCCATCTACTTCCAAAGTTCAAGGAGTATCGGTTTCAAGGGTTTAATTCAGTCAAGTCATTGTTCTTAGTGCTTTTCCATCTTCTAAGCAATCATAGCATTGTCTCTCTCCATCTTTCACGTTCTTTCATCTGTTGCATACATTTCAAAACATCCTCCCATCTTTTTAAACGCCCAGAGGAGTTTAAAAAACCAATCTCCCCGGTATTTCCCTCTCCTTTTGCATGTTCATAAGTTCTTTGGATTATTGATACTACTTTGTGAAAGGGCTAATCTGGGTTAATTTTTTTGTGTCTTCCACTCTTTTGCAGGTTTACAGATTCCTTAGCGCGAGGCCCAAGCTCTCTGGCTGGCTAGAAAGCTTAGAGATCAAAAGATTCTCGACCTTATTCTGTAGAAGCTCTGACGGTCCATCACAGGCGTGTTAGAGTGTTGTAGCGGTCTATTGTGGGACCGTCACAGTTCTGTGACGCACCATCCTTCGGCCGTTACATCCCACAGAGCTACAGTTTCCTGATTGTGTTTCTCTCCCGTGGGCGGGTGCATCATCCTCCTATTTCAAGGTATTGATCAGGTCTTTGGCTTGTTTTTACCTTGGTGGCGATCACATCTTTCCTTAGTTTGGGCATTAGCTTTCTCTTTCGTCATATCTCTTCTTTACTTTTGCTTGTTCCACCTCTACGGTGTGTTTTCTTTTATTCTTTATTCCACGCTCTGGCATGTATTTTTCTTTCCTTGCTTAGTTTAGTTTTAATTGAGATAGCATGCCCATGCTAGAGCTTGTTTTGGTTGCCTAGGTTCATGATTCGCATGTTCATAGGTTGATTGATTTCATTACTTGGCTCATTATCTGCTCATAGTTTGCATCATAGCCCATCTTGCAAAAGAAGGGGCACATTAAAACCAACACTTTTTTGGCGATCACGGTGGGACATCTAGTGCCAATCGTGCTTTGATCTCTGTTAAACCTGCTATCATCTCATTGTCTTTGTTGTTTGTGTTTTCCCCGGATTTTCCTATTACCTCCTGTTGTTTCTGGTTCTTTGGCTCCTCTGACGGTCCTGCGTCCCCGCGTTACACTATTCTGACGGTCTGGTCTTCGACCGTCACACTTCTCTGACGCAGGGGTTATAGATCGTCACATTCTCCAGACAGATACGCATCCCGAGGTGTAGTTTGCTTCCGCAGTTTTTGCTGTGATTTTCATGCTTGGATGCTACTTGGTCTCCTCTGTGATTGGTTCACATATTTATATCATTGTGTGCATATTTGTTTCTTAGATCTTAGGCTAAAATTTGCATGCACCCCGGTGCACATAGGTTCATGCATATTTGCATACACTAGATTGCATTCTCCTACCTTGGTGCGTGGACCTCTCGTCTCCATATTCCTTGGGGCCGACTAGGAAAACACATCAGGGACCTCCATAAGTCCCAGTGAGCCGTGGATTCCCACACGGACACCGGGCCGGTTGTACCTTTCCTACCCCATGTCTAGGATTGCATAAGTGAAGGAGTGATTACATTTAGAGTCAACCAAGCCACGCATCCTTTCCTATTAGGAACCTACTAGTGGAGAGCACATCTTAATCAAGTCACTAAGGTTCTAAACGAAGAAATTGTAAAAACTTTGTTGCATTATCTAAGTAACTTGGTTGAATTTGAGTGTTGTCATCTTGTTTTCGCTTGCATCTTTGTCAAAGTTATCTAAGTTTGATCACTCATTGTGTGTTTGTTGTGTGTTGTTTGCTGTTTTATTCCAAGATTTCCGTTGCATGTGGAGTTGTCTTCATCCATTAGAGTCACCTCCTAAGGCCAATTCCTTCTCCAAGTTCTACTCCAATCCGCTCTTCGAACCCATCATGGCTTCTTTCAATCCTCCCCATTCCCAAGAGGAGTCTCTCCCTCAAGGGCTTCTTGAAAACCCTCCTAGGGTTGTCTCATTCTCATCTGGAGAGGGCTCCGCCCCTCTTCCATCCTCCATTCCCATGGAGAGCGGCCAGACCACTCCTTCCTTTTCTCCTCCTTCTGCTGGCTCCATTCTCCAAATGATGGCCCAGTTGGATCCGGCCCAACTCCAGGCTGTCTATCAGGCCATGCAGGGGTCCAATACCCCACCTCCAACGATGTCACAAGGCCAATCCAATCTTTCGATCGACCAGTCTAGAGTTGGTGGCCCCCCCATTCGGCCCATTCCAATTGATCTTACTCCGGTCCCACCGCGGACCATTACCTTTTCTGGCATGGAAACGGGCCAATCTTCCGCTTCGGCCCAGTAGTTCTCTGATAAGGGAAAGTCCACTCTCCCTTCTTTTGTTCAAGTGAATCATCACATGTCCAGCTCATCGGTAATACAAGTCCTTGTTGGCCCTTCGTATTTCTTGTGCCATCAGCAAGGGGTTGCCCAAGGCCCTTCTAATCTGGGTCAATCTCTGGCCCAATACCCTTCTTATGGGCTTCCTACCTTGTCCGTTTATCCTTCCGCTCCTTCTTATGGGCTTCCACCTCCTACAACAGTCCATCCTTTTGCTCCTCAAGTCCAACCTTCGTCTCTCACTACCCCTACTCCATCTAGGGAGCAGGAACTCCTTGACAAGTGGGCCGCCATGCAACAACAACTTGATTTCCACCAAAAACGGGTTGGCCCACAATGTTTGGCAGATGTTCCAGTTCCCAGCTTCCAAAACATCCGATTCCCTCCGCAATCCGAGCTCCCCAATTATCGCAAATATGATGGGAATGGCAATCCCTTTATTCATGTGAGGGACTTCTTATATGAGTCGGCCCAATTTCAATATGATGATTGCCTTATGGCGTATTTGTTCCGTCGATCATTAGATGGTGTTGCACTGGAATGGTTCTACTCTCTGCTATTGGAGGACGTCGAAAGCTTCAAGATAGTGAAAGATAAGTTCATCCAGCGATTCCAAGACAGAGTCGGCCCAGAATATTCTTTCACAGATTTGGTGGCCGAAAAGATGAAGCCAGATGAGGAGTTTGCAACTTACGCTTACAGGTGGAGGCAGATGGCCGCCAGGGTGCCAGGTCATATCCCGGAGGAAGAGAAGGTCAAGTTACTCATCTCCAATGCTACTCCGACCTTCCACAACATTCTGGCCATGAATGATATAGCCAACATGCACCAACTCTATAGCCGGGCGCGGTTCATTCAAACGCAGTTCAAAGACTCCCCCATCCACTCGCTCTTTGAGAACCAAAAGCCAAAATACCACAAGAAACCTCAGGGGCCTCTTACCGAAGGGGTTCAGACCAATGAACAAGTTCAAGCCGTTACCTTTCCCTTCCAAGCCGCACCCCTCCGCTTTCCGCAAAACCCCCGCACTCCTCAAAACCCCGCACCACAAAACTTTCAACCCAATCCATAAAACTTTCAAAACCCTCCGCCTTCCTTTGCCACTCCGCAAAATACCTTTACCGCTCCACAACAACCTCTGCAGCTTTCGCAATACCATAATGTCCCTCCACCCAACGGCTACAACAACAACAACAAGCGCCCGGCTCCTAAAAGGGCATAGTACCCACCCCTGCCAGAAACCCTCACAGATATGTTCTCAGCTCTCATGTCAGTCAATGCTATACAACTTGTTAGGGTGCTAGGCCCGGATACAGAGGGGGGGTGAATGTATCCCTCTAGAAAATATAGCCCAAATTAAAACTCCAAAGCTCATATATGCGGAATAAAGACTAATGAGCTTTCCAAGATGAAATGATAAGGCAACAAATGAACAAACAGTTGGACTGCACCAATGCAGCCACCTGAACAACCAGAAATGAAGGCAGAGCTAACCAACCCAAACACACTTAGCAGAATATAATCCTAAAAAATAACTCTCTACATAATGCAACTAGCCAAGCATGCACACCTTATGAATGGGAGGTAGAACATAAGGAGCTAACGCAAGGCAAACCACCGCACAAATAATTTTAAGGTGGTTCGGTCCTCCAGACCTACATCCACCCCTCACTCCCAACTGGAGTGAGGCTTCACTAGCAAATGCTAGAACCAAGCAGACTCAGTCTGCAAATAGTTGCTGCCACACAGCTTGACCAGGGGAACAGCCTCCCCTCTTCCTCCCAACCAGAGGGACACCCAAGTCACTCCCAGCCACTTGGAAACCAGAGGTCGCAGACCTCTCTTCCTCCAGACCAGGAGGGACCCCTGGACTTGCAACCCGCAAGCCCAGAACCGGAGGATCAATCCTCCCTTCCTCCTAACCGGAGGGAACCCACAAGTAGCACCCAGCTACTTGCAACCGAAGATCAGATCTCCCTTCTCCTGACCCACCAGGAGGAATCCGACCTCAATCCAGAGGATCGGAAGAACACAGTAAATCAGATCGAATAAAAGGAAAAATAAGAAATGAAAATAACACAGCAAACATATGCTGTAAATGAAGGAACATCAGATGTGGCTCCCATGGAGCTGACAGGCCTGGATTTGATCCACGGTCCAGTAGACAGATCTTCAATAACTTCTTCCTTTTTTCTCCACGAACTCTCTCTCTCTCTCTCTCTCTCTCTTTCTTTCTTCTTCTCTTTTTCTGGATCGAAGGGCTTTCTGCTCTCCAGGCTTCTTCTTCGATCTTCTTCTTCTATGGAAGAAGTCTTGTATATATAGCAGCAGCAGCAGGCACACTGGGCGCGTGTGGCTTCCACATTTCCTGCCCTAAAAATTCAGACCACGTGGCAGCATCCTGGTATCTCGTCCATCCTTGGATCACGAGCCAGGCACCTCGGATCACGTGCCCTTCATTAGCCTCTTCAGTCCGATGTATAGAGTTCTCAGTTCACGTGCTCAATGACAGCAATCTGACTTGCTGCGTCGACGATGTCAATCAATGGCGTTAACGTAGTGAGGCATTCCAGTAAGCCATTAGCTTCGTCTCTTTAGCTGCTGCGTCGACGCTGCTCAATTGTGGTGTTGACGCAGTGGAATAGCCTGTGAAGGTCTCTGCTTCTTTAACTGCTGCGTCGACGCTGCTTGCTTGTGGCGTTGACGCAGTGGAAGATATCGTGAAGGCTTCGTCAACGGATGCGTGGACGCTTTAAGCTCCCAGCGTCGACCCTGTTCCCTTCAGCAACAAGAATGAAGTCATAAGATTTAAGTATGTACATTGCAGTGTATATACTTCGTTGTATAGACTTATGAAGGTGAATGCAACGTACAGACTTGCCCAATGTGTTGACTTCAACAAAGGAGGCAACGGCTGTATAGACTTGAATCGCTTGAAGCGATGTACAGACTTGTTGAGGCTCAAGCAGTGTACAGACTTGTGAAGGCTTCAGCGTTGTACAGACATGGAAGTACCACTTGTGGATGTATGGACTTGATGATCCACTGTGGATGTATGGACTTGAGTGAGTGAAGCCGATGTATAGACTTGCCGATTCGAAGCCACTGTACAGACTTTGAAGAACAGTTCAATGTATAGACTTCACGCTGTACAGACTTTGAGCTTTGATCGTTTGAGCAGTATGCAATGTACAGGCTTAGCAATGTATTGACTTGGCCAGGAAAGCGTAGGGAAAGGTATGAGTGTATAGACTTGGCCAAGCGTAGGACAAGATGTGGAGTGTACACACTTGGTAAAATAAAGTCCAATGTATAGATTTTAGGCAAGGAGGCCGATGTATATACTTCGAGAAGTGATGCACTGTTCACGCTATACAGACTTGACGTTGAAAGCTGAGGGCACAGTATGATGTACTGACTCAGATTCTAGACCAGTGGCTGTACAGACTCGATGCTCCAACAGTGTATAGACTTCCAATGAATGAACTGAGGGGTCGACCCATCAGCACAAGGGGTCGACGCACTACAGACCAGACCAATGAATAAATGCAGCAAAGTTAAAGAGGCACCAAGCGTCAACGCATTGCCCAAGCAGCGTGGACGTAGCAGATCAAATATTTCTTACTGCTACCTCTGAAGTGCCTTGACAGCGTCGATGCTGTAGTTCGATGGGTCGACGCTGCAGTATCAAACTGTAGTCTAAAGAGCAACAGTAACATGACTGAACATAATCAAATATGCAATGCCATATCAGAGAGAATGAAGAACTGCATTATGATCAGAAAGTGAATGCTAGCATGAAGACTCACACAACAAGATGACTCACAGTGAATTACTCACCTCAAAGACCAATCATCAAAACCACCATTAAAACCATCATCAAAACCACAGGGGCACAACAATCTCCCCCTTTTTGATGATGGCAACACTACACAGTGAGTCAATCTGATGACTCAAACTATTCTCCCCCTTTGACTTCATCAAAAAGAAAATAGTTTGAGAAATTAAAGCATGTATAAGAAATCAGTCAATTCCTCCCCCTTGTAAGAACAAAATGCTCCCCCTTTAAGAGTTGCAGCAAAAACAAGAGTTATAGATGATCAAAAAAAAAGCTTGCATGCAAAGATTGAATGAAATTTTCCCTTTGGCAAACAATCAACATAAACAGATACCAGAATGCAAGATCTCCCCTTAGAAATATGAATGCAAGAGCACAATTCTCCTCCTTCTATGCAGCATGATGCATATGACAAGGAGGCTCCCCCTCAATAAATGGAACCTTATGAAATGAATGAGAAGGAGACCACAGGGGCAAACATGGAGAAGTTCAGGTCAATGAGCAGAAGAGGTTCAATTAGCAGTTTTTTAAAGAAGCTCCAATCTCAGAAAATTCAGTCAGATTTTCAGAGAGATATCAATCTCATAAATCCAAAACATAAGTTTTTCAAAGTCTTCCATTATAAGGGCTTATGAATGAATTTTATTGATCAGCATGGTTTAAATATGATGTATGCAGAGTTTATCAATAAAATTCTGTATTGATATCTAAAACCATGGTTTAATAAAAATGAACCAAGCCCTCATATTTATCTTAATAAAACTCCCTTTCTCTTACACAATCAAATTTATTGACTTCTTTCGGAATTACATGCATCAGTATTGAAATCAAGCAATTATGAAGTCATATGATTTTGTCTAGGGTTGTAGCAATTTAATTTTAGCATCAATATTCAGATATTTCAATTCGTTCAACAATTTTTCATGCTACAAATTTTACGAGCACTCTAGTTCAGGGCACACCTTGTAACTAGAGGATATACCTTGATCAGAGGGCAATATCCCTAAGCACTTAGTGTGACTAACTGTCATGCTTTATATGAACAGAGATAGCATTTACACATCACGACACACTGCAAATCATTTCTTAATGAGTGAGTTGTATTTCTCAGTGTGCATGCCATTGCTCTGCCTGAATTTTAATTATTCTTAATCAGAGTTAACTATGGTACCTCATGACACAGTCCTTTGGACATGTGTTTCTCAGTGACCAAGGTCATTGCTCTGACAGAAAATACCCTTTAGACATTTCAAAAAAATTCATTTGCTTCAAATCAATAACAATTTCATGTACTTAACCAAATAAAGTCATGTATTCAATAATACAGATTTCAGAAGATTTTACAAGACACAGCATGAAACAGATGGTTAATGTTTATTAAACATGCTTCAGATATTTTTAAGAGATTTTAAAGCCAAACTCATTGAATACATTAAACTTAAACCACATGAGTTATTTCAGCCATTCATAAAAATGTATAATAGAATATTTCTAGTTCAAGAATTTTTAGATTTATGATCGAGATAGTCCCATTGAAATCTTCATGACAGACTGATAGAATTCTGAAGCCAAATGATACCAATTGATAGGAGAGATTTTGAAGCTCAATGTTTTCCGAATAAGATCAAGATTTGACACTTAAAAATAATGAGGAAAAGGTTATGCACAATAAGCAAGATATCAGGAGGTCTGGCAAGTTTCAGGATTTCCAAGGATAACATGCAGTGAATTCTGACAGAGATGTATGCACTTGACCACCTGCATGCAATGCATTGACTCCCCCTGACACTATGCATTCAATTACCCTTTTTGGTATTTTCAATGCAGTAAAATGCAATGCAATTAACTACATGCATGCAAAGACTCAACACTGAATGCTATGCAAGGACATGCAATTAACTCCCCCTGAAAACATGCAATGTTTGCACTGAAAACTGAACATATGATTTTGATTCATGCACATTCAGACTGTCCTAACCAGCAAGGTGACCCATGGTACTAGGCGGAGCACTTGGTCTAAAAGACCATTTCACACATAGTAAGAACCTCCAGACATACTTCCCTGCCTTTTGGTACCTTACCATTTATATACCATTGAGGTCAACCATGATAATTCAACATGGGCAGCATGCATGGATCAAATTTTAGCTAATCCGATTTTTCAAAATGCAATGGACAGATTTTCAATGAACTATGCAATAGACAAATTTCAAGCCACATTCATAAGTAGTTCAGATTTTTCCAGAAAATTCGGAATGCAATTTATTTTCAGAGGTTATGCATTTCAATAATTATCAAACAACTACAAATGGCAGATATGCAAGAATTTCAAAATAGGAGATGCAGAGATATTACTTGAAAATTTCAGAAGAGATTTTTCTTTGAGTGCCTTGGTTTATTTCCCCCTTTTATTCCTCAGCTTCCAAGGCACACCTGTAGCAGACACATCATTTTGATGTAACAGGTACCCAAGAAACCTTGGGTCTTGGTTTAGCAGTGACACTCCTAGCATGTTTTCTCAACAGATTTTTCGCATGTTTATCATCACAACACATGATATGACAATTATACATGGAATGCCCTACCTGCCCACAATGATAACAAGAAATAACAGATTTCATGTTCTCCTTGTATACATCAGCATTGGCATGAACATGGTGTGAGTGAACATGATTAATTCTGTTATTGACATGAAAATTTTTCTTTTCATAACCGGCTAGCCAACAGTTAACAGCTCTGTGGCCTAGCTTTCCACATTCAAAACATACAGTGTGTTTGCTTCTAGAACCAAACTTCTTTCTATCAACAATATTTTTATTAACAGGGAAATTAACAAATCCATAGTTAGTTTTCTTTCCCTGAGCATGCCAGCAGAAGGCAGCAATGTGACCAAACTTTCCACAGTAATAGCATTGAATTTTCTTTTCCTGATCAGTAGAATGTTTCCTAAGATGATTTCAAGGATACTTTCTAACAGCATTTCTTTCATCATTTATCAATGCTACACAGTTATGCATAATATGGCCAACTTTCCCACAATAGTGACATGTTATAGCCTTTTTATTCACATTCACTTGTTTGACAAGATTGATATTCTCATGAGAGTGTGAATGTGTGTGTGAGCAGTGAGCAGCATGCACATGTAAATCAGAGACATATTTGGACTTACTCAAATCAGCATTTTTCTTTTATTTTTGAATCTTTTTTTGTTTCTTATCTGAATTTTTAGCCTTCTTAGCAGTGAATTGAAAAATAGAAGAACTAGATTGATTAGCTTGTTCAGAGCTTTTCACGAATACAGTTGACTTCTTCTTTTCATTCACTTTCTTATTAACATGCACATATGATAACGCGAAAGTTTGTCGTTTAAAACACGCGTATAACAATCTTAAAACCGAACTCGCACAAAATGATCAAAAGAGAACGTAGTACTATGGCAAGCACGGGTCGAATCCATAGGGAAGAAGATACTTTTAGAGTTAAAAACCTTGTAACCTTTTAGAAAATATTTGTGATTTTTTGTAGCTTGAAGAGAATGATTAAACAAAGAATGATTCCAACAATTAATTCAAAATGCCTATGATTATGAGTCTATGCCATGGGAAATAATTGCATAACATTGAGAAGAAGAGGTAGAAAAAGTAGGAAGAGAGGGAAGATGAACAAACTCTAGATCAAATGAACACTTCTTTCATTAACATAAAGAAACGATTACATGAAGTGCAAGACGAGCTTACAATAAAGATGTGACGAGATTACAATGAAGTAAAATGAAACTAAAGCAATAGCAACAAGAGAAGCCTGAGATGTGAAGATGGTAGCCGCAATGGTGATGACGGCGCCGTCCTCTCTTGACCTTGGATCACGAACCACCTTGTGGAAGATGTCGTCTACACCGGGAGGAAGTCGCCTTTGTCGTTGAAGCTGCCTTTGGAGGGTGAATAACTTTAAACCCAAGAGAAATTAGGGGATGCCCAAGAAGAAGAAGTTGAAGAGGAGGGAGAGATAAAGAACTTTGATGAAGAACTCAGATAGAAAAGAAGAACATAAGAGCTTCAAAATAGATAAATAACAGAAACTAGCACCTCGGATGAACAGTGAAATCACAGGACAGCAAGTTGAAAAATGAGAAATATCTTCAAAACCAGAAAGAGTTAGAAGATGAGTAAGAAGAAGAAGTTGTAGAACACGTAAAAATGAAGAACTTTCATGAAGACAGCAAGAGCAGAAAATGACTATAAGATGGATAAATAAGGGGAAGAACAGAGAAAAATATTGGGTCGTAGATGAACAGGATAGCACAGTAAAAAATATGAAATATCATGAACACCAGAAGGAATTAGAAGATGAGCAAGAAGAAGAAATTGTAGAGGACTTAAAAATGAAGAATTTTTATGAAGAACACAAAAGGAGAAAACGAACTTACATGGGAGAAACTGGAGACCTAAGGTTGGGAGAGAAAGAGTGAAAGATTACCCAAAAGAAAAACTCCCCTTCTCCTCCTTGCCATGGGCTATTTATAGGGAAAGTTGGATAGATAGAGGGTGGAGATTATATCAAAAGGAGATGGATGGCTGAGATTCAAGTGGAATATGATGCATGGGGAAGAGAAAAAGTAGGTGGGCACCACCTTTCTTGGACTTTAGGCACCCCATTTCCCAAGGCTCATCATGTCTCTCCTTTATTTCAAACTTTGAATGTCCTTTTCCTCCTTTTCAAACTTAAACTTTGGATTCTTCCTTTTCAAACTTTGAATTCAAAATTTTGAACATTCCTTTCCCTCTAACTAAAATATTTTAAATTCTTTATTTGACTTGGTCAAAATGGTGATGACCCTTTTGTCCCCGGCTTCTTTTGTAATTACCTTCGGTGTCCTACATACACACAATTACACTTTAGTCCATAAAAATTACCACAATGTGCAAATCAATCTCAAATACTCATAGTTATGCAATGGAGAATTAATGCTCATGGCCCTCAACTTCAAATTATTTAGATAAAATTATCAAATTAATCAATTTACGTGAAAGCTCTAATTTAAATGCGGAGTTGAGGTTAATTATGAAATATGCATAATTACCTAATTATATGCACATAAAATGGTGTTTATGCGATGTATTATCATAAGAAATGGAGACTTATCACACCCCCCAACTTGAACATTGCTAGTCCCTTAGCAATGTAAACAATTATAAAATTAGGACTAGCAAACACTCATGTGTCACAGATCGTGGCAAGAACATTATGCATAATGATTTAGACTTTGGAGTATTACAAGTTCAAGTAGAACGCATTTGGTATAAATTTCATCAGTCCATGTGTTTAGACCTTTCCTCAGGATACACTCAAAATTAAATATCTCTTTCTGTATGAGTGATATAACTTGACTAGTGACTTCCAAACAATCTAGATGAATGAGTCTTCTACCTTTCACTTAAAGATGATTTTCAATTCTGCCCACCTCTTTAATTGAGCTTCTCGAATTACAGGTAGCTTCACTCTGCCAGTTTATACTTCTTTTTTTTTTATTTTTTTTTTGACACACGGTGTTGCACATCCCTTCGCCGTTTGACGCGAACCTCAACTCTTACCTTAGGAGAAGCAGGCCCAGTTACTAAGTTCAGGGGCATTTTCCATGTGTGTTTTTTTTTTGGCAGGTAGCTTTTTCCTCACGATTATGTTCAACGAATGGGCATAATATTCATCACCACCTAAGTGTCAAGTAAAATTCCCATCATCCTAATATTTGTCATCCACCGATTTTGTTATTGTGCAATTGTGTGTAAGTTCAATAGAATTTTCAAGTGTATTCTGAGGAAAAGGCTAAAGACATAACCAATTAATTCATCCCTTTAATTTGTAAGTTTCACATGTAAGACTCTAAGTCCTATCATTCTAAGAAAAATTTCTCATCATGAAATATGAACATGAAACACGTGTTAGAGGTGCGATGAAAGGTTGCAATTATTTTGAAGAAATTCGAGCTCAAGCTACCCCCCAACTTAGGTGACATTGTCCCTAATGGCATGAGTAAGATATAGAAATGAAATAAAGCCATAAAAAGTAGAGGGAAGGATAGATACGACCTAAGAGAGAGATGTCGTCATCAAAGAAATATTGCTCCATGCTCCATGCTCCTTAGATAAAAGAAGAAAATCAATCAAAAAATTTTTTTGAAAAGAGAAAGGATAATTGGGTTGCCTCCCAAGAAGCGCTAAGTTTAACGTCTTCAGCCAGACATAATATAGCTCACAATGGGTCACTCAGCCTGAGAGAGTCCTCCTGCAGCATTGGAAGATTGTCAATGTAAGGTTTCAAACGTTGACCATTGACAGTGAAAGTTTGACCAGTTTTAGGATCAAGAATTGTTACTGTACCATGGTCAAATATTTTAATTACCATATATGGTCCATCCCATCGAGATTTCAATTTACCGGGGAATAATCGCAGCATAGAGTTAAAAAGCCAGACCTTTTGGTTGATTTGAAAAGTTTTACGTGAAATGTGTTTATCATGGAATGCTTTTGTCTGGGCTTTATAAATCCTAGAGTTCTCATAGGCTTCATTGCGAAGTTCCTCTAACTCAGTCAGTGAAAGGCTCTATGGGAACTAGCCTGTGCTAAATTAAGATTGAATTGTTTGATTGCCCAATAGGCCCTATGTTCCAATTCGACTAGCAAATGACATGGCTTTCCAAAAATAAGCCTATAAGGGGACATGCCAATGGGAGTTTTGTAGGCGGTCCGATAGGCCCAAAGTGCGTCATCCAATCTTTCAGACCAATCCTTCCTATCGGGTCTAACATATTTCTGTAGGATATTTTTGATCTCCCTATTGGATGTCTCCACTTGACCACTTGTTTGGGGATGGTAGGGGGTGGCAATCTTATGAGTGATCCCATATTTCCCGAGAAGAACTCGAAATTGGGCATGAGTGAAATGAGAACCTCCATCGCTAATGATTGCCCTCGGACACCCGAACCATGAAAATATATTCTTTCGGACAAACTTCATGACAACTTTGTGATCATTGATCCGGGTAGCAATGGCTTCAATCCACTTAGACACATAATCGACCGCCACAAGAATGTACTCATGTCCGAATGATGGCGGAAAGGGCCCCATAAAATCAATTCCCCAAACATCAAAGATTTCAACCACTAGAATGGGGTTAATAAGTGGTATCATATCTCGTTTGCTTATGTTCCCCATAGCTTGACACCTAAAACAAGTTTTGCTAAATTCATAGGCATCTTTGAAGAGAGTGGGCCAGAAAAATCCACTTTGCAACACTTTGGTAGCCGTTTTCTTTCCCGAGAAATGTCCCCCACAAGCTAGAGTGTGACAAAAGTTCAGAACACTTTGGTGTTCCTCCTCGGGGGCACATCTCCTAATTATTTGATCCGGACCCACATGGAACAATTCGGGGTCCTCCCAAAAGTAGTGCTTAACCTTTGAAAAGAATCGATCCTTCTCCTGCCTAGACCACCCTCCTGGAATCTGTCTTACCGCCAGGTAATTGACTATGTGAGCGTACCAGGGGGTTGAGTTATAAGAGATGGAAAGAATTTGCTCATCAGGAAAGGAATCATACATAGGAGCACTTTCAGGAATGACAATTCTAGACAAGTGATCAGCTACAACATTCTCTAACCCCTTCTTGTCCTTGATCTCAAGATCAAATTCTTGTAGCAAGAGAATCCATCTAATCAAATGGGGTTTAGCATCCTTCTTGGTGAGCAGGTATTTCAATGCAGCGTGATCCGAATAAACAATGACTTTGGCCCCCAAAAGATATGAGTGAAATTTTTCAAGGGTAAATACAACAGCCAGAAGTTCTTTCTCTGTGGTGGTATAATTTAATTGAGCATCGGCGAGGGTGCGACTCGCATAATAAATTACCACAGGTTTCTTATCAATTCTCTGGCCCAAGACAGCTCCTATGGCATAGTCAGAGGCATCGCACATGATTTCAAATGGGTGCGACCAATCAGAAGACTGTAGATTGGGGCTTGAGTGAGGGCCGCTTTAAGCGAGTGAAAAGCCTCAAGACAAGACTCATCTAGCTAGAATGGAGTGTCCTTGGCTAGGAGCTTAGTGAGCGGACGAGTAATGGTAGAGAAGTTCTGAATGAATCTTCTATAAAAACCCGCATGGCCAAGAAAAGAGCGGATTTGCTTGACAGACGAAGGGGGGGGGAAGATTAGAAATCAGATCAACCTTAGCCTTATCTACCTCTATTCCCCTTTCAAAAATAACATAGTCCAACACAATGCCTTCTCTTACCATAAAGTCTTTTCTCCCAGCTTAACACAAGGTTGGATTTAATGCATCGTGCCAGCACCTTCTGCAAATTCTTCAAACAGCAATCAAATGAGTCTCCGAAAACTGAGAAGTCATCCTTGAAAATTTCTAAAAAATCTCCCACCATTTCAGAAAAGATTGTCATCATACACCGCTGAAAGGTGGCAGGGGCATTACAAAGCTCAAACGGCATTCTTCTAAATGCAAACGTGCCATACAGACACGTGAATGTAGTCTTTTCCTGATCTTCCGGGTAGATAGCAACCTGATTATACCCGGAGTATACATCTAAAAAGTAAAAATATCTTTGTCCAGCCAATTTTTCCAAAATCTGATCTACAAACGGGAGAGGAAAATGATCTTTCTTTGTCATTGAGTTCAATTTTCTGTAATCAATACAGGCTCTCCACCCCGTTTGTAGTCTTATAGGCACCTCTTCACCCTTCTCATTTTGAATCACGGTCAGCCCGGATTTATTTGGAACAACTTGTGTAGCACTGACCCACTTGCTGTCAGAGATGGGATATATAATTCCGGCATCTAACCACTTCACTACATCTTGCTTAACCACCTCTTTCATGTTCGGATTCAACCGGCGTTGCATCTCCCTGCTCGGTTTGGCATTGTCCTCTAAATAGATATGGTGCATACAAACATCCGGACTGATCCCTTTGAGATCCACCACCGACCAACCTATTGCCCCCCTATGCTCCTTAAGAACAGTTAAGAGTTGGGATTCCTGAGCAGAAGTGAGATTAGAGGCAATGATGACAGGTAGAGTGTGATTAGGTCCCAAATATGCATATTTAAGGGAGTCTGGCAAAGGTTTCAATTCAAGAGTAGGCGGATGATCCAGAGATGGAAGAGTAGGTTCGGATTGTAATGGAGGAAGTGACTCTACCCTAGACCAGGGTGCAGAAGAGAGAGGAGAATCCTGAAGCATGCTACCCTCTTCTAGGGTGTTCTCAATGTTATCTAGAATCACATCCTCAAAGATATCAATGACATTGCATTCATCTCCTTGATCCGGATACTGAGAAGCCTTAAAAATATTTAGAGAAACTTTTTCGCCTCCAAATGAAATATCCATCATTCCCGTGGCACAGTTGATGTTGGCCTTAGCAGTTGCTAGAAAAGGACGTCCCAAAATAATAGGTGTGTGCTTTAAATCCTGGGACGAGGCCATATCAAGAATGAGAAAATCCATCGAGAAATAACATTCATGCACTTTAACAATGACATCCTCCAACAGACCCCTTGGTGTTTTAACTGACCTATCCGCCAGTTGGAGGATGATTGAAGTGGGTTTTAACTCCCCTAGATCAAACTGCTCATAGATAAAGGTGGGCAAAAGATTCACGCTAGCACCTAAGTCTAGCAATGCTCAATCAAAAGTGACTCCGCCTATATCACATGAGATTAAAGGGGCTCCAGGGTCCTTCAATTTTTTTGGGAAATGATTCATCAAAACAGCACTCACATCCTCAGACAAGCGGATCTTTTGAGTCACCGCCCTTGGCTCCCTCTTTGGAGTACAAAGCTCTTTCAAAAATTTTGCATATGTCGGCACATGCTTGATTGCATCCAAGAGTGGAATATTGATATTCACTTGTTTAAACAATTCCACTAATTCTTCCTGTTGTACTGGTGGTTTCTTGTGAGCTTTCGGCTTTAGAGCATCGGGAAAAGGGACCTTAGGCACATATTCTTGGGGTCCTTCATCAACTTTCGCCTTCCCTTTATCCAGCTTCCTCTCTCCACTCTCTGCCTTTTTCTTCTCTTGCATAATCACAGGCTCCTCATCCTCACTATCACTTTCCATGGGGGTATCTTGGCCCGAACTACTACCCACATCCTTAGCCTGATAAGGATTATTAGGGATTTTCCCGCTCCTAAGGGTAGAGATGGCTTTGGCATTCTCAAACTGAGGACCTACAAGAGGGGGCGGCTGAGGTTGATTGGGCTGATTGGGTTGAGGAAGAATGGGAGCTCTTAGGGGGAAGCATGGAGGTTGTTGATTGCGGGGGTTAGCAATAGGCTGACTTGGTAATTGGCCCATTTCCCTTCTCATGGTGGCTTCAGCCAATTGGCCCAATTGGGTTTCCAACTTAGAAATAGTTTGTTGTTGGACATGGAAGGTCTGTTGGAAAGATTAATTTTGGGCCAGAATTAGTTGTTGTAATTGATGGAATCTATCATCAGTTTGGGAGTCCTGGTGGTGTTGCGGAGGAGGTTGATAGATTTGGTGGGAATTGGAAGATTGCCTGTAATTGGGCTGAGGAGGTTGGTATGGGACCTGACCCTGGTTAAATCGGGGAAGTGGTTGTTGGGCTTGCGGTCCCCGACCATAAGCATTTCCTTGGAATGGTGGCTGTGCTTGAAATTGGTGTTGGATGGGTGGTTTGTGAGTTTGAGATGCAGAGGGGATGGTGGGCTGATTGGAAGATTGTTGATTTCTCCAATTGAAATTGAGGTGATTCCTCCAACCAGGATTATAGGTGTTATAAAATGGATCATAGTTGGGCTTAGAGAACCCCTAGGCTGCTTGGACTTGCTCCTATATAAAAGGTGGTAACTTAGCTGCTGTTGGGCAATCGGACACATGATGGTCCGGGCTAGCACATAAAGCACACACCTCATGGTGTGTTGGGTCCGAGTATGAGTTGGACATAGGTAAGATGGTGGTTTCTTGTTTGTTTTGAGCCAGGAGCTGGTCTAACTTATGGGCTAGCATATCAACCTGTTCTAGCTTTTGGGCCATGATGTACACCTTGTCTAATTTTTGATGGATGAAATTTACATCCACCCTAGCTTCAGGTTCCACCCGATACATCCCGGCCCGTTTAGACGGCCCAATGGTTCTCTCATATGAGGATAAGGAAGCATGGTTGATTGAATTCTCGCTCAACATTTCAAATAAGGCATAGGCCTCATCCTCACTCTTGCACATAAAGGCCCCACCACATGATGCATCCACAATCTGCCTAACTTGATCATCTAGGCCCTCATAGAAAGCTTGCACTATTTTCCATTTGGAGAGCCCATGATGTGGGCATTTTCTGAGGAGTTCCTTTAATCTCTCCCATGATTCATGTATTTGTTCATTTGGGAGTTGCGCGAATCCTGTGATTGCACGTCTCATGGTGTTGGTTCTACCGATGGGGTAAAACTTCTTAAGGAACTCATGCTGCATATCTGCCCATGTGCCAATACGTTTCCCTAAGGTCCCTAGCCAGTATTTGGCTTTGTCCTTAAGTGAGAAAGAGAATAAAGTCAAGCGGAGAGCATCATCTGTGAAATTTTGAATTTTCACAGTGGAACAAATTTCTAGAAATTCATCCAGATGTTTATAGGGATCTTCATTGGTCTTCCCATAAAAGGATGGGAGCATCTGGATGGTGCTAGATTTGATCTCATAGTGCAAAGCAGGGACATTAGGCAGTTGGATCCAAGTGGATGGCTGATAATTCGAAGGAATGAAATATTCCTTCATCTGTTTGGGCACCCCTAATTGGTGTAGTTCAGCCATAGGTTGGGTTTGATTTTGAGCCGGATTAAAAATGAATCGTTCAATCTCACTAATGGGCTCAACTAAGTCACGATGTTGAGATCTTCTCCCTTGCATAAACCAATGTTAAAGATGAGAGATGGGAGAAATTTTTATATGATGATTTTTATTTTATTTTATTTTTTTTATTTTTTTTTACTCAAACTAAGACGAAGAGAGAGAAGATGATTTTTTTTATTTTTATTTTAATTTTTAATTTTTTTATGCAAACACAAACAAGTTGTCACACAAATTACTTAATGCCCTAGATGTGACTTAGACCTACAAATTGGGTTTCACAAAATGGTTAAAGTGAAACTTAAGTTCACCCTCAATATTTCCACCGGCCAGGTAAGGGGTGGGGTAGTGGGAGGTTCCCCCTACTTTCGTAGGGACCTAATTATGCCAAACCACTAGCCCGCTTAAGGCGTTTGTCATCCGACCGTCTTGCCTTAGGCACCGATTTTCATAAGAGGGTAAGCTCAAATAACACAAGAACCACAGTGTGAACTTAGGGCCAATGTCTACTGAATTTTATTTGAGGTCTAGGTGATGCAAAGATGCAAGAGAATTATGATTTGTGGGCTAAGGAAGGGTGATGAAATCCCCACCTTATCTTGCTTATGGGTGTTGCCCTTAAGATATTTTGAAATGATATGCAACAAAGCAAGTTCAAACAAGGGGTTCTATGCAAGCATGAAAATGCATGAGCATGCTTTTGGAAAAGTTAGAGTACTCACCTTGCCTCCCACAATCTTCAACAATGTAATTAACAACAATTAGACAATAAAAAAAAAGAGCTTCTATCCTAAATGATGCATGACTTAGAACATGAAAATATGATTTCTACTCTTAGAATGAGAATTTTTATTAGGTTCAAGTAAAGAGTTTTTTTTTTATTTAGTGAACCTATCTAACCATAATATGCAAGAACATTAAGGAAATGACACAAAATGAGAGGAATAAGTTTGGAGACTTACTTGATGCGCAATCCCTCGTTCTTCTCTCTCTCTCTCTCTCTCTCTCTCTCTTTTGAAATGAAATGACAAAATCAAAAGATGAAAGAAAGAAATACAAACTTACCTCTTTTTTTTAAATTTTGAAATTTTTTTTAACCTGTAAAAAAAGAGCTTTATTAGTACACTATATACACAAGGAAAATAAAGTTCTTAAATCAAAAATCATCATTCTTCCCCGGCAACGGCGCCAAAAATTGATAACGCGAAAGTTTGTTGTTTAAAACACGCGTATAACAATCTTAAAACCGAACTCGCACAAAATGATCAAAAGAGAACGTAGTACTATGGCAAGCACGGGTCGAATCCACAGGGAAGAAGATACTTTTAGAGTTAAAAATCTTGTAACCTTTTAGAAAATATTTGTGATTTTTTGTAGCTTGAAGAGAATGATTAAACAAAGAATGATTCCAACAATTAATTCAAAATGCCTATGATTATGAGTCTATGCCATGGGAAATAATTGCATAACATTGAGAAGAAGAGGTAGAAAAAGTAGGAAGAGAGGGAAGATGAACAAACTCTAGATCAAATGAACACTTCTTTCATTAACATAAAGAAATGGTTACATGAAGTGCAAGACGAGCTTACAATAAAGATGTGACGATATTACAATGAAGTAAAATGAAACTAAAGCAATAGCAACAAGAGGAGCCTGAGATGTGAAGATGTTAGCTGCAATGGTGATGACGGCGCCGTCCTCTCTTGACCTTGGATCACGAACCGCCTTGTGGAAGATGTCGTCTACACCGGGAGGAAGTCGCCTTTGTCGTTGAAGCTGCCTTTGGAGGGTGAATAACTTTAAACCCAAGAGAAATTAGGGGATGCCCAAGAAGAAGAAGTTGAAGAGGAGGGAGAGAGAAAGAACTTTGATGAAGAACTCAGATAGAAAAGAAGAACATAAGAGCTTCAAAATAGATAAATAACAGAAACTAGCACCTCAGATGAATAGTGAAATCACAGGACAATAAGTTGAAAAATGAGCAATATCTTCAAACCCAGAAAGAATTAGAAGATGAGCAAGAAGAAGAGGTTGTAGAACACGTAAAAACGAAGAACTTTCATGAAGACAGCAAGAGCAGAAAATGACTATAAGATGGATAAATAAGGGGAAGAACAGAGAAAAATATTGTGTCGCAGATGAACAGGATAGCACAGTGAAAACCATGAAATATCTTGAAAACCAGAAGGAATTAGAAGATGAGCAAGAAGAAGATATTGTAGAGGACTTAAAATTGAAGAACTTTTATGAAGAACATAAAAGGAGAAAACGAGCTTACATGGGAGAAACCGGAGACCTAAGGTTGGGAGAGAAAGAGTGAAAGATTACCCAAAAGAAAAACTCCCCTTCTCCTCCTTGCCATGGGCTATTTATACTGAAAGTTGGATAGATAGAGGGTGGAGATTATATCAAAAGGAGATGGATGGCTGAGATTCAAGTGGAATATGATGCATGGGGAAGATAAAAAGTTGGTGGGCACCCCCTTTCTTGGACTTTAGGCACCCCTATTTCCCAAGGGTCATCATGTCTCTCCTTTATTTCAAACTTTGAATGTCTTTTTCCTCCTTTTCAAACTTAAACTTTGGATTCTTCCTTTTCAAACTTTGAATTTGAAATTTTGAACATTCCTTTCCCTCCAAGTAAAATATTTTAAATTCTTTATTTGACTTGGTCAAAATGGTGATGACCCTTTTGTCCCCGGCTTCTTTTGTAATTACCTTCGGTGTCCTACATACACACAATTATACTTTAGTCCATAAAAATTACCACAATGTGCAAATCAATCTCAAATACTCATAGTTATGCAATGGAGAATTAATGCTCATGGCCCTCAACTTCAAATTATTTAGATAAAATTATCAAATTAATCAATTTACGTGAAAGCTCCAATTTAAATGCGGAGTTGAGGTTAATTATGAAATATGCATAATTACCTAATTATATGCACATAAAATGGTGTTTATGTGATGTATTATCATAAGAAATGGAGACTTATCAACATACCCAAGTCCTTCTTTCTGAAAATTCACTTTAGAACCAAGCAGCTTATTCAAATTGTCTTTTCCTTTAACGAATTTTGACAAAGAATTTTTCAGATCTTCAATCTCAGAATTCAATGAAGCAATACTTGATAGGTTCGGTGCAAGGATTCAGAGGGTGGGTGAATGAATCCCACCCTTAAAAACTTTTCGTCCAATAAAAGACTATAACACTATCAAATGCAAGATAGACAGTCTGAAGAACAAATTGAATTTTCTTTTAAACCAATGAGCAAATATATATAAGGCTCACCTAAATAAGCAACTAGCAGAAGAATGCAATCAACTCTCAGCACTGATAGAAACAAGAATGCATAAAGCAATCTGTGAAGGGGGTAGAAGATAAGGAACAAGCGCACAAGCCCAATCACACAGCACAGAAGATTTTTAGGTGGTTCGGTCACCAAGACCTACATCCACCCCTCACTCCCAACCGGATTGAGGATTCCACTAGCAACGCTAGCACAGTAGACTTAGTCTGCAAACACTTGCTGCCAAACAGCTTGACTAGGGGAACAACCTCCCCTCTTCCTCTAGACCGGAGGGACACCCCAAGTGACTCCCAGCCACTTGGAAACCAGAGACCGAAGTCTCTCTTCCTCCAGACCAGGAGGGAACCCACCAGTGACTCCCCGTCACCAGCAAACCAGAGGTCGAACCTCCAGACCAGGAGGGACCCTGGACTTGCAACCCACAAGTCCAGAATCGGAGATCAGATCTCCCTTCTCCTGAACCAACAGGAGGAACTCGACCTCAGTCCAGAGGATCGGAAGTACAAAGCTAACCAAATGAAAAAAGAAAAAATAAGAAACGGAAAATACACAGTAATCAGAATGCTGTAAATGAAGAACAAGAATGTAGCTCTCAAAGCAGTAGATCTGGCTTGGATTTAATCCAGACACCAGAGGAAAGATCTTCAATAGCTTCTTCCTTCTTCTCCACGAACTCTCTCTCTCTCTCTATCTCTCCTTCTTCTCTGTAACCCTTTTTTCTTCTGCCGGCTCACTCTTCTTCTATTTCTTCTTCTTCTCTTTTTCTTCCTCTTTTCTTTTTCTGGATCGAAGGGCTTTCTGCTCTCCAGGCTTCTTCTTTGATCAGTCTTCTACCGAGGATGAAGACTCGTATATATAACAGCAGCAGCAGCACACTGGGCGAGTGTGGCTTCCACGTTTCCTGCCCTAGAAATTCGGACCACGTGGTAGCATCCTGGTTCACTAGCCAGGCACCTCGGATCACGTGCCCTTCATTTCAGTACGCTCAGCAACTGGAGTAAGGTGGCGTTAACGCACTTGCTTCAAGGAGTTGACGTAGCCTTCAAAGACATTCTACCAGCAAAACTCAAGTCTGCTGCGTTGACGCTTCCAACCCATGGCGTTGATGCATTGATGCGTTCCAGTGAACAACCAGCCTAGCCCTATTGACAGTTGCGTCGACGCTGCTCAATTGTGGCGTTGACGCAGTGGAATAGCCTGTGAAATTGAATGCTTCTTTAACTGCTGCGTCGACACTGCTTGCTTGTGGCATTGACGCATCGGCATTGGCAGTCCAGTAAACAAACAGTCTACCCCTTTTTAACTACTGCGTTGACGCTGCTCCACTGCTGCATTGACGCGTTGGTGTATTTTTGCAACTAATAGTTCAGCTTGTTTGCATGCTGCGTGGACGCTAAGAACTCCAGCGTTAACCTTCTAAACTGTCTCCGAGCTAGATGCCTATCAGGCTTAATGGCTGCGTCGACGCTGTCTAGCAATGGCGTTGACGCACGGAGCTGCAGCATCTGAACTTAGATGGCTTCAGCCCTCTCACGTTTCGTGTGGAGTGCATTGACGCATTATGCAACTGCGTTGGCTCAATCATCAGTCTGAATCGTCTGCAAATAGAGATGGAAGGAATGTATATACTTAGTTAGTTCAGGCTCTTATAACAGCGAGTGTATATACATTTGAACAGCAAATGATCAAGTATGTACACTGAGAGAGTGTATAGACTTGTAACATGCGCTCTCAGTGTATAGACTTGCTGATGAATGCATTATCATAACAAGATAGAATGTGTAGACTTCTGTGAAATGCATGAGGGAATCGGGTGTATAGACTTTAGGTAAAGCATGTAATGCAACACAGTGTATAGACTTGAAGCCTTGAGAACGAGTGTATAGACTTTAGAGCAACAAAAGAATAAGAGTGTACACTGAGGGAGTGTACAGACTTTAACTTGAAGATCGTTCAGGAACAAGCCATAGCAGTGTATAGACTTAAGCGTTCTTGAGCATAACAAAACCAATGTACAGACTTCATTCAATGCAAATGAATGTATGGACTTCATTAAGTAAATGGTTGTACAGACTTAGTCCAAACACGATGTATAGACTTGCCAAGCAAAAGGGCTGTACAGACTTCGAAGTTCCACTGTGGATGTACAGACATGAAGATCCACTGTGGATGTATAGACTTGAAGGAGTGAACGTGTAAGCTGAAGTGATGTACAGACTTAGCGATGTATAGACTTGCTAGTCTAAAGGCCAATGTATGGACTTAAAGGTTAACACTCGAATGTATAGAGTTGAAGGGCTAACAATCTAGTGTATAGACTCGATGAACTACAACATGAACATATTAGCAGAGAAGCAATGCACAGAACAGAAATCAAGCACAAACCAATTTATCATAGCATGACTCAAGCATACACATGCATTCTTCACAATTCAGACATGGCACACTCATGCAATCTCCCACAGAATAGATCAGACATATTCAAGACAATGTGGTGACTCATTCATGTTGCTATCATTAAAACACCACATCATCAACAAAGCACAAGGGGCACAACAATACTCACTTCATACTTGGATAGCTCAGATTCACAAACAATCAGCTGTTGTTGCAAAGCATCATTCAGGTTCTTCAGATTTTCATTTTCTTGTTGAACCATTATTTCAATGTTGTTCTCATTTTACTTCACAACAATTTTTCCTTTTTCAATTGACAACCATCTTTCAGAGAAGACAGTATTAAGAACCATTAGCTTTTTATTTTGATCTTTCAAGTAGACATTTTCTTCTTTTAAAGATTTGATTTGTTCTTTTTGAAAATTGTCATCAGAATCAAAATCATTAATCATGTCTTCGAGAATGGCACATGTTTTGCAAGAATTATTTTCACCGATGAGTTTGTTTCTAATATTCTCATTTTCAGATTTCAACCTGTTTAACTCATCTTTTTCTTTAATCATGTCAGATTTCAAGTTTTCATTTTCAGCTTTCAGACTTCTGACTTCAGAATTTTTCTCTTTTCTTAATTTTCTCTTTTCTGATTTAACTCTTTCATATTTTTCCAGTAGATGCTCATGCATGGTAACTAAATCATCATGACTAATATCCTCGGTCTCAGAGTTTACCTGGGATGAGGACTCATCTGATTGATCACTCCTTCTTGCCATGAGACATTCTTCTACCTTTCCATTGTGGATGCGAAGCAATTCATCCAATATTTCCTTTGCCGAGCTACAACCTGAGAAAGAGGAAAAATCATCAGAATCGATTACAGCCTTCATTAGATTTAGAGCTCTCACATTACCATCATTTTTAACTTGTGAACATGAGTCCACTTGGACTTATCCTTAGGAAGTTCATGTGGACTGTGAGAGATAACCTTCCATAATTGTGGATTAATAGAGTTAACATGCTTGTGCATACGATATAGCCAGAATTTAATATTTGAACTACTGAATAGTGAAGGATGAGCCATGAGAACACAACAGATTAATGCAACAGGAATATTGATGCACTAAAAGTAAATTAGAACCGAAAACCAGAGATCGAATCTGCAGGTCGCTGGATCTTGTATGCAGACACCGCTCTGATACCAACTGTTAGGGTGCTAGGCCCGGATACAGAGGGGGGGTGAATGTATCCCTCTAGAAAATATAGCCCAAATTAAAACTCTAAAGCTCAGATATGCGGAATAAAGACTAATGAGCTTTCCAAGATGAAATGATAAGGCAACAAATGAACAAACAGTTGGACTGCACCAATGCAGCCACCTGAACAACCAGAAATGAAGGCAGAGCTAACCAACCTAAACACACTTAGCAGAATATAATGCTCAAAAATAACTCTCTAGATAATGCAACTAGCCAGGCATGCACAACCTGTGAATGGGAGGTAGAAGATATGGAGCTAACGCAAGGCAAACCACTGCATAAATAATTTTAAGGTGGTTCGGTCCTCCAGACCTACATCCACCCCTCACTCCCAACCGGAGTGAGGCTTCACTAGCAAATGCTAGAACCAAGCAGACTCAGTCTGCAAACAGTTGCTGCCACACAACTTGACCAGGGGAATAGCCTCCCCTCTTCCTCCCAACCGGAGGGACACCCAAGTGACTCCCAGCCACTTGGAAACTAGAGGTCGTAGACCTCTCTTCCTCCAGACCAGGAGGGACCCCTGGACTTGCAACCCGCAAGCCCAGAACCGGAGGACCAATCCTCCCTTCCTCCTAACCGGAGGGAACCCACAAGTAGCACCCAGCTACTTGCAACCGGAGATCAGATCTCCCTTCTCCTGACCCACCAGGAGGAACCCGACCTCAGTCCAGAGGATCGGAAGAACACAGTAAATCAGATCGAATAAAAGGAAAAATAAGAAACAAAAATAACACAGCAAACATAAGCTGTAAATGAAGGAACATCAGATGTGGCTCCCATGGAACTGATTGGCCTGGATTTGATCCACGGTCTAGTAGACAGATCTTCAGTAACTTCTTCCTTTTTTCTCCACGAACTCTCTCTCTCTCTCTATCTCTCTTTCTTTCTTCCTCTCTTTTTCTAGATCGAAGGGCTTTCTGCTCTCCAGGCTTCTTCTTCGATCTTCTTCTTCTCTGGAAGAAGTCTTGTATATATAGCAGCAGCAGCAGGCACACTAGGCGCGTGTGGCTTCCACATTTCCTGCCCTAAAAATTCGGACCACGTGGCAGCATCCTGGTATCTCGTCCATCCTTGGATCACGAGCCAGGCACCTCGGATCACGTGCCCTTCATTAGCCTCTTCAGTCTGATGTATAGAGTTCTCAGTTCACGTGCTCAATGACAGTAATCTGACTTGCTGCGTCGACGCTGTCAATCAATGGCGTTAACGCAGTGAGGCATTCCAGTAAGCCATTAGCTTCGTCTCTTTAGCTGCTGCGTCGACGCTGCTCAATTGTGGCGTTGACGCAGTGGAATAGCCTGTGAAGGTCTCTGCTTCTTTAATTGCTACGTCGACGCTGCTTGCTTGTGGCGTTGACGCAGTGGAAGATATCGTGAAGGCTTCGTCAACTGATGCGTGGACACTTTAAGCTCCCAGCGTCGACCCTGTTCCCTTCAGCAACAAGAATGAAGTCATAAGATTTAAGTATGTACATTGCAGTGTATATACTTCGTTGTATAGACTTGTGAAGGCGAATGCAACGTACAGACTTGCCCAATGTGTTAACTTCAACAAAGGAGGCAACGGCTGTATAGACTTGAATCGCTTGAAGCGATGTACAGACTTGGTGACGCTCAAGGAGTGTACAGACTTGTGAAGGCTTCAGCGTTGTACAGACATGGAAGTACCACTTGTGGATGTATGGACTTGATGATCCACTGTGGATGTATGGACTTGAGTGAGTGAAGCCGATGTACAGACTTGCCAATTCGAAGCCACTGTACAGACTTTGAAGAACAGTTCAATGTATAGACTTCACGCTGTACAGACTTTGAGCTTTGATCGTTTGAGCAGTATGCAATGTACAGGCTTAGCAATGTATTGACTTGGCCAGGAAAGCGTAGGGAAAGGTATGAGTGCATAGACTTGGCCAAGCGTAGGAAAAGATGTGGACTATACACACTTGGTAAAACAAAGTCCAGTGTATAGACTTTAGGCAAGGAGGCCGATGTATATACTTCGAGAAGTGATGCATTGTTCACGCTGTACAGACTTGACGTTGAAAGCTGAGGGCACAGTATGATGTACAGACTCAGATTCTAGACCAGTGGTTGTACAGACTCGATGCTCCAGCAGTGTATAGACTTCCAATGAATGAACTGAGGGGTCGACCCATCAGCACAAGGGGTCGACGCACTACAGACCAGACCAATGAATAAATGCAGCAAAGTTAAAGAGGCACCAAGCGTCAACGCATTACCCAAGCAGCGTGGACGCAGCAGATCAAATATTTCTTACTGCTACCTCTGAAGTGCCTTGGCAGCGTCGACGCTGCAGTTCGATGGGTCGACGCTGCAGTATCAAACTGCAGTCTAAAGAGCAACAGTAACATGGCTGAACATAATCAAATATGCAATGCCATATCAGAGAGAATGAAGAACTGCATTATGATCAGAAAGTGAATGCTAGCATGAAGACTCACACAGCAAGATGACTCACAGTGAATAACTCACCTCAAAGACCAATCATCAAAATCACCATTAAAATCATCATCAAAACCACAGGGGCACAACACAACTCCCTCCGGAACGGCTCAACTGGAACCCGACCGTTGATCAGACAAAGTACTATATGTTCCACAGGCAGCCAGGACATACTATTGAAGGGTGTTTTCAGTTCAGGGATTTTGTCTATGACCTACATGAAGGACAAAGGATTGATTGGGCCGAAATGCATAGGGCCATCGCGGAAATCAAAGAGAAAAGAAGGCAGCCGCTGAGGCAGCAAGTGCAGCAACAACAACCACCGCAGCCGCAGCAGCAGCCGCAACAGCAACAACAGCTGGTTCAAGACTTGGGGATCCATCAGAACCCAATGCCGAACCATCTTCCCACTCCACATCCTCAACCACCGGCGCCGGCCCAGGTCAATGTAGTTCAACTCTCGACCCCTGATGCCGGGTGGTCCTTTGATGATGACAGCTCTACGCCGCAAGTTATGGCCCTTCACCACAACTTCCGCATTCCTTCCACTCCTACTATCCTTATGCCTACATACCAAAACCCTCCTCCGTCTGCTACACCATTTGTTCTTCCATCTATTCCTACTCCACTTCCTACCTCTCACACATTACTCACCCCTGCTATCACCACACCTCCATCTAACCCTCCACTCATTGCACCTCCGCCTACTTTTATCTCCCCACTTCCGCTCGCACCCGCTAACACCAACCCCTCACCTATCATCCTTTCCACCACGCCCTCTTCCACACCACTCATCCACCCCACCAGGCCTACTAAGTCGCTTATCTTGAGCCCATCTGAGGCCGTGACAGCCTATAACTTCGCCCTGCGGAGCGGGCGCATGTTTCACCGCAATTTTCCTTCCACCTCCAATCCCCAGTCTTCCCAACCGGCTGCTGAGCAGGAAGAAACCGAGCCACTGCCGGGTACCCAATATGATCTGCTACATCACCTTGATAGGGTGCCCGCCAAGATATCCGTGCCGGAGCTTATCAAGAGATCTACCCTTCACCAAGATGCACTAAGAGATTTTCTTCAGAAGGTGATGGTTAGTGAAGATATGGCAGTTGACAACTTACCTACCGCACTGGCAACAATCTCCAAGGGGCCGGCTATTACCTTCTCTGAAACCGAGCTAGCACCACCAGAAGCTCGGCAAATGTCGCTTTGCATCACTATTATTATGAACAAAGTCAGTATTGTGGCGGCACTAGTTGATACAGGGGCATCTATCAATGTGTGCCCACTCAACACCCTCAGGGCCTGCAATATACCAGAAGAACTTCTACGCCCGACCCCCACGACTATAGCTGCATATGACAACTCAAGGAGAGCGTGTCACGGGGTGGTCACCATTCAAGCTGAGCTTGGGCCTCTTACTATGCCCATTGAACTTTATGTATTGGACATTGACCCTATGTTCAAGGCTATCTTGGGTCATCCATGGATCGATACTCTAAGTGCCGTGCCATCCACCGCGCATCAATGTCTTAAATTCCCTTTTCAAGGGAGGGTGGTCAAGGTCAAAAGCTTATCCACGATCCAGTCTGTAAAAGACATTTTAGAGAAGATTCTGCCCACATTATGGCCCAGCAGCTGGCCCATTATTTCTGTACTAGATCTGGATTTCCCTTGGGCTTATACGCCACGCAAGCCCGTCACTACACCTGTCAGTATCAAGGTGAAATCCCAGATCCGAGATTCCAAGGGTTGAGATATCATATTGAAGCTGGGTTATCAACCGGGGAGAGGCCTCGGTGCGCAGTTACAGGAGTGTACTAAGCCAGTACCCAAAGGAAGAAAGATGAGCAAGCGTGGTCTCAGTTATCGGGAGTCTGCATTATCGGTTTTGGGTGATTCAGGGCCACTTACATGGGACTATCATCAACACTTTGTCAAAGGTCCTCTCCAGCCGGGCACCCTAAATTCACAATCAGCACAGTCAGAAAAGAAAGATACAGCTTGCACGATTGCCGATCCACCTCTGCTACCAAAAGGGCATGTTGATGATATGCCAGATTTCAGTCAGTCAATTGCCAGAATGTTCAGCGAACCAGATGGCCATGGTCAGAAGAAGAATCAAGAAACCTAGCTTGTTCAGTGGAGGCCATAGAAACCAATTACCCATCTGCAAGAAAAGTGGAGCTCACCCGCTGTCATTTCTTGGTCTCCCTCCTGCCTCTCATCGCTATATCAACAATTGGAGTCCATACCCCATTCACCCCCAATTATGGTCAATCCGTATTGCACGGAAAGACCACTTGAAATCTTGTTTGTCCCATGCGCATGTGGACGCTGCCCACCCATTGATCTGTCAACTCTATTCACTCCTCCTTCCTCCACCACCCCACTCCACGAGATGTGGTTTCGATCCTCTGACCCATTCTTCGATTGCATCTTCCCCTAGTTATTCCCCATGCAACTTCCTCCTCCTCCATCCTGCTGTATGATCTCCACTGATCCCCAAAAAAAACGTCAAATTTGAAATGGAGATTTCAGTAGAAGATTATGCTACCTTGTCTCCATCCTCCTCCCAGGGGCACGAGTCCCCTGCTCCTTCCTTTCCACTAGGTTTCCTTTCCCTAGGTTAGGCGTAGGGTCCGTCGAGTCTAGGGAAGTAGAGTCAGTTAGAACTAGAGAAGTAGGGTCCTCTTCTAGGTTGCCCAATCCTTCTGAGCTTGAGCCGCACCCGCTTGCGCGTCCTTCCAAATCTATTGCTGATAGGTTCTTGCAGGATCTAGCTCAGTGATGTCATGCTCTTTTGAAGTGTCCAGAGTTTGTCGCTACGGCAATCATGATAGAACACGAAGAGGAAATAGAAGGGGTATGGAGCGATGACGGACTCGGTGTCTATGAAGTCTTGGATGAGAAAGACCCGATTGATGATGAGGACAACAACGTAGATGACACTGCCGATCTGTATGCGCAAGGATTAAAGAGATTCGACGAGCCATCGTCGGTAGTGGATGAACCTACAAAGGAAATAAACTTGGGAACGGAAGAAGACCCAAGGCCCATCATTATTGCAGCTAATCTCCCTCTGCAAGTGGAAGAAGATCTAGTTGAGGTTCTGAGGGAGTATAGTGATTCTTTTGCCTGGTCTTACAAGGACATGCTGGGTCTTGACCCCTCTTTAATGGAACACCGACTCGTACTTAAACCAGGGGCAACACCCGTGAAACAGCGGTCGAGAAGATTTCACCCCTACATGGCCTTAAGGATTAAGGAAGAGGTCGATAAATTGTACAAGGCCAGGTTCATTAGAGTTGTCTTATATCCCCAGTGGGTGGCAAACATAGTCCATGTTATCAAGAAGGATGGAAAGGTGCGTATTTGCATCGATTTCAGGGATCTTAATAAAGCATGTCCCAAAGATGACTTCCCACTGTCTCACATAGACGTTCTGATCGATAACACTGTCGGGTACGAAGCTTTGTCATTCATGGATGGTTACTCAGGTTATAATCAGATTCGTCTCGCTCCGGAGGATTAACAGAAAACTTCCTTCACCTATCAGAGGGTAATGATGGCCATTTTTCACGACATGATGCACATTTACATGGAAGCCTACGTGGATGACATCCTGGTGAAATCAATAACTAAGGAAGAACACCCCTCTATCCTAGGTAAGGTGCTGCAGAGAGCTAGGGAGTACAAGTTGAAAATGAATCCGAAGAAGTGTGTTTTTGGAGTCTCTTCAGGGAAGTTGCTAGGCTTTATAGTTAGCAAACGGGGGATCCAGATTGATCCTAATAAAGCAAAGGCCGTCATGGACATGCCTCCGCCAAAAAATATTACGGAACATCGAGGACTGATTGGTAGATTGTAATTCATCAGAAGATTCATATCCCAACATTCTCAGAGGTGCCGCCCGTTTTATGAATTGCTAAAGGCGGGAGTCAAATTTGAATGGAATCAAGAGTGTCAAAAGGCCTATGAGGACCTAAATGAATATCTATCCAATCTCCCACTTTTGCAACCTCCTGTCCCTGGGAAACCCCTAATCCTATACATCTCGGTTATTGAGGACTCCTTAGGGGCGGTGTTAGCAAAAGTGGATGATGAAGGGAAAGAGCGGGCAGCTTATTAGCTCTCCAGGTTGTTCAACCCAGCTGAGGCTAAATATACCGCTATGGAGAAGACTTGTGCCGCCTTAGTATGGGTAGCTCAGAAGCTTAAACACTACTTTCTTGCCCACCCAGTTAGGCTGATCTCTAGAATGGACCCGATCCGCTATCTCTTAGAAAAGCATGTCCTCTCTACTAGGTTAGCTCGCTGGCAGAGCTTCCTATCTCAGTTTGATATCACGTTCGTCGTTCAAAAGGCGGTCAAAGGATACGCCATCACTGAGCATCTTGCCCATCTCCCAATTCCCTGCACGGATTCTATTCAGGATGATTTCCCTGACGAGCATCTCTTTGTCCTCACTCATCACCCCTTCTGGTCTCTGCACTTTGATGGTGAACTCAATTCTCAGGGCCGAGGGATAGGCGCTGTTCTGCTCACTCCAGAAGGAGTAACGATTCCTTTTGCTTATCAACTCCGATTTCCTGCTACCAACAATATTACTGAGTATGAGGCTCTCCTAGCAGGATTAAAGCATGCCTACCTTCTAGGCGTGTGTTACTTGAATATCATAGGGGATTCTCAGCTCGTCCTGTGGCAAGTTCTGTCCACTTACCGAACTCGTGACCCTAAGCTCAAACCTTATGAAGATTTGGTCACACTCCTTGCTAGGCAATTCCGTAAGTTGATCTACATCCACACTCCTAGGTCTCAGAACATTCTAGCCGACGCTTTAGCTTCGCTTGCTTCCTCTTTATCTTTCCCTCTCAGTCGGAATACTGAGACTATCGTCGTTCAGAGATTGGACGCACCCTCTCTTCAGGATCCTTGGTATGTCGACCTTAGAAAGACTGTGGAGGCGAGGGCTGAGAAGGAAGAGCTTTAGGAAGTGTCTTTGATGGAATTAGAAGAGATTCTGGAGGAAGAAGAATTGCCCTGGTATCATGAGATTGAGTTGTTTTGCAAAGATGGCTCATTCCCAGAAGGGGCAAATGCTGAGCAGCGCAAGTCAATAAGGAGAGCAGCCTCAAGGTATACTATTATCGCAGGAGAACTATACAGGCGCGCTACTAATGGAATGCTCATGAGATGTTTGGACGATGATGAAGCTTGGAAGGTGGCCAAAGTAGCCCATTCTAGTGAGTGTGGAGGTCATATTAACAGCCAGGCTCTAGCAATGAAGATCCTTAGGCAGGGTTACTATTGGCTTACTCTAGAGGAAGATTGCTCCCTCTATGTTCGGAGGTGTCTTAAATGCCAACTCCATGCTGATAAAATTCATGCTCCAGCTTCGTCTCTTCATCCTCTATCAGCTCCTTGGCCGTTCTCTATGTGGGCTTTCGACATTGTCAGCCCGCTCGGTGATCCCAACTCTCAGATCAAGGAAAAATCCTTCATCCTTACCGCCACTGAGTACTTCACCAAGTGGGCTGAAGCCAAAGCGTACGCAGAGATCAAAGCTACCACGGTGTGCCGCTTCATCATGAAGAACATTATCTCGCGATTCGGAGTGCCAAGCAGCATCTTCACCGACAACGGACCCCAGTTCGTCTCTCAAGAGGTCAAGGACCTATGTAAGAAGTTTAATATTGCATTGCATCACTCATCTCCATATTACCCACAAGGCAACGGTCAAGACGAAGCCACTAACAAAACTCTTCTCAAAATCATAAAGAAAACATGCGAATCTCATAAATTTTCTGATTGGCCAGAAAGATTAGTAGAGGGTCTATGCGCTTACCGCACCTCCATTCGCACTCCCACGGGGCAAACCCCCTATGCACTCACTTACGGGATGGAGGCAGTGCTCCCATATGAGATCTTAATCCCTTCCCTAACGGTACAGCTCGATAAAGAACTTAATCTCGACGAACGTCGAGAGGCGTTGCTCGTCCAACTGGAGCTCTTAGACGAGAAGAGGATGAATGTGGCCGATCACGTATCTATTTATCAAAAAAGAGTTCACGTTATTTTTAAAAGAAGGTAATTGAGCGCAAATTTCAAAAAGGTGATACGGTTTTGAAACGCAAATTCATTCGGTCTACAGGTCCTAGGTCTAAATTGCAACCTAACTGGGAAGGGCCATTCGTTGTCAAAGAAGTTTATCCAGGGAATGCTTATCGCTTGGTAAATGCAGAAGGTGAGGAGCTCGCTCACGCTTGGAATGGGTTGTATCTTAAGCGCTTCTTTCCTTAGAGTCTAACCCGTGCCACCCCAGCAGCGAGGTGTCTTTTCCCTTTCGCCATAAAAGAGGACCCCAAGTGCGGCTATCACACACTACACGACATCCCTGGTCGGGCTTTCCACATTGTAGACACCGTTTCTCCTTGGCCATGCTTTGGGGGAAAGTCAAAGTCTTTGTCCGTTTCTTTCCTCGGCTGAATCCAGGGGCAAGAAGTAAATAAAGAGGCGACGACTGATCCAGGCACCCTGACGAGAGGAGGTCTCAAATAGGGGCATTCCGTTATGACCTGACACCACAAGAAAAAGAAAAAAAGTAGTAAAGAAAAGGAGCATTCATCGTGACTAAAAGCAAAAGTCTATCTCAAAGTCTATCAATCATAATCTCAAAGCTCCAAGAAAATAAAAACTAGGCATGGCAAGAGTGGCAGTACAGTTTCCCCGCGGGACACTATGAGCCCGGTCGTATGCTTGCCTAGAGTGGACAAAGGTTCGATGACGGACACAAAGCCCCGGCCCAACAGACCGAGTCTCTGAATGGGTTGTCTAGAAAGGAACTCAAGATCTAAAAACTTCTATATCTGGCCTAAGCTTACCCCCGTATTCTTTCTTTCCTTTTAGGACTAAGACAAGTATCCTGGGTATAGCCTTGGTAGAGACACCGTCATGCAAGTTGGGCCCTGGCCAGGGGCTGTCACCTCCATTGCACGCCAACCTCGGGAACTCTTAATGATATGAGAAGGACCCACGTTGCTAGGGGAGGCACTGTTTTCAAAATCCAAAAAAATCATATATGTCAAAATCCAAAAAAATCACATATTTCAAAATCCAAAAAAACTATATATTTCAAAATCCAAAAAAATCATATATGTCAAAATCCAAAAAAATCACATATTTCAAAATCCAAAAAAACTATATATGTCAAAATCCAAACAATCACATGTTTTCAAAATCCGAAAAAATTATATATTCCAATATCCAAAACACCATATATTTTCAAAAACTCAAAAAAATCTAAATGTTTTCAAAATCCAAAAAATGCCATCATATGCACCGCATACATTGCATTGTTTCCATTTCATACTCACCTATTTAATAAGGCTCCACCCCTTGACCAAATATCAAGAAATGGTCAAATTCTAACTTGCTTTAGGCAAGGGGTTGAGTCTAAGAACGGATCTAACTTGTTTCTTGTCTAAGTATGTGCACAACGCAGGTTCAAGCCCAAGATTGCAAAATTCCAGGCTCAAGTCTGTAACGCACCAGCGTCAGACCGTCACAGATTTGTAACGGTCACCATGTTGACCGTCACAGCCTTCTGAACTTTGAAATTCATGGCTCTTCAGCAAGCTCTCTGACGCGTCCAAGGTGGACCGTTAAATCACTCTGACGGCCTATCGATAGACCGTTGCATACTCCCGAGGAATTCAGCCCTCTCAGCTCATTTACTCTAACGGCTCATTGTGAGACCGTTAGGCAGTTGTGACGGCCCTATGTAGAACCGTTACACCTTCCAGGAATTCTATTTTCAAAGCATTCAGGCTCAATCAAGCAACAAACTCATAATTCCATCAACTAAGGCACTTCTATATCATTTCATTGAGTTTAGTGATGCATAAAATTGATTGATAAAACTTCAACTTAAAGCTCAAGTTCAAAAACATCATAACAAAACTCAAACTACATTCAATTTTCTATCCGCAAGAGGGTGGATCTTGCGTAATCTCTCCACATAGCTACGGCGTCCCTCATCGTCTTCTTTCACTTCTTCTTGCCACTGGCGCACTTTGCTGATCTCCCACATGGTCAGTGCATTCCGGATCACTCTTTCATCTTCCTCGGTCCCCATCTTCCTAGGTAGAAGGGGAGGGTAATGCGATAGTGCAGAAACTTCGGTTCGGGGTAGCCCAATTTGAAGATAGCACCGGTGTGGGTTGTAGATCGGCATGGTAGTATTCCCCACTAGCTGTAGATCAAGGCCTGGTCGTCGTGGTACCCTAAGCAAGGTGCTCCGCAGGACTCTTGGACGCATCATGAACTTCACTATTGGCAAAGTGTTGAGAAAGAGGCACCATTCATCCCGCATTTTCTTGTCCACCGTCTTGCATTCAACCTGCGAAGAAACTCCAAAGGCACCTCCAATGAAAAACAGAGGGTGGCTCCCAAAGATCTGGCTGGCTGAAGTTATGTTCTCCTTGGGTTGGAACTTGATTCTCACACCCATCCAACACTCGAGGAGTATCATAGAGCCGAACAAAGGTCCTCCTAAGCAAGCGGAGCTAAGTCCTTCGTAAAGGTATGAAAGGATTGCTTGAGATATGGACAAACCCCGCCACAACCCGCTGATAATGCTAAGGCTTTGGATATCTAAGAGGTGGTCAGTGGTAGTGAAGAGGAAGACTCCGCATAAGCAAACCAACACGGCTTTGGCAATGGCTTCGTATCTCTCCCACTTGTTCTTACAATGAGAGACTATCCATTGAGCCATGGGTATCAAGTGAATATGGTTTGGGCTGATCATGGTCGTCACGTCCTTTGGGTTGTGTATGAAATCGCTTAGGATCAAGGATGGGTCAATAGGTTCAACCGTATGGCACACTAGATCTTCATCCCCCACTTTAGTTTTAGCAAGGGCTAGGTAGGTCTCTACCTCCTCCAATAGGACTGTAGCTTCAAAGGATGTGAAAACGAAGGTATGTGTTTGTGGATGCCATAGTTCTATAATGGCTGAAATGCTTGACCAATCTAAAGACAATTTCTGAAAGTTCTTGGCCAAAACTAGCAAAGGTTGGAGGTGCCATGCCCTAAAAATTTAAGTTACTTCTAAAGGGAGTTATTTGACCATGGGAGCTACCCACTTTATGTTGGAGTAACACCTTGGACCAGGCAAAGGCTAGGAAGAAGAAGAAGGAAGAATCATGAGAAGCTTAAAAGTGCAGCAATTTATGAACTTTTGAGGATAAGTTGGAACTTACCATGCTTTGGGCACTTGAGCTCAGATGCTTGGGGATTGATGTCAACCATTGCAGCTCCCCATGCTCCTTCTTGGCTGCTTTAGGGCCGGAGTAGACCCTCTCTTCCATGCTTATCACTTCGAAGCTTCTCTTCATGGTGTTCCTTGCCCTTTGATGGAGGTTTTCTGCCCTTGTAGCAGAGAATTGGTGAAAGCTATGATTTTTGGGGCTTGGTTCAATCTTTTAAAGGCTTGATTTTGATCAGATTTGGATTAGAAGGCCTTATCCTAAGCCTAAGAGAGTTCTAGTATGGATTAAGGTGTCCTTGCTTCGAGTTTGGGCTCTCACGGCAGAATCCGTCTCAGAGTACACTTTGTTCTCTGGCGGTCTATCGTACGACCGTCACATATCCCTGACGCTCCATGACTGGGCCGTCACATTTTCCTGCTACATGAGTTTCAGTCAACCAGGCTCTGTCATGTCTGACGGTCTCATCTATGACCGTTACCTTCTCTGACGCTTCTTCAGTGGACCGTCACATTTCCTGCTACATATTTAGCCCACATCTGATGGTCTCATCATGGACCGTTACTTCTCTCTGACGCTCCTTCAGTGGACCGTCACATTTCCTGCTACGCAGTTTTCAGTCCACCCTCTGTTGTCTCTGACGGCCTTGTCTTGATGCGTTACTTCTCTCTGACGCCTTATCATTAGACCGTCACACATTCTGCTGCAGGTTTTCTGTTCTCTCCTTTTTCCTCTGGTCTGACCTGCCGGCCCTACACTTTGCCCCTGTCCATTCATTTACACTCCCGTCCACATTTACTTTCATCCATTCGCACACATTCGCATCCATTTCATACTCACATTCATTCATTCATCCACATAACAAAACAAAACATAAAAAAAATATTTGCATTCATTCCATTTATCATTCACATGAGTCATGTACAAGTGTGGGTGTCAAAAGAAGAAAAGTAAGTACATCATTCAGCCGGTCTATCTCCCGGGCCCTTGCTATCACCAGCACCCTCTTACCGCTTGGCTGGTGGCTCCATGGTACTGTGATCTCCCTCTCGTGGTCATCTCCTATCCGCCTCCTCGTTCCTCTGTTGATCGGAAGAACTAGCTAGGTAGTTTTCTACCGATCCGCTCGGTGCTCCGCTCCGTGTGCTTCCCGCTGCAGCACTCTGGGATCCACTCAATGCTGGCCCTCGGCTGATCGTCCGAACCGTCCGCTCTACGGCCCGGAGCTTGATCTTCAAATCATGAATCTGAAGCTGTGCCGCCTGAGCCTCACCCCGGTATCTCTCAAGATCCACTGTCTGGGTAGCTGTCCGTTCTAATTCCCCTCTCAGTTGGGCTACCTCTGCCCGCAGGTGCTCCGTCTCCGCACGGGTCCGCTCAGTCTCTCCCCGAGCTCGCTCTGCCTCGACCACGGCCACGGTCAGCTCTCTCGCCTGCTTTTTTTGCATGATTAGCTCATTTTAACATTTAGGCATTTAGTGTTAGGCATTTAGTGATTTAAGTCAAGAGTAGGCATTTAAGTTAGTGTTTTACCCGCTCCGCGAGGGTGGCCTCCGCCTCCTCGGCCCGAGCAACCGCTCGAGTAAAATCTGCATCTCGCTCAGCCCGTCCCCCGGTAGGCTGTGATGATGAAGACGGAGCATCCGGTCTCGCTCTTTGGGCTCCCTCAGCCCGCTGCATTTAGAAGTCAAAGTTAGTCACATTCGCATCATAAACATAAGCATTTAAGTCTTAAGTGTAGAATCTCACCAGGAGCTCCAAAGTAGTCCGGTACTCATCCCGCTGCTGGATGGTGGAGTGAAGGAGTCCCTCGAGCTCGGCTATACGTCCCTGAGGGTCTAGCTGCATTTAGAAAGCATGAGTCAGTACATATAGAGTTAATTTATGAATAGACAATGGTTGAGTTTAGAAGTTCATAGCGGTCGTCGGGTGCCTCTAAACACCTGGTCCCCATACCGCTGCGAGTAGGCTTTGAGGTAAGCCTCGTTACTTTCTGCCCGATCCTTCACCGCCCGGCCTCTCTTGTTCCAGTCATGCACGTACTTGGCCTTTCGGGCGCACCAATCCACATTGCCTCTAATACCCTTGGAAGACTTGCCCGGACGCTCGTCATTTCTACGCGGGAATGTCACCTCTGGCTGATGTAATCCCCTAGTCCTCAGGATCAGTCGGTAGTGCAAGGGCTTGATGACGTTGATGCAGTGCAACCATACATCTCACCCGCTGTACGCCAGGGATGCTTTGACCCATGGTTGTCCCCCGTGGCCCTCGTCTCGGTATGGGGTCCATCTCACCTGAAAGTCATGTCAGTCCATTTAGAAGCATTCAGAGGCATCTGAAAGCATTTTTAAGGCATGTAGAAGCATTTTAAGTTCAGAGCTTACTGCTGTATGTGGGAATGAGTCTAGATCATCCTGGATCGCCCGGGTCAGTCTACTGATCGATCCCGTGTCCCTCACTACTACCCATGGCCTCGCAATCGGGGTTCGCTCAGGATGAAGCTGTGTACCTCGCCCAATCCCCGGGAGATAGACAAAGCTCCAGATCTGCATTTTGAGTCGAGTGTCAACATATTAGTTGCATTCATGAATTGCATTTGCATAATCATGTAAGAAGGCATTTAGAGTTCAGCATTTACCTGTAGGAAAGGCGAGAAGCCACCCAGCATCGTCCGTCTGTCCGTGGTGCTGAGCGACTCGAAGAGGAAGGCAAGTGCTGCCGCTCCCCATGCGTACTTCCCCACTCTGCCCAGATCCTCCAGCAATGGCAGTAATCTACAACTAATCACATCAGCTCGAGTCAGAAAGAGTAATTTCCCAAACAACAGCATCAGGAACCATCTCAGGACTCGGTCTCCTTCCTGTCCAGCCGCCGCCGCCACTTGTGGGCGTACTTGCTCAATCACCCTGTCTAGATGCTGCTCAGGTAGCTCCCCGACTGCTATCGCTGCTCCTCTCAATCCCAGGCTGTCCTGCAGTCTCGATCTCGAAAGCTGGGATGATGTCTGCCCCGGCCTGATGAAGTCCTGCCCTAGCAACTCCTGGGCTAGCTCTCTATAATCGTCGTATGTCCACCCAGTCACTGCTGCTCCGTGCACTCTCAATCTAGCGATCCTGGCCATATCTTCTAGTGTTGGGATCATGTGACCCCACGGGAAGATGAAAGCTCGGCTGATCGTATCCCATCTCTCATGGAGCGCGTACAGGAGTGGAGTGTCCATTCTGATCACCTCAATGCTCAGCACCTCGGCGAAGCCCATAGCAGCTAATCTCTCTCTCTGGAACTCAGGCAATGCCTGGTACACTGCCCGGATCTACAGCCAAGAGATCCTCGTTCTTCTTTTCCCCTGCACATGTAGAGCATAAGTCAGTCATTTGCATCATAAATTCATTTCATTGCATTAATATAATGAAAAACAAAAAGAATTGAATAATTAAAAATCCCCTAAAAATTGTTTCTGCCTCTGGTTATTCTGACGGCCCTATGGTGGTGCGTCACAGAACTCTAACGCACCAGGGGTGGTGCGTCAGAGCTGTGATGGTCGCTGCAACGACCGTCACGTTCCTTGCAAAGGGGCGTTCTCCCCTTCGTTCTCCTTGGCTTTCCAAAATGGCCATATGGCCTACAATCATTCCTAAAGGGTCCCCAGACCCATTTTCTACCCTCCAAACATACATGCATGCAACAAAAAAATTAAAATTTGAAGCTTTGGGGTGGGCGGCCTACCTCGGAGTCTTGGCCTCTCTTCTTCTTTTTCTCCCTTGCCGTGGCTTCCTCCTCACCTATGGCCTCCCCCATAGCTTCCTCGGCCTCCTCTACGGTCATTGGAGGAGCTTCCTCCGTTGGTTTGCTTGTCGGAAGGCTTGGAGCATCCTCTTGCTCAATCCGGTGTCGGAGGCGCCGGATGGCCATTCGTTTCTTCCCTTTCTCCCTCGCCTTCGGTGGCTGGGATGGCTCGCCGCCGGCCATCGTTCGTTGGACGGGGTTGGACGGTGGAGGTTTTGGCACGGTTGTGGTTTTGGGCATTTTTGGCATTTGAGTGTTGAATGGAACGAATGACCGTTCGGGTTTGTTTTTTGAACACTCAGGAAATGTGACGGTCTATCGTAGGACCGCCACACTTCTCTGACGCATCTGCACTGGACCGTTAGGTCTTTGAAATGATGTCTTGAAGAATGTGAACCGCCAGACTCTGATGGCCTAATGTTTATCCGTCAGAACGGTCTAACGCACCCTTGTTAGACCGTTACAATCTTTAGAATGTTTTGATGAATAATAATGCTTCAATTGATACTGAATGATTGCATGTTTTGTGGCCTATCTTTTAATGCAATTCATATGCTTCATTTCATGCTTATGTTAAATTGGCTAACCTTCATTTCATGAGATCCCACAAGTCATCATGCTTTGCCGTTCGTCAAGTAGGTAAGTCAGGTATTGTATCTCGATTCCTTATCCTTTAATGCATTGCTATATGTTATCTATGATATATTATCTCGGGAACCGGCTGGTCATTCATGTGTTCTGGGATTTGATGTTCCCCTTAAACAAAAATGATGATGATCTAAGTGCACATGTTTAATCGTTGGATAGGCCGTTATGTTGGAAAAATTTGGGGATGATGCTTTTGTCTTGCACGCTGTGGTTGCAGATAGTGTCCTGACCCTGGTTTCTCCGGTCTAGCAATACTATTCTCGAGTATCTTGTTATTTTATCTTTCTTTGCATTTGTTTTAATGATTTCTTTATTTTAGCCCAGCATGCATCATACACATCTTTGAGCATTCATGGGCCGCATCTGTCCAGGTGTCTCAGTAATGGTGAATAGTTGTGTTCTTGATCCTGAATAAGGAGAGTCATTCCACTCTGAGTTCGAAGGTTTCCTTCGATATGCTCACTTGATTTGGTTAGCTGAAGATTCCTGTCTGGAGTTAGTTGATCGTCTCTTTCCTTTCCGTTGCTCTGGCGGGTAGCCGTGTTTTCCTTTCCTTAGTTGTTAGTTCCTCCAGACATGCGTCCTTTGGTTGCCTTTCCTTGTGATTAGTTCGAAGCTTTTCAGAAGATTCCTATTGCTTATTGGTTTAGAACGGGTGACGTTTGCCTTAACTCCAGCTTTTTAGTCCGCTTCACTTCATCTCCGCTTCATCTCCATGTTCCATTTCACTTTCGCTTCACCTCCGCTTGCTCCCCTGCAAAGAGGACGTTAAGGAGGGGCATCTGTTGACACCCATTTTATGACCAATTAGTTGGGTCATCTCCTTGTTCACTCTATATGATGCTCCGAGTTGTTCACCTTTGTTGAGCCTTCTTGATCAATTTGAGGTCCATTTCTTGAGTCATGTCTCCTTGGTTGAGTCTGGTTCCTTGCCTTTTTTCCGTTGGACGAAGCTTAGCAAGCTTTCATTTTTTTGGCACTCTATTATCTCTAACGGTCCTTTGATGGGGCGCTATAGTACTCTAACGCATCTACCCTAGTGCGTTACATCTTCCAGAGTCCTTAAACTTGAGCCTTCTTTCCAAAGCTTATCTTTTGCCTGCCCGTTGAGTGTGACGGTCTATCGTGCGACCGTTACCTTGTTGTAACGCATCTACACTTGACCGTTACATCCATCCAGAGTCCAACGTTTGAAAACTTCCCCCATTGATCTTATCTTCTTAAGGGATAAAGTTGTGTGACGGTCTCTTCCTGGAGCGTTACATCCCTGTGGCGGTCTATCGAGCAGTCGTTACATCAAATAGAGAGTCCTGACAAGCCTGGCCTTTTCTCTGCTACTCCGTGGCCGACTTGAGAGTTTGTTTCCTTGATTTCTCTTCCAAATCTAATCCTCAGAACCTTTTGTTTGTTTCTATGGACTCTAGGGAGTATTATCTTCAAGAGTTTGCTAAGAAACATCCTCTTTTCTAGCTGGATTATCCTCAACTCGAACCTAGACTTTGAGGGCCTATAAATAGAACCCTTGACTTCATGGCTTGAAGAGGAGAAATCTGGAGTTTGCGTCAAAGTGCTGCCGCATCCTAGAGCTAGAACCAACCAAGGAGAGCTACTTCTCACGTCCATCTACTTCCAAAGTTCAGGGAGTATCGGTTTCAAGGGTTAAATTCAGCCAAGTCATTGTTCTTAGTACTTTTCCCTCTTCTAAGCAATCATAGCATTGTCCCTCTCCATCTTTCATGTTCTTTCATCTGTTCCATACATTTCAAAACATCCTCCCATCTTTTAAAACGCCCAGAGGGGTTTAAAAAATCAATATCCCTGGTATTTCCCTCTCCTTTTGCATGTTCATAAGTTCTTTGGATTATTGATACTACTTTGTGAAAGGGCTAATCTGGGTTATTTTTTTTGTGTCTTCCACTCTTTTGTAGGTTTATAGATTCCTTAGCGTGAGGCCCAAGCTCTCTGGCCGGCTGGAAAGCTTGGAGATCAAAAGATTCCTGACCTTATTCTGCAGAAGCTCTGACGGTCCATCATAGGCACGTTAGAGTGTTGTAGTGGTCTATCGTGGGACCGTCACAGTTCTGTGACGCACCATCCTTCGACCGTTACATCCCACAGTGCTGCAGTTTCCTGATTGTGTTTCTCTCCCGTGGGCGGGTGTATCATCCTCCTATTCCAAGGTATTGATCAGGACTTTGGCTTATTTTTACCTTGGTGGCGATCACACCTTTCCTTAGTTTGGGCATTAGCTTTCTCTTTCGTCATATCTCTTCTTTACTTTTACTTGTTCCACCTCTACGGTGTGTTTTCCTTTATACTTTATTCCACGCTCCGGCATGTGTTTTTCTTTCCTTGCTTAGTTTAGTTTTGATTGAGATAGCATGCCCATGCTAGAGCTTGTTTTGGTTGCCTAGGTTCATGATTTGCATGTTCATAGGTTGATTGATTTCATTACTTGGCTCATTATCTGCTCATAGTTGGCATCATAACCCATCTTGCAAAAGAAGGGGCACATTAAAACCAACGGCTACATTAAAAACTTTGATTTTTCATGATAGAGTAAACAAAAATTAGGAAAAATACTACCATTAGAAAGAGCATAAAAAATCATATAAGATGGCATGCTTTGATTAAGACTTAAAACGATTAAATTCACCATAAGACTAGTTCACATAGAAGTTACCCTTTGTGTATACCTCGAAGTAAAATATGAAATTAGGGTAGCATGATGCATGAAATTTAGGCATTTAGATATGAAAAGAAGAGGCTCAGGAAAACGAACAAGATGGTATAATTAAAATTTTATTTAGCCTGAGAGACACCTACCTTAATCGAGGAAGAAAGAGGAAGATGCCAAAACCCTAATCCGCGAACACCCGTCGATCCTCGCCCTAATACGCCGTCGAGCGGCCACCATAGGTCACGCCGTCTGTTGGAGATGCAAATGGGGTTCTAGGGCTGCCAAAGCCCTCTACTTATAGAGGTGTAGGAGGCTTCTAGAGATCGAATTGGCTAAGAGAGTCCAAAGGAAAAGAATCGGCGAAAAACTCAATTTTCCCATCTAATCCACATCGCCACCACCAATAAAAGGCTCTAGAGTTAGGGTTTTCGAAAGGAAGATGGGCTTCTAGGGTAAACCTATCAAATGGGCCTGGTTTGGGCTCGATTGGTTGAGAAATGGGCTCGAATTTGATCGATTAAGGTTGATCTATTAAGAATACTGATTTTGGCTAAAAACTCCTTAATTCAGCCTAATTAAATTTTTATTAGGGGTCAGCCCAGTTGACATTATTGTTAGAAACTTCGTTCTCTACAGGAATGTAATTTTTCCATGTTTTTAGAATTTAGTAGGAACTTTGGCCTACGGGTGAAATTCGATTAATTTGATTTATACCTTTTAACTCCAATTCAATGTAGAAAATTCGATTGCATCTTGGAATATGAAAGTCTCTTTATGGTGATTGTAGAAAAATAATCATTTATATAATTTTGTCACTTTTAAAAATAAATAATATTCTTTAGTTAAGAAAATCATTGAAGTCATTAAATAACAAGGAAATAACTTTAATTTCAATACATATTTCAAATTTTTACTTTTATATTTTATTATTTAACCGGGGTGTTACATGGAGGGGTATGATGCTATCCTAGGAGTCGATTGGCTTTTAGACCAGGACGCCTACATAAATTATCGCAGCAGGATAATCTCTTTCCGGAAACCCGGTCTTCCCCGGTTTACCTTTCTTGGTATCAAGTATCGGAAACATCCTACCATAATTTCATCTCTACATGCTTGCAAACTCATTTTGCAAGGGTGTCAAGCTTTCCTTGCCTCCGTAGTAATTACCACGTCTAAGGAAATTCAAATAGAAGAAATCCCCATAGTTAGAGAGTTTCCTGACATTTTTCCTTCTGACCTACCGGGTATACCGCCCGAAAGAGAGGTTAACTTCACCATTGAACTCATACCTGGAGCAGCACCTGTGTCAATAGCTCGTTACAGGATGTCCCCCACAGAGTTGAAGGAGTTAAAGAAGCAACTTCAGGAGCTACTAGAAAAAGGTTTTATTCGACCTAGCACATCCCCTTTGGGTGCGCCAGTCCTATTTGTCAAGAAGAAGGACGGTTCTTTCAGATTATGCATTGATTACCGACAGTTGAATCAACATATCATCAAGAATAAATACCCACTGCCACGTATTGTCGAACTGTTTGACCAACTTTCGGGAGTGGAATATTTCTCCAAGATTGACCTCAGGTCAGGTTATCATCAACTGATGCTTAAGGAAGAAGATATACACAAGACTGCTTTCCAAAGCAGATATGGACACTACGAATTCATGGTTATGCCGTTCGGTTTAACTAATGCACCTGTTGCATTCATGCAACTGATGAATAATGTGTTCCGACCTTATCTTGACCAATTTATACTCGTATTCATTGATGATATCCTTATCTATTCAAAGACAAAGGAGGAACACGAGGAACATCTAAGGGTTGCTTTACAAACTTTACGAGAACATCTACTCTATGCTAAATTGAACAAATGTGAATTTTAGCTTAAGGAAGCCTCTTTCCTTGTCCATGTAATTTCTAAAGAAGGCATTGCAGTAGATCCTTTTAAGGTAGAAGCTGTGAAAAGCTGGAGCCGATCGAATACCGTATCGAAAGTATAAAGTTTTATTAGTCTGGCTGGTTATTATAGGTGATTCATCAAAGATTCTCCAAAATCGCCACTCCTTTAACAAGACTTACTAGGAAGGAAAATCATTTCGAGTGGACAGGAGAATGTGAAGAAAACTTCTTAGCTCTTAAAGAACATCTCACCACGGCACCCGTACTAGCATTGCCCGTATAAGGTGGCGGATTTGAAGTTTATACCGATGCATCTGGCATTGGCTTAGGATGTGTACTTATGCAGAATGGCAAGGTGATCTGTTATGCTTCTAGACAACTTTAGCGACATGAAGAAAATTATCCTGTTCATGATCTGGAATTGGCAGCTGTCATATTTGCTTTGAAGATTTGGCACCACTACCTTTATAGAGAGAAATTCACGGTCTATTCGGACCACGAAAGCTTGAAATATATATTCTCTCAGAAGGAGCTGAATATGAGGCAAAAGAGATGGTTGGAGTACCTTAAAGACTTCGATTTTGCTATCCAATATCATCATGACAAGGTGAATGTTGTAGCCGATGCACTTAGCAGGAAATCAATGGGAAAGCTATCAAGTCTCATGAAAAGTATGACCAATCTCATTTCTAAATTTGCTCAATTGAATTTAGATATTGATATGAAGAAGAAAGAGGATTGCTTTATAGCCAATATCTGGGCTCAACCCACCTTAATAGAATTATTGGTCAAGCTGCAAGACAATGACCCTGTGTTATTGAAGATTAAGGCCAATATAGAGCAACGGCCGGATTTCTCTATTACAAATGATGGAAGATTGATATTCCAAGACCGAGTTTGTATACCATATCATGCTGATACTAAGAAATTGATCTTAGAAGAAGCTCATAAATCTAAATATACTATTCATCCTGGTGCTACCAAGATGTATCAAGATCTTAAAAGAAGCTATTGGTGGCCCAATGTGAAAAGAGAGATAGCATATTATGTGTCACGTTGCCTTACTTATCAACAGATTAAGGCAGAACATCAAAGGCCCGCTGAAAAATTACATCCCTTGAAAATTTTGGAATGGAAATGGGATAGTATAGGGATAGATTTTAGCATGGGACTGCCTAAGTCGAGACGTGGACATGATGGAATATGGGTAATCATAGATCGTTGAACCAAATCAGTTCATTTCCTGCCTATTAAGAGGCGATGGTATGTGGATATCCTAGCTGCATTATACATGAAGGAGATTGTTAAGTTATATGGTGTCCCTGTCACTATTATTTCTGATCGAGACTCTTGATTCACTTCACAATTCTGGAAAGGTCTGCAGAATTCCTTGGGGACCCGATTAAGTTTCAGCACAACATTTCACCCACAAACCGATGGACAAACGGAAAGAACTAATCAAGTGGTGGAGGATATGCTAAGAGCGTGTGTTATGGACTTCGGTGGAAGCTGGAACGACCATTTACCTCTAGTGAAATTTGCCTATAACAATGGCTATCAGGCTAGCATTCAGATGGCACCATTTGAGGCACTTTATGGGAGAAGTTGTCGCTCACCGATCTGCTGGAACGAAGTAGGAGAAAAATAACTGCTAGGTCCCGAGTTGATAAGAGATACTACTGAGAGAGTAAAGCTAATTCGAGAAAGACTCAAGATAGCTCAAGATAGATAGAAATCATATGCTGATAATCGAAGGCGTGACCTGGAATTCCAAGTAGGTAACCATGTATTTCCCAAGGTTCTCCAGGTCAAGGTATTCGAAGATTCGGCATCAAAGACAAGCTTACTCCATGATTTATCGGCCCTTTTGAAATCCTTGACAGAGTTGGCGAAGTAGCTTATTGATTGACTTTACCTCCCCAATTGGCTGGAGTTCATGACGTATTTCATGTTTCAATGCTTAAAAGGTACGTTCCAGATCCGTTTCATGTTATAAGCTTTGATAACTTGGAAATTCAAAAGGATTTGACGTACGAGCAAAAACCTATCAAAATATTTGAGCAAGAAGTACGTCAACTTCGGAACAAAACTATCCCTATGGTGAAAGTTCAATAGAGCAAATATTGGCAGCATGAAGCAACATGGGAAACCGAAGAGGCCATGAGCAAAAGATTTCCAGACATATTTGAATGTAAGTACACTCTCCATAAATCCATGTAATGAATTTGGGGACAAATTCTTTTTAAGTGGGGGAGGGTGTAACACCCGAAAATTTTCTAAGAATTTATTAAATATTTAAATGGACTACACGGGCTATTGAATGAATTTATTTTAATTAATATAACCTTACTCTAATCCAAGAGGATTAGGCCCATTTAACGGAACTCTTTTGGCCCAAATTATGGTTTTGGACCTTGGCCCATATTCTAGAAGCTAGAAATTGGTATAGTCATGGAATTTAGAGATAAATAGGATAAATAGATGGACAATGGAGGGAAGAGTTTGAATTAATTTCAAATTCAGCGCCTAGACAGAATGTGGTCTATCGCGAGACCGCATAGCAGATGAGGGCGGTCACCCAGATGACCGCTAAGCGCTGTAGAGTCCGTTAGTGGAAGAAAGTGTAAAAAGATTAGAATTTTGGCGTCCAAACTCCTAGAGACCGAAGTATACCGACTTGTAAACATGCTTGGGACTCTCAGGGATCGATCTAATACCTAATTAGGAATATTAAGTCGTCTAAATCTTTGAAACCCTAACTAAACCCTATAAATAGACCCCAAGTTGACCTGTGCGACTCCTAGTTTTGGCTCACGTGGAACCAAGGTAAGGAGGTAGAATTAGAGGTGAGTTTTTTAGAGGTTTTTGTTGCTAATACTAAGGACTAACTACCCTCCAAATTTCATTCTAGGAGATCAAGTCTACAAGGAGTTAGAGGCTTACAAATTTGCTGATCCTGCATCAATAAACCAGGAATCTGTGCAACGGTCCAGTGAAAATCAGGGAATTAGAAGCCCTAAACGAGGTATTTAGCGATTGTGTCTTTAGAATTTTATATTACCCTTTATATCTTATATCTACCCTCCAATTTTCACGTCCATAGGTCAAGGGAATCAGGTGATATAAGGGTGTGAAGTGGCTGGTTTAGGACAAAACGTACAGAACTAGGGCTTACTTCCAGTCAGAAATTGGCAGTCTAGGAGCGCCATTTGAGGTAGGTTATCTCATGAACGGCTTAAACACGACATTAATGATAAGCCCTCTGTTTCCAATCGATTTCATGTATTATACACTGAGAATTTTATGTTTTCATTAGGACTATGCATCTAGTATAATATTCATGCATGAACTAGCCCTAATTGAGTAAAAAGGAAATTCTCTTGTTATTACATAAATCCCCGCATATTTGCTGACCTATTCTTGTTCTATCATGCTATAGAGTTTATTCATGTTGATTTTCATGCATGATATGACTTAGATTAGTATTGTATTTTACTATTATTGAGTTTTCTGTTAACACAGGAAGAAACGGTCTTCCTATAGACCACCAAAAACCCTAGCGGCCGTACGATAGACCACTTGCCACAAGAGACGGTCACCCACTAGACCATTTTCATTTTTGAATTTTGTATTTAAGCTAACCCGAGGCTTAATGCAGAATGGTCCAAATTATTATATGTTAAGCATAGTTAAGTAGGTTTTATACCTATTTTAAACATTATTTTCATATACCCAGTTATGTTAACAGCTCATTCTAGTATATTTCATGATTCTTTATGCACTGACAGTTATTCTAAACTTTTGATATTTTCATGAACAAGTCATATACTTTTGTAGTTAACTTGAATTTATGAGATTCTTGGACTAGTTATGATTTGATCGCTGGTTATCACTAACTTTCTCATCTAAGAGTCATTTTCATAAGTACATGGCATATACTCCTGTATATGACCATTAGATACACCTGTGTAGTTATAGGCAAACAATCTTGGACTTGAAAGCCTCTCCATTAGATATTCCTTTTACCGGACTAGGTGATCTTGTTTCAAGGCCTTGGTTACTTGATCATTAAACTTATTATTTGGAATTGATTTATTGGTAAAAATTATTATCTCATGGAAGTAACTGGATTTATAACTTGAAGATGCAAGATCGGGCACGGATTGTGTCCAAGGGCTCCAGGCTAGTGTTCTCGACGGATTGTTGGAAACGTGCTATAAACCATGGGGTACGATGATACTGGCATCGCATTACGCTGGGAGTTCTTTCTCTTATAAATGAGTGAAACACCACGAGACTCGTTATGAAAATTACGTGCTTGATAAATGACTTTCTAGTACATGGCCCTTTTTTGTGTAAAGTACTTTCTAGTTATATGCTCGTACATTCTTGTTCATGAAAGGCCAATTTACGTTTACATGCTTAATCTTACTTGTTCATTCTATCTTGTCTACTTGCTCAATTTCATGTCCTTGGTTACTTAGTTCTACCGATTGTTTACCGCATTTTCTTATGTTTCTCTTCCAGTCTAGAGTTAAGAAATTAATCACTTAGATATTGCCTTCATGTTGATGCGAAGATACCTACTGGGCAAATGTGCTCATTACCCTACTTTTCTAATCTTTTCAGGAAGTACATATGAATCGAATTCGGAGTATACAAGTAGTGGGTCCGAGAGTGATTGAAGGTTAAATGAATTGAGAGAAGCCATAGTATCAAATTTCTAGTCGAGTCTTATTGTAATTTTCTATTTTCTTGAGTCTATGATGTAAGAGTGTTAAGAGTCAAGGATCTTGTGTACTTTATTATTATTATTATGGAATAAAGTGAAGTTTAGAAAAATTTACCTGTGCAATTACTTTAGTGTGATTGTCTTGCGCTCTGATTTCTTGCTTACGAGAGGCTTACCATGCCGGCTATTTGCATTCCCGAATTTCCTCCCTCTATATTAAAAAGCTCAAGGCGTGACAAGAGTGTTTCCCCCAGGGTCTCATCCCTGGGCACCCCTGATCTGTTTCCTGCCTTGCAGTTCATCTAGGCGTGGTGGCTGTGATCAAGGATTCCCCCAGGATCTCACGACTTAGGATCAGTGCGAGATTACGCCTCTTCAAGTTAATTAAGCAAATATTACATGAGGAGATTCTTCTACAATCTGATTTTTGATGTTGAAAACCCTATATGCTCTAGATGTGTCAGAGTAACCCAAAAATACTCCTAAGTCACTCTTAGCCTCAAATTTATCAAGGTCAGCTTTATCATTGTTATGAATGTAACATTTTAAGCCAAAAGCTCTAAAGTAGGCTAAGTTGGGTTTCTTACCTTTGAGCATCTCATATGGGGTTTTCTTATATTTTGGCCTTACCATTGCCCTGTTGATGATATAGCATGTTGTGTTGGCTGCCTCTACCCAGAACCTCCTCGGGAGTTGACTTTCCACCAACATAGTCTAGGCAATCTCTACAATGGTTCAGTTCTTCCTTTTGACAACACGATTCTGCTCTAGGGTCCTACGAGATGAAAACCTGTGGATCAGACCCATCTGACTGCAAAAATCAATAAATAAGGAATTATCAAATTCTCCTCCATGATCATATAAAATAGTGTAAATTTTGAATTTACCTTGCTGCTTTATTCTTCTGAAAAAATTTTGAAATTCTAAAAATGCATCATTCTTATGAGCTTGGAAGAAAATCCATGTAAATCTGGTAAAATCATCAACAATAACAAATCCAAATCTTTTTCCATTTATGCTAGCTGTCCTAGTTGATCCAAATAGATCTATATGCAAAAATTGAAGTGTCATGGATGACAATGGTCCATTCCTAAGTTTGAATGATTTTCTGGTTTGTTTACCTAGGGGGCATGCTTCACAAATTTTGATATTTTGCTTGAATGACAGCTTAGGTAAGCCTGTAACCATGTTGTACTTGACAAGGTTATGTAACACATGATAACTAGCATGTCCTAGTCTCCTATGCCACAACCAAGTATCCTCCGACTGACTAGCAAACAAGCATAAATTTTCATTACACGAGTTGTCTAAATCTACCATGTAAACATTATTCACTCGTTGTCCTAAAAATTTCACATTGTCAGAATTTATTTCAAAGATTTTGCACCCATGAGCATCAAATAACACCTTATGCCCTATATCACACAATTGACTGATGCTCAGCAAATTATGTTCCATACCTTCTACTAACATAACATTTTCAACAAGATTGGTAGAATTTTTACCCACAGTTCTAGAACTAATGATCTTAACTTTATCCTTTCCTCCAAATCTTACCTGTCCTGCTTCTTTCTTGATCAATTGATTGAATTTCTTTTTATCCCCTGTCATGTGCCTCGAGCAGCCATTGTCCAAGTACCATATGTTGTGATGGGCTACTAGGCATTCCTACACAGGACAAATCAAGTAGAAAATTTTGGAACCCAAGCAAATTTGGTTCCATAGTCGTTATTGAAAACATTTAGTAAACATTTGGGAATCCACACTTGCTTGACAGATTTAATGTTCCAGCTAGACTAGCATTGTTTGCTTGTGTGTCCTGGTCTGTTGCAAGTATGACAGACAGGTTTCACAGGGTGCCTAAATTAAGGGGCAGTGTGTGACTTCACATGTGAATTTTTGAATTGATTGAATCTTTTCTAATATGTACCCCTATTTGAGTTGAATTTAAAGTCATTCCTTTCGTTCCATCTTGACTTAGGCCAATTTGTTCTGTTTCCATAAACCCTGAAATCAGAATTGTAATTATTCCATTGAGGTCTGTACGGATTTTTCTTTGACCTATAGGTGGGAGGAACAAATCTGGTCTGTCTGCCTATATTGAATCTGAAGTGTTGTCTGAAATGTTTGGTTTTGTTTATGGCCTTATTCCCAAGCTGTGTAGACTGCTGTTGACCTGGCCTCATGGCCACCCTCTGGTGAGCAATCGACTGACCATTCCCATGTCGACTGAAAGTGACTTTGATGTTTTTCCTTTTACCCTGATTGTTCTGATTTTTATTGACTGTGGGTTTAGGGACAGACTTCTGAACAGGTTGCTGAATTATCAGCTTGCCTTTGGCTTTCTCCGTGTTAAATGAAATTGTTTTCAATTCAAATTCCTACTTCTTTGTGGGATTGAATCCCAAGCCTTCCCTGTTAAAGTTTACCCGGGTGCCTAGCACCGCATAAGTTAGATTTTCCCTGAACCATGTTCTCCATGATAGACTATTTGTCCTTTAGATCACCTTCATCCTTTTCAAGATTTTTCTAAATCTCAGCATTTACAGCTTTGATGGCTTCATATTTTTCAAGGCTAAATTTGTTCTCTCTCTCATATTCCTGGCACCTCAGGTTAACTTCATATAATTGTTTTCTAAGATTTTCATTCTCTGCTTTCAGGTTTCCCAGCTCTGAACTATCAGACCCAGATTCATCAATCTATTTTTTTAGTTTTTCATTTTCAATTTTTAGAGTTTCCAGATTTTTAGTGACCGGGTTATCATGAGCGAAGGCATTGATATTCTTTTTCAAAGACTTGTTTTCTTTCTTGTAACACTCATATCTTTCAAGAAGATCAGCGTAAGCATCCTCCTAGTTTTCCTTTGAAAAACTTTCAAATGGAGTAGTTACTTGTTCATCATGGTCATTTGCCATCAAGCACCGGTTGTCCTCATCTTCATTTTTGGAAGAGTCATCCTCCTCCTCCTCATCATCGCTCCAGGTGCTGATCATTGCCCTGGGCTTCTTCCATTTTGCCTTGGTCATCTTCTTGAGCAGCTCGGGGCATTCTCCTTGCATATGCCCTGGTTTCTTGCACTGGTAACAGATGACTTTGTCAAACTTTTTAGTTTGTTCAGGTTTAAGGTTGGAAACTCTGTTTACCTGTGATGACCATTTCTTCTTCTGGAATTTACCTCTACTCCTTAAGAATTTCTTAAACTACCTGTTGAGCAGAGCATGATCACCTAGGCTGCCTTCTTGAAAGTCATCTTCATCATCCTCATCAGACTCATGGGTGCTCTCAGAAACCTTGAGAGCCACTGGCTTCTTTTTCTTGTGATCTTCCTCGTTCCTTCTCAAATTGAGCTCATATGTCATGAGTGATCCTATCAGCCCATCTATTGTCATCACTGATAGATCCTTCGAATCATCAATCACGGTGGCCTTAGTATGCCATGCTGGTGTGAGAGATCTCAATATCTTTCTAACAAGTTCGCTGTCAGAATATTCTTTACCCAATGATTTTAGATAGTTTGCTAGTTGGGTAAGTCTGGCATAAATTTTAGAAATAGACTCGTCATGTTCCATTTTGAACATTTCGTAGTCAGAGATCAACATGTTGGCCTTGGTGGCCCTTTGTAGCAACCTTGGAAAGTTTATAGAATTATCTGGAATTAAAAAAGATTAATTTGAGCATTTAATAAGTTTAAAGGCCTAATGTGCTTAATTAATGAGTTATTATGAGCCTAGTTATTAATAGGTGAATAGGTCCACTTAAAATGGGCCTTAAACCCTAAAATTTAAGCCTTTTGGCCCAATCCCAAACCCTAGAAACGTAATAGGGTAGTTTCCCTATTTCAACTAGATAATGAGGGGATAATTAGGGAAGAGTTGGAATTAAATTTAAATTTCCAGCACCCTGGAAAGGCACGGCCAGTCGGGCGACCGTGTTCTTGAGAAGGCGGTCTACAGAAGACCGCGACTTAGTTCCGTAAATGGAAGTTGATAAACCCTAGGAAATCTGGATTATTATCCTCCCAAATCACTAGGGATCGATGTGATCTGACATGAGAACTTGTCTAGGACTCTTAGGGATCGATCGTAACCCTAATAAGGACTCCTAATTCGATGTAATCCCTCAACCTCAAGCTAATCTCTATAAATAGGCCCCAGACTCATCCTGCGCAAACCCTAATTTTGGATCTCGTAGTTCGAAGGTAAGGCGTCATCTTTTCAGGTTTGACCTTTAGGGTTATTTGTTTCCTATAGTATCTTCTAACTTCCTGCTAAATCTCATGCTACGAGAACAAGTCGTCGAAGAGTTAGAAGGTCTGGAAGTTGCTGGTTCCACACAGGACGCATAGGAATAAGTGCGTACTTTTAGTGACAAATTTGAGGTCTAGGGGCAATACCAAAGGTAGGTTATCTCATATATGGCTTAAGCAACATGTTAGGAATAAAAGCCCTCTAACCTTGCTTGATTTCATGCACTGTACACATGTTTGCAGAGCCTATTCTAGGGTATTTGATGTTTTCACAACACTACGCATATAGGTTTTCACTACATGTTATTTCCTGCAACCTTGATCAAAAGATAAGAATTTTGCTTTAATTCATGTCTTTCCCATGCATGTGCTTCATTCGAAACATATTATCTCATCTTGTCTTTCTATTCTTTATAGTTTTCATGCATTAATTGCCCTAGAATAGGCTCTGTAAACATGAATTCGTCTCTATATGTGGCAGACAGAAGGTGGTCTTGCAGAGACCGCTACCTGCAAGTAGCGGTCTTTGACCAACCACGTTTTGTTTCTGTTCACTCTAAATAGAAAGCAGATCAACCCCTCATGAGTGAATGCTAAGAATAAGTAACTATGCCCTATTTCTGGTTATATTGCTATATTCATGATTTCTGGCATATCATGTTTCAATCATGTTAGGTTTTATGCCCTTCATGCTACAAGGAACTTATTTTCATGTATGTTATTTTCATGCTAAAACTCTATAGTTTTGTACTTAAAGGAAATTTCCATAACTTAAGTTCACGTTGATTTATGCTTTGACGCATCCCTTTCTCATCTCTTTTCTATTTTGTTACTTCACGTATAGCCCATACTCCGATACGATGCTATTAGATCACTTGCACTTGATAGGAACATCTCTTGAACTTGAGAGCCTCTCCATCGGATATTCCTTATGTCAGAATAGGTAATCTTGTTTCAAGGCCTCCGTAAGACTCCGCGAGCCTGGGATTCTCACTAGGACGTCGAGCTGGCTATACCCTCAAAACCCAAAAGTCCATAAAGCACTTTGCGAACTCTGCATTTTTTATGGACTGGATTAAACGTGGCCATCAGGTGACTGCTACTTTCTTATTGCAATCCTGGCACGACCGCGTTCTGCTAGTTGATCCTTGTGTCGACCTATTCCTTCTTCTACGTCGACTCTATTCCTGATAGCAGTCTTGACTCGACCATTTCCTCAAGAAAGTGGTCCTTCATGAACCGCGTTCTGCTATCTTGTGCCTAAATCAAAGTCTGATCCAAGGGTTGATTCTACTATGTTCTTAGATGGTCTATTGATTGTCAAGAACTTAAAACCTAATTTAATAAGTCACTTATGAACTATGAAATTGTGGAAATGTACCGTTATGCTGCCGGAATTCTTCTGTAGCATAATGTCCAATTAATTCATCCTTGAACTCTCATGTTCATTTTTTTTACATTCTTATCTCAGTTTTCTTGCCATGAAACTATTGTTGAACTTGATATTATTGGCCTACATTTATATTTCTCGTGGAAGTAGCTTGATTTATAACTTGAAGATGTAAGGGCGGGCACAGACGGTGTCCAAGGGCTCCATGCTAGCCCCCTCAGCAGATGGTCGAAAACACACTATAAAGTATGGGGAATGAAGCTTACTGGCGTCGCATTGCGCTGTGAGTACTTTTTTTATAAACGGGTGAAATCCACGAGGTATCATGCTTGTTACATGACTTTTTAGTGCATAACCTTTTAAAGTTCTGAAAAGTACATTCTCGTTATATGATAGTGCATTCTCGATATTGAAAGGCCATATTATATTCTTACTTGATCATGCTCTCTTTCTTACTTGAAATCTCATGTCTCGATAGTTATCTTGTTACTTATGGTTACTTTGGTTTTATCGCATGTTTCATCGCATTCCCTTTATCTTACCTTCTAGAGCTAAAATGTTAATTACTTTAACATTGTCTTCGTGTTGATACGAACATACCTACTGGGCGAGTGCGCTCATCCCCTACTTTTCTCATCTTTTCAGGAAATTCTAGCGAGTCAGATTCGGACTACTCAAGTGACGGGTCCGAGAGTGAATAAAGTTTGAGAGAAGACTTAGAGTGTCAAGAGTCAATTTATGTTAGTCAAGAGTTGCATCTATGTATTTTTTTTATTGAGTCCAGTGATTTACTATGCCAAAGAGAGTCAAGTGTCATTGTAACTTTTGATTATTATTCAATAAAATTGAGTTTTGAGAATATAATTATGTTCACTCTTTTATGTGTGAATGTTACGCTCTGATTATCATGCTAGCTTGAGGCTTATCCTGCCGGATGTTCACGTTCCCAACTTAATTCCGCTGCATCTCTCGGGACGTGACAGTTAAGTTGGTATCAGAGACTAGGCTTCAGTAAGTCCTAGGAAAATGTCACGTCATAGGTTAAGTCCAAGGTTTAAGGACCCATACCTATGAACTAGGAAAAAAATTCTTCGAATCCAAGTGAGATTGGGTAGAGCCCAAGATAAGATAGTTCTCTAGAAATTAATTTCTAGGCTGACCCTCATAAATTCTAAAGAAAGTAACTAGTTGAGTATTTTCTCAGGCACCTTACTTTCGAAATGGCTGCTAATCGTGCGAATTGGGAAGTAATGCAACAAACGGTTATAGGTCTTACCCAGGCCCTGCAGACTGTGACACAAGCTGGCACGCGAGTTGGCGCCATGGATCTTCATCATAATTTTTGGAGTATGAACCCTACACGGTTCTCGGGTTCGTCCAACCTGGATGGAGTGAAATATTGGATCGATGAAAGGGATCGTATCTTTAACGTTATGTAATGCGTGGACAAGGAGAATATCCTACTTGACACATTTCAACTTAATAAAGATGCATGCACATGGTGGAAGTCCACCTCGGCCCATCTTCACAATGCACAAATTACTTGGGAGAAGTTTCTTGAACTCTTCCGAGAGGAGTATTTCTCGGAGCATGTCCGGGAAAGGAAGGCTACGGAATTTGCCTCTCTTAGGGAGGGCATGATATCCGTGGTGGAATATGAACTTCAATTCTCCAGGCTGGCACCATACACTCCACATCTTGTGGCTACGAAGCTCTTAAAGGCTAACCGATTTTTGTATGGGCTACGTCTCATCTTTGTCAAGCAACTTGGGCCTCAAAATATCCGCACCTACACGGAGATGGTCCATCAAGCTCATTTATGTGAACGGACCTTGGAGAAGGTCGAGAAATATAAGGGCAAAGGTGAAGAATCAAGTCACAAGTATGAGAAAAGAGGAAGGAAAGAAGAGAAATTTAGCATCACGGGGTCCTACAAATCCCGCAACGGCAAGAAGAGGTCCCGTAATGGGAATGGCAACAACAATAATAAGAACAAGAAAGTTAAAGAGGAGGAGAAGCAAGTCATGCCAGCTTGCACCTTTTGCGAGAAGTTCGATCATTCGGCAGAAGAATGTTGGAAGTGCCTTGGCACTTGTCTTCGATGTGGAAGCCAGGAGAATCGCATGCCTGATTGTCCCCTTATGAAAGATCATCCTTCTAAAAATGATGGTGGACGCAGGCGGTAGGCTCAATTAAATGTCATGATGGATGATGAAACACCAAAGGATGATGGCCTAATGGAAGGTACTATCCAAATTTATTCACATCCTGCCTTTGTATTATTCAATACTAGTGCTTCTCATTCTTTTATATCTACCGCTTTTGCTAAAACATTACCAGTTCTGCCTGTTCCTTTACCTTCGGACCTAGCTATTACCACACCTTTAGGTTCTGGAACTGAATTTAAAACCCACTACCGAGATAGTGAGGTAACTATAGATGGCCATAATCTCCCTGCAAACTTTGTATGCCTTGACATGGAAGGCTACGATGCCATCTTGGGTGTTACGACCACCAATTTGGGCACTAGCCCAATTGAGAATGTTGGGTTCGGTGCGCCCCCTCGTTGTCTTTAACAATGGTTTTGATGATTCCAATATATTGTGTGTTTTACGTTTGTCTTAAGGAAACAAGCTAACATGTGGACATCTTTGATTTATAGGTTTGGATGCTTCTGGGTTGAAGTGGACTGCCCTTAGGAAGACTCTTATGTCTCTTGTCTTGGTTTGACTAGATGGTAATAAGTCTTGGCTCCTTCATGCTAAAATCTGATTTGGTTTGAATATGAAATTGACCTTTATACTGAGTTAAATGATTAACTTAAGTCATGGTAATTCATGTCTCTAAGTCGCCTTGAATGAGCTTTAATGATCACAAGTTGGCTAGTTTTGTGTTGGTTTCAGCTGCCTTAGTTTTTGGACTAAACTTGCTTATTTTGACCTGAATTGGAATTCTATGTGTAGCCTCGTTAAATCATACTCTGATATGTGAGAGTTGTGTAAAAGAATTGATTTCCTTGGGATGGGTCGACCCCTGGCTCTTTGAGCCTTAGTTCTTACCTTGTTTTGAAGCATGGTCCTACATGTATATATCTCTGATGTCCTTGCACTGACCTTGCTCATATGACCACCGACCCTGTCTTGGGTATCTTACAATCATGTGCTTAAGATTACTTAACTGAACTTGAATGGGGTTCATGTCTTCAGAAGTTGCTCTTGATAGAACTATATTGAAACTGAATTTTCCTTGTTCTGGATCTGAATTTAATTGAGCTGAACCCTGAACCTTGTGTTCTTGGACATGATGGTTTTGATAATCTTGAATGTGTTTGATGAGTACCAGTGGACTGAACTTAATTTTCTTGAAATGAATTTGGAAGTCCTTGGATTGAATTTGATTGTATTGGTTTGGTCATGGAAACTATTGTGTGGCCTGCTTGAATTTCCTTTTATGTATGTGAGACTATATGTTTTGACACAAGAATGGCCATTGTTAAATATGTTTGAACTGAGATTCAAATGCATATTCACTCAATTTGATTCAGTCGTAAATGGTTCTGTTGAACTCTATTCAGAATTGGACTATTTCAATTTAATTGATATGTGTGGGCTGTGAAAGTTCAAGTTGCCTTGGACTGACTTAGCAACTCTGAGAGGTTTGATTGAACTGACTCTATAGCAGCCCTTCAAGCATGAATTAATTTTTCAAATGAGTATCAAGTGAATGCATCACATGTCTCTTATAGCAGGTTGATGGAACCATGAATAGGTGATTGAGTATTTTATTTGGACTAACAAAAGATTGACATGAATTGATTTGGGTTCAAAGTGCAGGTTTGAACATGCCCATAAATCCTTGAGATCATGGTAAGAATTCAATTTTGAATGTGTTTCCATGTGGAAAGATTGGATTTAATTCATATATCATGCCTTGGGGTTTAATTCACTGCATTTAGTTCATTTTCTGAATGAACACTGCAAGAGTCGACCCCTGGGGTCGACTTTTGGAGGCCTGGGGTCTGTTTTCTATGAAAATAGAACCCTGGTGAAAAGTGTTGACCCCAAGGGTCGACACTTTCTCTGGGTGTCCCAAATCGGGTTTGCTGGTTTGGTTTCAAACCATGGGTTTAATGGTCCGATTGGCTCGCCCTTTTTACCCCATTACCCCTAGGGTTTATACCCTTGTTTAGGTGTTGGTTTGAGTGGGTTTCTCATGGGCTTTAATGTCTTCTGTCATCCTTCTTCCATGTGTATATATACCTTGAGATCTCCATCGATGGAAAAAGATCCCTTGGGGCTTATTTGCTGTATCCTTTTTTTGCAGAAGAAGAAGAACGTGGAGGAGGAGGGCGACGCCACTACCTGGACAAGGAAGAAGAAGCCGCAGAGATCGTCTTCCATGAACCAGAGCTTCAATCTGGAGGCCGTCGCTGCTGCTCTCCATGATTTACAGTTTTGGGCATTTCATTCTACAACCCCGGCTGCTTCCACTCTGTGATTCATGATTTCCAGCACACCCTACCTTCTTTTGAAGGGATTCTTGGGATATTCAAAGGGGGAAACATTATATATCTTCTATCCACTTACTTGTGATATCCCTTTTAATTAAAGCATAGTGTTGAGCATATCGATTAATCTGTTCTTGGTGTTTGCAGATATGATATGACCTTGGATTTGAAGGAACACACATTTAATCTTCAAGAAGGAAGATCATCTGCTCCGACTACTTCCGGATTCAGCTCTCTCCAACCTAAGCTTCAAGAAAGATCTACTTATTTCTATTGGAGAACCAAGGAGATATTTCTACATCCTTTTGATGTTTATTTCCATGAGTGCTTCAAAGTTTATCTTCATACTGATGTAGGCGTTATTGTACATCTTCTTGTTGTTTTAAATGCGATATATTATTATGTGTGTGGATAGAGCTGTGTCTCTGTGTGGTTTTAGTGTCCAGGGTGTGTTCCCCGGCGTTGTGTGTGTGTATGCTACAGTGGCAGCGTGTTGGGGCTTGTCCCCGTGTGTGTATTGCTGCGGAAGTAGCGTGTGTGGTTGGGGTTCGTCCCCGTGTTGCTACGTTTCGTAGCGTGGAGTGAAGCCTCACCCGGTTGGGTGAGGGGTGGACGTAGCGAGCCCGTCATGGTCCCGAACCACGTAAAAGTCCGTGTGTCTTGTGTGATTGCCTGTGTGATTGTCATTTCCTCTATCTCCATTCACAGGTCCATTATACAGGTTTTTAATTCACTACACTATCACACACTGCTACCTCCCTTATCTGTGCTGAGCTTAATTTCTTTGATTAGTTGCATTAACTATCCGTGTGAAATCGGAAAGTTTGAGAGAACACTATAATCTCACTTGAGTTTTAGTTAATCAACGCTGTTATATTTACTTCCGTTGTAATTAGTTAAGAAAGTTCATAAAATCCACCATCTCGACAAGGGGACAATTAAACCCCCCTTCTTGTCCGTCATCTCTCTAGGCGAACAATTAGTATCAGAGCCCAGTCTCTGATTTTTTATTAGCGGACCTTGCGGTCTAGAAGAAAAGATCATTTCATGATGGCTAGCTTGAATGTAGTTCCTGTCTTTGATGGTTTTAACTATGCTTCATGGCTAGGAAAGTTTTGTGTTTGGATTACTGGCTTTGATTGAAACTCATGAAATTAATCTCTCATGGTCCACATGTTTTATCGAAAAATGAATTAAGATGGACTGATGAACATAAGAGAATGAATTCCGATAATTTGTTTCTTTTGAATGCCCTTAAGGCTGCCTTGGACACTAATCAATTTCCATTTGTTTAATCTTGCAAGACAGCCAAAGAAATCTGGGATGGGCTATGCGAAGCCCAAGAAAATAGTGTTGATGAGTGTCTCGCGGTATACAACTGCAATGATCGCCAAAGCGAGGAAAACTCTAAGGTAAACTCCGATTCCGAGGAAGAAGATGAACTTAGTTATGATTAGTTGATGAATGCATATGATGAACTGTTTGATAGATACAAATCATTAAAATTTAAAAACAAGAAATTGAAAAAGAAAAGAGAGAACTCTTGTGTTAATAATCCTTCATGTGAAAAATGCACTGAACTTGCTAAGGAGAATGAAGCGTTAAAGCATCTAAACAAAGCAATGTCTGAAAAATTACTTGTCCTTGAAAAGAAAAAATGCATGTCTGTTGATAAATCTGAATGGTTAAGGGAGCTAAGACATGAAATAGAGAGCTTTAAGAACGTGAATGATAAATTTGAATGCAATGAAACCATGAATAAAATGGTTAATGATAATGTGAGTTTTTAAATGAAAGAATCTGAACACACTTCCATGAACAAAAATTCATTTGATAAACTCCAAAATGAAAACCGTGCCTTGTTGATTCAAATTTCATTGCTTGAAAGTAAACTGAAAAGTCTTGAAAAGGTTGAGAAAGGAAAATGTGTGATCATTGATGATTGTGACAAATTGCACATTCTTGAACAAGAAATTGAAAGTCACAAAACCGTTAATTCCTTGTTGAATGAGAAAATTATTTCATGTGAACAAGAGATTGCTAACTCTCATTTACAAATCTTGAATCTACAAAATGAAATCAAGAGCTTAAATGAATCTTTGTATTGGTGTGATAAAGAAAATGAAAAATAGAAAAATGTCATTGATCAACCTTGTATGCATGCAAAACCCTCATATGGTAAACACAATCATGTATCAAGGAAAAGAACAAATGTTTCATGTTATTACTGCGGAAAATTTGGTCATGATATGTATGACTGCTTTGTGATGAAACTTGATGATGATGAGGCCTTAAAGTCAAGAGTGAATGTGGTTGTTGGTTCCAAAAATCATGAAAAACCCATAAAGAAAAATCACAACACTCATTGTTTTTATTGTGGATTAAATGGTCAGATTTTTGAAGATTATTTTACAAAGAAAAGTGATGATGAATGGTCCATCAAAGAAACTTTTCATGCCATTACTATGGTAGTTTTGGACATGTAATGAATGATTGCTATGTAATGAAAAATGATGGCAATTGGTTTATGAAGAAAAAGTCTTCTCATTGCTTTTATTGTGGTGAAAATGGTCATTCTATGGATGATTGTTCTACAATGAGAAATGATGATGATTGGTGTTCTAGGAGATATAAGAATACATTCACTCATGCTGGAACTAACCCCTCGGGTCCCAAGATGGCTTGGGTACCCAAAACCTTCAAATGAGAAATCTGTTTTGCAGGGGTACCTTGAGGCTTAGGAAAGTCAATAAATAAAGGACTGTCAAGGCGAGGAACAAAAATGGTTTGTTTTGAAATTTGTTTCACTTAGGTTCTTCTTGAAAAATTTGAAAAGGTAAAAATTATGTTTAAAGGAAAATGTTTGCAATTACACAGTGCCAATTCTGTTTCACTGAGTTTTGTCAACTCTTGAAAGGTTGTGATCTTCTGACTCTCATGAGTAGTTCTCTTGAATGCGTCTCTTTGCACATCTTGTGAATAAATTTAGTTTTGAATACTTTACACTGCACATAAGGTTTTCACACTTTTAATCACTTTTTGCAAATAATGGTTCATTTCTGCATACACAGTTTACATACTCACTTGCATGATGCAAACTGCATATATTATACACATCGTTGCATACTTGTGAATAGGAATAAATTTTTAATCATCTTTTCAAGTTGCATGCATATACTTGCATATATATACTTGACATACTTGTGTGCTTAAATGCCATGATTATTCGGTATATAAAATGGTGTTAGTGGAAGGTTAGATTATGTTTAGCCGGAAGCTTTCACTACACGTGATGGTGGTCTTCGGACCTACGTTCTCCGTCAAGTACTGATAATCAACTTGCTTGAAAATTAAATCTCAATGCATGTTTGAGTGTATATAAAATATCACCCACTTTTTGACTCCTTCTATGACTCATCCCTTGCTAAATGAAGTTGCATTGATTTAGATATGTTTGTTACATGGCATACATTAAGGGGGAGATTTTTTATAACCGTACATACATTTAGAGGGAGACAATACTGTGAAAAGGCTAATTCATCTTTTACATTCAATACAACCACCCACAAAAAATGCACCTTTTTGAGATAATGATTCAATCTAAAAAGCATTATTTTTTTATACTCTACACTTTGAGGACTATTGATTCTCTATATGGAAATCACATGTCTCGTGAGGAAAGAGCTATTCACCCCATCAAAAGTCGTATAAGTGGAACGTGGATCCGAGTAGCCAGGAATCTCCCTTAGAATAAGGGAGGAAACTCGCGTCGAAAGGAGAAACAAATCCACATTAAAATAAGTGTGATTTGCCACCGAGTAGTCGGGAAGTGTCCCTGAGACAAAGGATACAACTCGCGCCGAAAAGTGACAATATCCACAGTTAAGATAAGTGACGAAACTGAGTAACCGCGAAGTGTCTCTGAGACAAAGGATACAACTCGTGTCAAAAGGTTAGTCACACCATTTTTAGTAATTTAAAATTTTGGGGTCATACGTAGCTACCAATATTCGAGCATTGTGTATGAAAGTGTATGGATGATAAATTCTTTTTAATGTTCTTTAGAAAATCTGGCTATCCATATTGTTTGAACTTCATTGCTCAATCTTCAAAAATGCACCTTGGGTTTGATTGTGTGAATGTCCTTTATGAATCAGTCATCATTCATGGTTAATGTAGTACTTTGCTTATGTAAGCACGACCTTCTTAGTATTGCACATGCACATCATGTTCTATAATTGATTGCACTATCCTTACACCCGTCCCAAAGGGACTTGCATGTGTCTATATCTTGTTATGCATGCTTGAGTGCTTGATTGACTGATCTGTCTTGCTCATGACATACTTCATTTCATTCAGATGCATCTTTAGGTTATACATGTAGATAACAGGTTAAATAAACCCATTGTCAGTTCATTTTTGTTCTTGACAATTGGGGGAGAATAATGTGCTCTTGAGCATAATACACTTTGTGCATAACTTAGTTTTACATTCTGCATATAGTTTCTTTATACTACTTGTGCATAATTAGTCATACATAAAGCAAAAAAAAAATTTACAAAAATTGAGCATTTGCACTTATTTCAGACATCTGTTAAATGCACATCAAATTCCAAATTCCTGCTTGGTTCTTGCTCTCCACACCTTCCCTTCATGGGAGTTTAATTGCTGGGTTCATGCACCGTTTCACATCTGTCCCCCACTTTTTGATAATGTCAAAGGGGGAGAGAGAGTTTTTGTGAGTTTTTGTGGTCACAATATATTGTCATCATCAAAAAGGGAGAGATTGTTGGGTTCAGTGCTCCCCCTCGTTGTCTTTGACAATGGTTTTGATGATTCCAATATACTGTGTGTTTTACGTATGTCTTAAGGAAAGAAGCTAACATGTTGACATCTTTGATTTGCAGGTTTGGATGCTCTTGGGTTGAAGTGGACTGCCCTTAGGCAGACTCTTCTATCTCTTGTCTTGGTTTGACTAGATGGTAATAAGTCTTGGCTCCTTCATGCTAAAATCTGATTTGGTTTGAATATGAAACTGACCTTTATGCTGAGTTAAATGATTAACTTAAGTCATGGTAATTCATGTCTCTAAGTCGCCTTGAATGAGCTTTAATGATCACAAGTTGGCTAGTTTTGTGTTGGTTTCAGCTGCCTTAGTTTTTGGACTGAACTTGCTTATTTTGACCTGAAATGGAATTCTATGTGCAGCCTCGTTAAATCATACTCTGATATGTGAGAGTTGTGTAAAAGAATTGATTTCCTTGGGATGGGTCGACCCCATGGGTCGACCCCTGGCTCTTTGAGCCTTAGTTCCTACCTTTTTTTGAAGCATGGTCCTACATGTATATATCTCTGATGTCTTTGCACTGACCTTGCTCATATGACCATCGACCCTGTCTTGGTTATCTTACAATCATGTGCTTAAGATTACTTAACTGAACTTGAATGGGGTTCATGTCTTCAAAAGTTGCTCTTGATAGAACTATATTGAAACTGAATTTTCCTTGTTCTGGATCTGAATTTAATTGAGCTAAACCCTGAACCTTATGTTCTTGGACATGATGGTTTTGATAATCTTGAATGTGTTTGATGAGTACCACTGGACTGAACTTAATTGTCTTGAACTGAACATGGAAGTCCTTGGACTGAATTTGATTGTATGGGTTTGGTCATGGAACCTATTGTGTGGCCTGCTTGAATTTCCTTTTATGCATGTGAGACTATATGTTTTGACACAAGAATGGCCATTGTTAAATGTTGGGTTCTGTGCGTCCCCTCGTTGTCTTTGACAATGGTTTTGATGATTCCAATATATCGTGTGTTTTGTGTTTACTTCAAAGTGGAAATCTTGATTGTTTATGTTTTATGGCATCCTGATGATAAAACAAGCTAACACTATGATATCTTGTTTTGCAGGTGGTTCAAACACAATGATCCTTCATGCACACATCCTTGATGTTGATGTTTGTATTGGTGTCTTCATGGAAACATTATGTTGGTGTTCTTAATGAACTGACAAACCGAACTGCATGGTTCTGGAAATCTGGGACTGAACTTTGAACTTAATCTGCTCATGGGGTCTTTAATGAATTCATATAAATGCTTGACTGTGTGCTTTATATTGTGAAGGTTCAGTTTGTTCTAGACTGAACTTAATTGTCTTGAACTGAACTTGGAAGTCCTTGTGCTGAATTTGAATATCTTGGACTAAGCCTAACATTCCTGGACTAAATATCGAACTCATATGTGCTATGTTTTTGAGCTTGGAAATGGTTTTCATGTCGATTTTAAATGAATGATAATGCGCACCACTCAATATGTTTGTGAGAGGTTGAAGAGCTTAAGAACATGAATGAGGTTTCTAGTCTCTTCATAAAAGGATAGATGGTTCTCAATGAGCTTAATTTGATTTGTATAACTCTTGGTATTTGTTGACCATGAACTTGCTATTGTGCATCTCACTTGTATTGCTTGAAGATTGACATGACTGACTAATTATACAAGTGCCCACAATTTATGGATTGCATTGGAAATGTCATTTCCATGGATGGATCTATTTTTGAAAAGAGAGCTTGAGTTTAAATGCTTGAAAGTGCTGAATCACTTTTTGTATATGGTTGCAATTTTATTTTATAAAGATCCAGGTTCAAGGAACTTGGGTATGATGAGTATTCATTTCATCTGACTGAGTTTTCAATGGAATAAATGAATTTTAGTTGTAAGTAAAGGCTCCATATGCAATTGGCTCTAAATCAAATGATTCATGTTGATGCACGTTCATTAGTGTTTCATAGTCTTGGAAGCCTTGGCTATAAGAACATGTCCAGTGATGAAAGACAAGGTTGATAGAAAAATCACAAGTGTTGAAATGCATTGAAGAGGTGGTATTGTGTGGATAATGCATTCAAGTTTAATTCTTCATTTGTATGGATCAAAGCATAACATGAATTTGATTTTCTAAAGATGCAGGTTTATTTATGTCCAGAAACCTATGGAGACATGGTAAGAATTTACCTTTTCATTCAATTCATGATTGGGTTCAATGGATTGCACTTTTAGATCATTGGGAATGCTTTAAAATATCATTTCATGAGGTTTCATCTAAATGGGTCGACCCCCCCACTCAATGGGTCGACCCCTGGGCAAGAAAAGGCTTAAAAAGGGCTTCTGGCTGAAAGTGGGTCGACCCCACTGTAACAAACCTACCAGACAACATTCTGTCTGGCAGGTGGGTCGACCCCCCTCCTAAGTGGGTCGACCCCCCCTCATTCGCAGCTCCGTGCGGGATTTTCGTAAGTCACCGAAACCTAATCTAATGACCTTCAATTGGGATGAAAATTTACCCTAATGCCCTTGGGTTACTGATGAACACATTAGGGTGGTTTTGTTAGGGTTTTGAAAGGGCAATATGGTCTTTTCATCATTCTATCATGGGGCTATATATATGTTGCGAATTTGGAAGAAATGAAAAGAAGCTCTAATTTTCTCTATCTGTTTTTGCAGGGAAAAAAGGGAAAGGGGGGCCAGAGCTGAGGAGAGGTTGAATAGAGCAAGGATTCAAGATCTACATCCATTCTCAAGCCTCCAATGCCAGATCCGTGACCGGTTCTTTAAGGAGAAAGCACCGGTGGCTCGATTTACCTCGAGTTTCTTCTTCCTCTCGTGTGGAACCAACGAAGCATCACAACCAGAAAAAGCGGGATTTCAGACGGACGTTATCCGTCTCAAATCCGTCTGAAAATCCGTCGCAACACATATTTGTAACGGATTTCCGACGGATTTAAGACCGAACTCGACCGTCTGAAATTCTTAGTCACAAATTTGTGACAGTTAACTTTTCGGTCTGAAATTCCGTCTGAAATTAAGACACAAATAATTTCGGTCATAAATTCCGTCTAAATCTCACACGATAAAATTTCCGTATGTAATTATCAGTCTGAAATTTCCGTCTGTATTTCATACGGTTTTTAAGACAGATTTATTATCCGTTGTAAATACCGTCCGTAATCCGTCTGAAATATTGTCTGAAATCCGTCTCTATTTCTGCCGGATATTACGACGGATTACTTTGTCGTCGTAACTTCCAACGACGGTTCCATATGTTGTTCGTCCTAAATCCGTCGGTGTTTAAAACGTAATTCACGACGGATATAAATTCCGTCTGAAATTACCGTCTCTATTACAAACGTCATTTCAGACGGATTATAAATCCGTCTGAAAAAAAATATATTTTTTTAAAAATTTAAGTTTATTTATCTAATAAACCTGTTAAAAAAAATTATTGGAACTAACCACAAAAAAAACTCAACATCAACATACCCAAATAAATAAACACCACCGAAAAAATCTCAACATAACATAGATGTTCAAATAAATAAACACCACCAATAAAAAAATTCAACACCATGCTGACAAAATAAATACAAAGAAAAACACATTAACCCTGCTGATCCGTCTGAATAACATAAAACAAATATCATTAAACATCAAGAAATATCTGGTACATCGTCAATATCCTCATCATTCATATCGTCACTGCCCTGCTCATCTCCTCTGTCGCTGCCCGCAGAAGGATCCCCCTACATTAAAAAAATAATAACATTCATTCATAGATAAAAAAATTAGTGCGAAGAAATGAGCATAAATATAAATCAAACATATCAAATTGATAACTGCAGATTTTATAGATCAACTACTAGCTTGAAACAATATTTAGACCCCCGGACCTGACCTGGGAGTTCATTTAAGCTAAGTTTATTTTAAAACTGAACTTTGAGTGCCGAGCTCAAACCGGACATCCGATTTGGATTCCGTCAGTTCTGACAAGTCACTTTCATCTCCCCGGTCGCGTTGGAATGATCGGCACGGCCGTCCGACCGGTATTTCCAATTTTAGACCCCCGGACCCGACCTGGTTGTTCATTTAAACTAAGTGTATTTTAAAACTGAGCTTTGAGCGCCGAGCTCAAACCGGACATCCGATTTGGATTCCGTCAGTTTTGACAAGTCACTTTCATCTCCCCGGTCGCGTTGGAATGATCGACACGGCCGTCCGACTTGTATTTCCAATTTTAGACCCCCGGACCCGACCTGGTAGTTCATTTAAACTAAGTGTATTTTAAAACTGAACTTTGAGCGCCGAGCTCAAACCGGACATCCGATTTAGATTCCGTCAGTTCTGACAAGTCACTTTCATCTCCCCGGTCGCGTTGGAATGATCGGCACGGCCGTCCGACCGGTATTTCCAATTTTAGACCCCCGGACCCGACCTGGTAGTTCATTTAAACTAAGTGTATTTTAAAACTGAACTTTTAGCGCCGAGCTCAAACCGGGCATCCGATTTGGATTCCGTCAGTTCTGACAAGTCACTTTCATCTCCCCGGTTGTGTTGGAATGATCGGCATGGCCGTCCGACTTGTATTTCAAGTTTTTGACCCCCGGACCTGACCTGGGAGTTCATTTAAGCTAAGTTTATTTTAAAACTGAACTTTGAGTGCCAAGCTCAAACCGGACATCCGATTTAGATTCCGTCAGTTCTGACAAGTCACTTTCATCTCCCCGGTCGCGTTGGAATGATCGGCACGGCCGTCCGACCGGTATTTCCAATTTTAGACCCCCGGACCCGACCTGGTAGTTCATTTAAACTAAGTATATTTTAAAACTGAACTTTGAGCGCCGAGCTCAAACCGGGCATCCGATTTGGATTCCGTCAGTTCTGACAAGTCACTTTCATCTCCCCGGTCGCGTTGGAATGATCGGCACGGCCGTCCGACCGGTATTTCCAATTTTAGACCCCCGGACCCGACCTGGTAGTTCATTTAAACTAAGTGTATTTTAAAACTGAACTTTTAGCGCCGAGCTCAAACCGGACATCCGATTTGGATTCCGTCAGTTCTGACAAGTCACTTTCATCTCCCCGGTCGCGTTGGAATGATCGGCACGGCCGTCCGACTGGTATTTTCAATTTTAGACCCCCGGACCCGACCTGGTAGTTCATTTAAACTAAGTGTATTTTAAAACTGAACTTTTAGCGCCGAGCTCAAACCGGGCATCCGATTTGGATTCCGTCAGTTCTGACAAGTCACTTTCATCTCCCCGGTTGTGTTGGAATGATCGGCACGGCCGTCCGACTTGTATTTCAAGTTTTTGACCCCCGGACCTGACCTGGGAGTTCATTTAAGCTAAGTTTATTTTAAAACTGAACTTTTAGCGCCGAGCTCAAACCGGACATCCGATTTGGATTCCGCCAGTTCTGACAAGTCACTTTCATCTCCCCGGCTGTGTTGGAATGATCGGCACGGCCGTCCGACTTGTATTTCCAATTTTAGACCCTCGGACCCGACCTGGTAGTTCATTTAAACTAAGTGTATTTTAAAACAGAACTTTTAGCGCCGAGCTCAAACCAGACATCCGATTTAGATTCCGCCAGTTCTGACAAGTCACTTTCATCTCCCCGGTTGTGTTGGAATGATCGGCATGGCCGTCCGACTTGTATTTCAAGTTTTTGACCCCCGGACCTGACCTAGGAGTTCATTTAAGCTAAGTTTATTTTAAAACTGAACTTTGAGTGCCGAGCTCAAACCGGACATCCGATTTGGATTCCGTCAGTTCTGACAAGTCACTTTCATCTCCCCGGTCACGTTGGAATGATCGGCACGGCCGTCCGACTTGTATTTCCAATTTTAGACCCCGGACCCGACCTGGTAGTTCATTTAAACTAAGTGTATTTTAAAACTGAACTTTGAGCGCCGAGCTCAAACCGGGCATCCGATTTGGATTCCGTCAGTTCTGACAAGTCACTTTCATCTCCTCGGTCGCGTTGGAATGATCGGCACGGCCGTCCGACCGGTATTTCCAATTTTAGACCCCCGGACCCGACCTGGTAGTTCATTTAAACTAAGTGTATTTTAAAACTGAACTTTTAGCGCCGAGCTCAAACCGGACATCCGATTTAGATTCCGTCAGTTCTGACAAGTCACTTTCATCTCCCCGGTCGCGTTGGAATGATCGGCACGGCCGTCCAACTTGTATTTCCAATTTTAGACCCCCGGACCCGACCTGGTAGTTCATTTAAACTAAGTGTATTTTAAAACTGAACTTTGAGCGCCGAGCTCAAACCGGGGATCCGATTTGGATTCCGTCAGTTCTGACAAGTCACTTTCATCTCCCCGGTCGCGTTGGAATGATCGGCACGGCCGTCCGACCGGTATTTCCAATTTTAGACCCCCGGACCCGACCTGGTAGTTCATTTAAACTAAGTGTATTTTAAAACTGAACTTTTAGCGCCGAGCTCAAACCGGACATCCGATTTGGATTTCGTCAGTTCTGACAAGTCACTTTCATCTCCCCGGTCGCGTTGGAATGATCGGCATGGCCGTCCGACTTGTATTTCCAATTTTAGACCCCCGGACCCGACCTGGTAGTTCATTTAAACTAAGTGTATTTTAAAACTAAACTTCAAGCGCCGAGCTCAAACCGGGCATCCGATTTGGATTCCGTCAGTTCTGACAAGTCACTTTCATCTCCCCGGTCGCGTTGGAATGATCGGCACGGCCGTCCGATCGGTATTTCCAATTTTAGACCCCCGGACCCGACCTGGTAGTTCATTTAAACTAAGTGTATTTTAAAACTGAACTTTTAGCGTCGAGCTCAAACCGGACATCCGATTTGGATTCCGTCAGTTCTGACAAGTCACTTTCATCTCCCCAGTCGCGTTGGAATGATCGGCACGGCCGTCCGACCGGTATTTCCAATTTTAGACCCCCGGACCCGACCTGGTAGTTCATTTAAACTAAGTGTATTTTAAAACTGAACTTTGAGCGCCGAGCTCAAACCGGACATCCGATTTGGATTCCGCCAGTTCTGACAAGTCACTTTCATCTCTCCGGCTGTGTTGGAATGATCGGCACGGCCGTCCGACTTGTATTTCCAATTTTAGACCCTCGGACCCGACCTGGTAGTTCATTTAAACTAAGTGTATTTTAAAACTGAACTTTGAGCGCCGAGCTCAAACCGGGGATCCGATTTGGATTCCGTCAGTTCTGACAAGTCACTTTCATCTCCCCGGTCGCGTTGGAATGATCGGCACGGCCGTCCGACCGGTATTTCCAATTTTAGACCCCCGGACCCGACCTGGTAGTTCATTTAAACTAAGTTTATTTTAAAACTGAACTTTGAGTGCCGAGCTCAAACCGGACATCTGATTTGGATTCCGCCAGTTCTGACAAGTCACTTTCATCTCCCCGGCTGTGTTGGAATGATCGGCACGGCCGTCCGACTTGTATTTCCAATTTTAGACCCTCGGACCCGACCTGGTAGTTCATTTAAACTAAGTGTATTTTAAAACTGAACTTTTAGCGCCGAGCTCAAACCGGACATCCGATTTAGATTCCGCCAGTTCTGACAAGTCACTTTCATCTCCCCGGTTGTGTTGGAATGATCGGCATGGCCGTCCGACTTGTATTTCAAGTTTTTGACCCCCGGACCTGACCTGGGAGTTCATTTAAGCTAAGTTTATTTTAAAACTGAACTTTGAGTGCCGAGCTCAAACCGGACATCTGATTTGGATTCCGCCAGTTCTGACAAGTCACTTTCATCTCCCCGGCTGTGTTGGAATGATCGGCACGGCCGTCCGACTTGTATTTCCAATTTTAGACCCTCGGACCCGACCTGGTAGTTCATTTAAACTAAGTGTATTTTAAAACTGAACTTTTAGCGCCGAGCTCAAACCGGACATCCGATTTAGATTCCGCCAGTTCTGACAAGTCACTTTCATCTCCCCGGTTGTGTTGGAATGATCGGCACGGCCGTCCGACTTGTATTTCAAGTTTTTGACCCCCGGACCTGACCTGGGAGTTCATTTAAGCTAAGTTTATTTTAAAACTGAACTTTGAGTGCCGAGCTCAAACCGGACATCCGATTTGGATTCCGTCAGTTCTGACAAGTCACTTTCATCTCCCCGGTCGCGTTGGAATGATCGGCACGGCCGTCCGACTTGTATTTCCAATTTTAGACCCCCGGACCCGACCTGGTAGTTCATTTAAATTAAGTGTATTTTAAAACTGAACTTTTAGCGCCGAGCTCAAACCGGGCATCCGATTTGGATTCCGTCAGTTCTGACAAGTCACTTTCATCTCTCCGGTTGTGTTGGAATGATCGGCACGGCCGTCCGACTTGTATTTCAAGTTTTTGACCCCCGGACCTGACCTGGGAGTTCATTTAAGCTAAGTTTATTTTAAAACTGAACTTTGAGTGCCGAGCTCAAACCGGGCATCCGATTTGGATTCCGTCAGTTCTGACAAGTCACTTTCATCTCCCCGGTCGCGTTGGAATGATCGGCATGGCCGTCCGACTTGTATTTCCAATTTTAGACCCCCGGACCTGACCTGGTAGTTCATTTAAACTAAGTGTATTTTAAAACTGAACTTTTAGCGCCGAGATCAAACTGGGCATCCGATTTGGATTCCGTCAGTTCTGTCAAGTCACTTTCATCTCCCCGGTCGCGTTGGAATGATTGGCACTGCCGTCCGACCGGTATTTCAAATTTTAGACCCCCGGATTTTCTCAATTATTCTGAAGTAAATGAGTTTTAAAATTAATAATGAACATAATTGAGTAATTCCATCAAAATAAAAACTTGGCTAGAGACTCACCTGTGCGGGCTGTGCTGTGGTGGTGGTTGATTTCTGAGGGACCATTCCGCTCTGGGAGAGGAGGCCACTAATTGCCTGCAAGAATACTGACACTTGGCTAGAGATCTCTTGCTGGAAATGCTGCTGCTGCCGCTGCATATCAGAAATCTGCGATCGGACCATGTCCATCATGTCGCTGGCAGAAGCGCTGGGGGCAACGGAAGGTATAGTGAAGGCACTGCCACTGGAAGAAGTATAGCTAGAACTCGCACACGCTGATGTCACCGCGCTTGCGTCTAGGCTCTCCCCAAAACCATATATTCGGCCTTTCTTCGGTACGCCAGCTGCTGCCACCCACTCCACCGGATCGAACTCCGGCTGCTGCGTGTCTCCCTCCCCGTACTTCTCTGTCACTGCTTTGCTATATGTTTCCTACAAATTGAATAAAATAACTAGTCAATTTCATATGAATTACATGCCGATTTAAATGAACGGTACAAGTTACATATGTAGATAAACTTACCGCTGCTGACTTAGCTGTGTCACTCACAAAATCATTAGTCCCCTTCTTTTTGTGTGTTCTGTCGAACACCTCGAGGAACGACGGAGGTCGATTAAGCTCCACAGCCTGTTATACAATTCATAGTAAAAAAAAGTCAAATATTGGGATAAATTGTAAGAAGATAAATTGGTATATTACTTACCAATTTTTGTTTATGAGCCGCATAAGAGATGGACCCACTCGTATGCAAATTTGAACCTGGTTTTGACGCCCTGTTTGCTTTGGCTTTTTCGGACTTTTCTATCCACTTGGGGTCGGCAAAATGGTCACAAGATATCTCCCAATCCTCCTGCCTCATCCATAGAGGGCGATGCACCTTCCACAATTGTCGGTCTTCACTCCCCCCACTCAATTTTTTAGCGTGTGCTCGGGCCTCATGTATTTTCCTCTTGTAACTTGAGAGCATAGTAGACTCCCAGGCACGACGACATCTCGCCGCGTCATGTCCACATGTGAATTGAAAAGACCGCTATAAATCAATTGCTTTTCACACTTAGTATAAAGTTGTAAATAGACTTTGGGAAATACTTGAATTAAATGACGTAATTACTTACTAAGAACATGTTGTACAATGAATCGCGGACGGACATCGGAAAATCTCTGAAAGTGGAAGCTGCCCCGGGCACATGTGCCAACATGAGTTCGGTGGAATGATGGACAGCGCCGTGGGGTTCAAATTTCATACTGCAATTACAAATGTCAAAATATTCATATTACACAGTTGAGGGCTAATTAATGTAATATAACCTTATAGATTTACCCGGATACCCAACACAGGCGACGTCTATCATGGGTCGTGCCTCCCTCGTGACAACTGCCGACATCGTCAAGGGGCTGACTGGTGGGGGTGGGCCCTGTACAAGTGGGAGGTGGTGGGAGGGCACTGAGACCTGCAAGAATTTATTGTCATGTGGAGTGATACATATACTGCGAACATATAATTAAAATATACATACCTGCAGCGGGAGGTGGTGGGGTTGGCGTATGCACAACATGTGGGAGGCCACTGAGACCTGCAAGAATTTATTGTCATGTGGAGTGATACATATACTGCGAACATATAATTAAAATATACATACCTGCAGCGGGAGGTGGTGGGGTTGGCGTATGCACAACATGTGGGAGGCCACTGAGACCTGCAAGAATTTATTGTCATGTGGAGTGATACATATAATGCGAACATATAATTAAAATATACATACCTGCAGCGGGAGGTGGTGGTGGTGGCGTATGCACAACAGGTGGGAGGCCACAGAGACCTGCAAGAATTTATTGTCATGTGGAGTGATACATATAATGCGAACATATAATTAAAATATACATACCTGCAGCGGGAGGTGGTGGGGGTGGCGTATGCACAACAGGTGGGAGGCCACTGAGACCTGCAAGAATTTATTATCATAAGTAGAAAAAATATTGAAGAATTTAAATTAAAATATACATACATGATCCTCGAGTCTTTTTGCCACTGAGACCTGCAAGAATTTATTGTCATGTGGAGTGATACAAATATTGCGAACATATAATTAAAATATACATACCTGCAGTGGAAGGTGGTGGGAGTGGCGTATGCACAACAGGTGGGAGGCCACTGAGACCTGCAAGAACTTATTTTCATAAGTAGAACAAATGTTCAAGAATTTAAATTAAAATATACATACCTGTAGCGGGAGGTGGTGGCGTATGTACAAGTGGTGGTGAGCCGACACTTGCACCTATAAATAAATTCTTTTAAGTTTGTAAATAAATAAAATATTTATATAGCTAACTTATTGATCAAATATACCTGTGTCTGAAGAAGATGGTAGCGAGGAGATAGTAGTGCCCCTCTCACTGCTAGATCTCCTCCCACCCCTACTACGACCTCCTCGCACCATTTCCTTATTAATAACAAAACAATTAATACATATTAATCCACAATTATATAAGGCTAGACAAATGTTATTTAAAATTATGCTTAAAAGTAAGAATCTTCTTACTAAATTATCAAAACATGCCTCCCTCATGTTGATATATCTAGCTCAACTTCATCATCTTCGTCATCCATAGTAGTCTCATGAGATTCAAAATCTTCATCTTCATCTGATTCTTCCTCCCCTCTAACATCAACATTTAGCTCCGTCGGATCGACTTCTTCCACGCCATCTCGCGTACGTAATGACAGTGGCTCATCAGATTCGTCCATATTAAACCTAGAGGAACCGACAACGCTAACTTCGTCTGATTGATAATATTCAGCACGAGCAACCTCTGAGACATCTCCACTCATAGTTAACTCATAAGTGGGAAAGAGTTTTGAGTTAACCCTGCAAACTGCCCACCAATCTCTATTCTTGGATGATGGATAGCTTGAATAGTACACTTGCTGGGCTTGTGCGGCTAAAATGAACGGTTCATAGGTCTTAAGTTTAAACCTATGCTTGACATTGACAATCCCATAATTTGTGTCATGTAGAACAGAATTAGGATCAAACCATTGACACTTAAATATATATACATGATTGTCTTGTCCCAAATACTGAAGTTCTAAGACTTCTTCAATAATACCATAGTAGTCCAATTCCATTTCATTGTATAAATTTCCCTTCACACATACGCCGCTGTTCATCGTAGACTTATTTCGCCCATAATCCCTTGTATGAAATTTGTATCCATTCACAATATATCCCGGATAGGCACGTGTCTGGTTCGAGGGGCCATAACTTATCTGTTGTACTCTTTGATCAGTAATGAGACCTTGTTCAACCTATATTCAAATTAGAGTAGTTAAAATAATAACAATTACCTCAACATACGTAAATACAAACATATATATTCAGAGTTCACACTAACTCGGTTTCTTAGCCATTTGGAAAAAAACTTGTCGCGTTCTTTTTCAATCTCCACATCCTGGATATTTGGACATTTTTCAGCTAATTCTGAATCAAATTGTCTGCAATATAAATGTAGCACCCCGTAAAAAAAATGATTAAAAAAATTGATAAAGCCAATGTATAGACTTTGTGAAGTCAATGTTGTATAGACTTTGAGGAAGCCAATGTATAGACTTTGAGGAAGCCAATGTATAGACTTTGTGAAGTCAATGTTGTATAGACTTTGAGGATGTATAGACTTATGGAGTTGCTGGAAATGTGAATTAATATCTTACTCAACATAAGGTTCAATCTCGAGGCAATTCAAAAGAATATATATCTCAGCGGCGTGCAACTCTCTATCTTCGAGCGTGCGAGTCAAGCAACGTCCGAACGCACGTCCAGGATGTTTAAATATGGAGAGCCGATCGGACGATTCATCCACTCCCCCATCATCATTACGTGGAGGTCGAGTACGACGAGTTTGAATCTCTGGCTCAAAGTACATAGAACAGAAGTTCGAAATTTCTTCAAGAATGTATGCCTCAGCAATCGAACCCTCCACCTGTGCCTTGTTGCGAACTTTCATTTTTAATTCATGCATGCACCTACAACAACAAGTCAGATGGCAACAAAATGTAGCGGCTATGGACGACTTATAAGTTAACAAAAATTGTCACATACCTCTCAAATGGATACATCCATCGAAATTGTACTGGACCTCCGACGATAGCCTCATATGGCAAATGAACTACCAGGTGCTCCATCGAATCAAAGAATGCCGGAGGAAATATCTTCTCTAGCTTGCAAATGGTTGTGACAACATCTTGTTCGATAGTTTGTACATCCCGAAGTCTGAGTTCAGATGCACATAAAATCTTGAAAAATTGACTCATCTCAGCTAGTGCTCCCCATATCTGCTTTGGCAACAAATCACGAAATGCAATGGGCAGTAGCCTCTCCATGAACACATGACAGTCGTGACTTTTCATACCATATATTTTCCCCTCATTAACATTCACACAACGGGCTATGTTGGATGCATATCCATCTGGGAATCTCAGTTGTTTCAACCACTGGCATACTTCCTTGATCTGTGTATCATGAAGCACATAAGTTGCTTTAGGCTGCACAGTTTTGCCATTGACACTTTGTAGTTCCAATTCTGGACGTCTACAAAGCATCTTTAAATCCATACGTGCTTTGGCGTTGTCCTTTGTTTTCCCTTTAACATTCATGATCGTATTGAACACATTATCAAAAAAATTCTTCTCGGTATGCATGACATCCAGATTGTGTCGTACAAGAAGAGTTGACCAATAAGGTAATTCCCAAAAAATGCTTTTCTTGACCCAGTTGTGATCCTTTCCAAAATTAGGGAGTTGCCGTGTGCTACCAGACAATTGAACTACATCTGGTAAATTGTGCACCCGTGACGCCATATGTAGACCCGACACCCGTTGCAAGTCAGCTTCATCCATTTCAACAGTATTTTTTTTAAACGAGTCTTTTTGCCTTCGAAAAGGATGGTCACTTGGTAGCAACCGCCGATGGCAATCAAACCAGCAGCTTTTCCCCCCATGTTTCAATACAAATGATTTGGTATCTTCCATACAGTAAGGACATGCTAGCCTCCCATGTGTGCTCCAACCAGATAGCATTCCATATGCAGGGAAGTCACTTATTGTCCACATCAGTGCAGCCTTCATAATAAAATTTTTCTTCCTATATGCATCATAAGTAACAACTCCATCAGTCCATAAAACTTTGAGCTCATCAATCAACGGCCTGAGATATATGTCCAAATTTTTTCCGGGACTTTTTGGACCAGGAATTACTAGGGACAAAAACAGATTTTCTCGCTTCATGCACATGTGCGGCGGAAGGTTGTACGGTGTCATGAACACTGGCCAACAAGAATAAGCTGCCACTGAACCACCGAATGGATTAAAGCCATCTGTGCATAAACCCAATCGAACATTACGTGACTCCCTTGAAAAGGCAAGATGAGTACGACTAAAGTGAGTCCAAGCTTCACCATCGGCACGACGTACTCTTTCAGTGTGCCATGTCATATGCCGAGCCGTCTTTGAGGACATATACAGTCGCTGCAGCCTAGGCACAAGAGGGAAGTATCGCAACGCCTTGTAAGGTACATCTTTTGCCTTTGAATTGACCCCCCCCTTAGGTTTGAATCTGTCATGGCCACAAACTGAACATGATATCTTATCTGCATCATCTTTGTAATATAACATACAATGATTCGGACATGCATCTATTTTCACATATCCAAGTCCTAAGTCATTGACCATCTTTTTTGCACGGTAAAAAGTTTCTGGCAACTTCTCGTCTCGAGGTAACATACTCTTGATCAAGAGGAGGAGACGGTCAAAACAAGTCTCACTGATGTGAAATTCAGATTTCAAGTTCAACAACTGTGACACTGCAGACAATCGAGTGTGATTTTCACAACCATCCCACAGCGGCTCATCAGCATCCCTAAGTAGTTCATAAAATCTTCCGGCTATCTTATTCGGCACTTCATCGTGAATATTAAAACTAGGACCAGCAGCATCTACAACCATATCCACGTACCCACTTGTGCCTGCAATATTGTCGGGCTCATACCTCCCGAATTGCTCACCATGACACGTCCAATTCGTATAACCATCCACGAACCCTTTCGTGTACAAATGATGTTGCACATCCCATGTTGAACACCACCTCAAGTTTCTACAACTTGAACAAGGGCAACGAATGTGACCGTCGCGATCTATTGCTGCATTTGGATTCCCCAATGCAAATTGAATGAAACTCTCAACCCCAAGCTTAAAGTCATCTGACACCACCCGGTCAACTATTCTACGATACATCCATGAACGATCTGTCGACATTTTGCCTGCACCCAATAAATGACAATACACATCCTAACTTTCAAATCATTACTCATAATATTACACCCGACCCTTTCCTCACATCGTTCATCATAGACCATTTGCAGTTGGAAGAGGAATATTGATTAGATTATCACTTTTTAACCCATCCATGAAGGTTTGATCGCACAATCACTTACTATATGTGCTGCACGATTTGCTAAAAATTTCGGCATCATCTCCCACACTTCTCCGATATACCAAATATATTTATTGATTTTGAAATTTTCTTAAACACTTACAAGTAAGTGGTTAAGAAAACACTCAAAATCAATAATGGTATATCAGAGAAGAGTGAGGAGACGCAACCGAAATTCTCAACAAACCATACAAACATATATAGTAAATGACTGCCTAAGTGCGATCAAACATTCACAGACTGTCCAAACGGGACAATTCAAGACTTTGAGGTAGATATATACATTCTCATAAATAAATGAGAACATACATATCAATCCCAAAGTCTTGAACGGGAAGGCACATTGACACGGTTTTAACGCGCTCTCCTGAGGTGCGTGTAATGTTAGGTCGCACCCACGCACCTCAACTCACAGGGAATACCCCATGCATTTATATAACATAAAATTAAATAACAACGCAATTATCATTATGCACATATCAAATTAAATAACACCCAAATTACAAAAATTTTCAAATGAATAACATCGAAGCAAAACAATCTACATTTTTGAGCTAAATTAACATCAAATTTCTATTAAAATCAGATTTAAAATTATATTTACATGCAATTAAAATCCACAAAGTTTTAAATCACAAAACGAATTTTTTGGGTATTTACCTATTGCTATAGAGAATTCTGATTTCTTTGCATTTATCCACATCTTTGTATATATGTACTACTTAAGATATGTGGTCATTCCATTTCTCTATATCTTCTTATCATCATAAGACAAGGTTCAAATGGGATCACTTTCAACCTCAGTGGAGCATGTACGGATGCCCCTCCCACAAAGCTCCCCCTCCTCCCACCCGCCCTCCTGCTCCCACTGAGCTCCCCCCCACTGGAACCCTCTCGGATGCCCCTCCCCCCTCCCACGGAGCTCCCCGTCCCACCAAGCTCCACCCCCCTCCCACAGAGCTCCCCCCTCTCCTCTGTATGCTGAACAGTCGAGCAAGATCCTACTTCAACTCATCATTGCCCGAAGACCGAGTGATATCTATTGATCTACCAATCAAAAAGCTGCTATCATTAGTGGAGTCACTAGAATTAAATGCCACATCTGGAACCCCAAAAGATTGAGAAACAATTGATGTTGAGAATTCTGCTTGAGTTTCCTTGGAGCCACTGGAATTGGAAATAATGTTGTTTGAAGTGAGATCAGTCTGATAGTCTTTGCCAGAGCTTATATTTTTTGCTAGTAAAGGATCACTAGGCATTGGTATCCCAAGAGGGTTATCAATGTCAACTCCAAAAAGGACATTGTTTCTCGGATCAGAAGTTGGAACTTCACTTTCCTGCATACCATCTGAACTAAAAATTAATGATTGTTGATTGAATGAAGGTTCTTTGATGGTGTTCTTGTAAACTCTGGCTATTTATTGCGTTTAGAATGTCACATGCCCAGGAAAGGAAAAATACAGCTATCATCAAGTTCTGTCCGGGGCAAGACTAGGAACATGTGTAGCATTTCACACAAGCGATTTATTTTTTTAAAAAAAATAACCTGTGTATCGTTAAACTAAACCCATGGTTGTTCAGTCCAAATCAGTCTCCGTGGGTCCGACGAGTCTCCCCAGTCTAATTCAGTCCAAATTAATCAGGAAGAAGCTACCCAGGGAGATCCCAAGTGATGTGAAATTGTTCACAGTGGCCAATTTGGGCAGGGAGTGAGACGGTCACTTAGGCCACGGGTCCAAATTATCTATGACTCCGTTACGTGGAGTTTGGCTGGATTTGTGGGGATGAGTTTTAAAATTCTACTCATTAAAATATCTGACATCTCTATCATTTTAATCAAATGTAGTATTAAGATCTTGACTTATGCGCCCTGATAGATTTTTGGAGGAGAATAAGACATGTTCAAACTGAGTCTATTTTCGGAATTTGCGATATCTCACTCCAACGAGTTTTTAGATAGATTCTACAAATTAAAATACATCCACCTAATGTTCAAACTAGATTTTACAAGAACAGCATCATAATGAGAGGGGGAGAGGGGCCACGGACAGGGGAAGAGAGGGCAGTGGAGGGGGTGGGGGAGGGCGGCCAGAGGGAGTGAGGGAGCGCGAGAGGGGAGAGGGAGAGGGAGTGAGGGAGCCGGACAGGGGAGAGGGAGAGGGATTGAGGGAGGGGAACATGATCGGGAGAGAGAGAGGGAGAGCGAGGCCACTTACCGCGGGTTTTTTGCATGAAAATTATTGTTAGACGTGAATTTGTAAAAAAAAAATTACTCGTGAAAATACATTAATAGTTATATCACTCTGTATTAAGGGCTGTCAATGGGCCGGGCCTGGGCTGAGCTTAAGTTGACCCGGCCCGAGCCCGACTTGTTAATATTAAGCTCGAGCTCGGGCTGGGCCCGATATTATTTAAAAAATATAAAGCCCGACTAAGGCTTGGCTCGGCCCGACAACGTAAATAGAAAAATAAAAAAAATAAAAATTAATATATTTAATAATATAAAGTTTATAATCTCACTAAATTAATTAACAAATTGATATTAATTACATAATTTATGTGAAAAGAGAGTTTTAAATTTTCTAAGTAAGTAAAATAACATAATTTTAATTAAATAATTTTTAAATTTTAAAGTGGGAATAAAAAAAGAGAACGGGCCAGGCCGGCCCGCGGGTCAAACTCAAAGCTCGAGCCCGACCCGCGGGTCTAGTCGGGCCGGGCTTTTAGGTCCGACTAAAAACCCGCGGGCCGAAAAAAATCTTGTGGCCCGGCCCGAAATCAAGCCAAACCCGAGGGCCTGTCGGATCGGCCTGCCCCATTGACAGCCCTACTCTATAAACCCTAATTGTGCAAAAATGTCATTGTCGTAATTATTCGTTATTGCCCGAGAATCTAACCATGATTAATTTTAACCAGACATTGAGAAAAAATTAACATATACCTAACTAAAATAAAATAAAATAAAATAAAATAAAAATAATTTGTAACACCCTCCCCAACCTCCCACCGAAATATGCCCCCACACTCACACCCCACCGTATGCTCCCCATCCCCGTCGGAGTTAAGCCCCCTCCACCACCCCACCCTGCCACTACAACCCCCCCTCCCCAGTCCCCACCAAGGTAAATCCCCCTCCATCACCCCACCTTGTAGTTGCAGCCCCCCTCCCTGCATGAGTAAGCCCCCCACACACCCCACATCTATGCTGCCTCCTCCCGGTGGGAGTAAGCCCCCCACCAACCCTGTTTGACCCCCTCCCCACTGGAGTAGCCCCCACACCCTACCCCCCTCCCCGCTGAAGTTAGCCCCCCCCCACCCCCACACTGTGAGCCCCCCTCACCCACCAGAGTAACCCTGCCCCACCCTACCCCCTTCTCACCAGAGTAAGCCACCCCCACCCCCCACACTATATGAAACCCCCCTCCCCATCTGAGTATTCTCCCCAACCGACCCCCCCGTCCCCTCGCTGCCGGCCACCGCAGGAACCCCCTCCCCTTCCAAAACACCCGTCCCCTCATCGCCGGCCCCCCTCCCCTTCCCAAACCCCCATCCCCTCACCCCCGGCCGCCATGGGAACCCCCATCCCCTTCCCAACTGCCCTCCCCAACCGACCCCCCTCCCCTCGCCGCCAGCCGCCGCCACGGGAACGACGCCCCTCCTCTCCCCTTCCCCATCGACACCCCTCCCACACCCCCAGCGAGAACAAATGCAGGTTAAAAAAAAGACAGAGGGTGAGGGGGGACATACCGGCGGCGATCGTCTGAGCTTCGGCGAGGAAGGTGGGCACGGCTGCGAGCTAACACGAATGGCGGTGGGCACGATAGCAAGGACGTCGACGTTGAGGATGGCGAGGATGGCGACGGTGGCTTCTGACGACTTTGCGGCTCCGGCGGCTCCGGCGGCGACGACCGGAAGCAGAGGGCAGAGGAGAAGGAGAGAGTGAGAGGGAGAGTGGGGGGGGGGGTGGAAATGGGGTCGGGTGGAAGGGGTGGGAGGGAGGGGCCGACGGTGGCGGGAAAGGGGGAATTTTGAGACGGAAATTTGGACGGAACTTATTTCCGTCTGAAATTTCAGACGGATTACTTCCGTCTGAATATCCGTCCTAAATTTATGACGGATATAAAGACGGAATATATTCCGTCTATAATTATAGACGGATCTTCAGAGCGAATGTAGTCTGTCGTTAATAGAGATGGAATTTGTGACAGAAACTAATCCGTCACAAATACAGACGGATATTAAGACGGAAAATATCAGTCTGAAATATCCGTCTGAAATCCCGCTTTTTTTGGTAGTGCATCTTCTATCGGCCTCCAACCTAAGAGAAGACATTCTTGATCTTGTTTCTCTTGATGATTCATGTCTATGTTCATTTATATGAGTGCTTCATAGTCAATCTTTATCTAAATACTTCTGTGGGGATTCATTGTATATCTTGTTATTTTATCAAACTCGGAATATCAAAGTGTGTGTGCGGAGCTTCGTCTCCGTGTGTTGGGTTTCACTGTGGGGAAAGTTTCCTCATGGTTGGTTATGTGTAGACGGAGCTGCGTCTCCGTGTGGATTTAGTGTCCGGGGCGTGTTCCCCGATTCTATGTGTGGTTGTGTGCTGCGGTAGCAGCGTGTTGGGGATTTTCCCCATGTGTGGATATTGCTGCGGAAGCAGCGTGTGTGTGTGTGGTTGGGGTTCATCCCCGTGTTGCTACGAAAGTAGCGTGTAGTGAAGCCTCACCCGGTTGGGTGAGGGGTGGACGTAGGGAGCCCGTCGTGGTCCCGAACCACCTAAAAATCCGTGTGTCTCGTGTGAATGCCTGTGTGTTTGTCCCTTTCTTCTATCTCCATTCACAGGCTACTTTAATAGATTTTTACTCACTACACCACTACACACTGCTACTTCTGTTATCCGTGTTGGGCATATTTTTATCTAAGGGTTGCATAGTTATTACGAGTGAGATCGGAAAGATCGAGTGAATCTTTTAAATCTCATGTTTGTTCAGGCTAATCAAGTGGTTTGTTTTAATTCCATCGTGTTCAGTTAAGAGAGTTTTTTAAATCTGCCATCTAGGTCAAGGGGACAATTCAACCCCCCTTCTTGTCCGGCATCAAGTCTGGGCCAACATTAAATATCTTTGAACTGAAATTCAAATGCATATTCACTCAATTTGATTCAGTCGTAAATGGTTCTGTTGAACTCTATTCAGAATTGGAATATTTCAGTTTAATTGATATGTGTGGGCTGTGAAAGTTCAGGTAGCCTTGGACTGACTTAGCAACTCTGAGAGGTTTGATTGAACTGACTCTATAGCAGCCCTTCATGCATGAATTAATTTTTCAAATGAGTATCTGTGCTGTGGATGAATTGAAATACTCTAGTTTAACCTCACAAGTGAATGCATCACATGTCTCTTATAGCAGGTTGAAGGAACCATGAATTGGTGATTGAGTATTTTATTTGGACTAACAAAAGAATGAAATGAATTGATTTGGGTTCAAAGTGCAGGTTTGAAAATGCCCACAAATCCTTGAGATCATGGTAAGAATTCAATTTTGAATGTGTTTCCATGTGGGGAGATTGGATTTAATTCATATATCATGCCTTGGGGTTTAATTCAGTGCATTTAGTTCATTTTCTGAATGAACATTGCAAGAGTCGACCCCTGGGGTCGACTCTTGGAGGCCTGGGGTCTATTTTCTATGAAAATAGAACCCCCGGTGAAAATTGTCGACCCTCGACACTTTACCTTGGGTCCTGTTTTTATATAATGGGATAGAAGCTAGTGAGAAAAGTGTCGACCCCAAGGGTCGACACTTTCTCTGGGCGACCCGAATCGGGTTTGCCGGTTTGGTTTCGAACCATGGGTTTAATGGCCCGATTGGCTTTCCCTTTTTTCTCCATTACCCCTAGGGTTTATACCCTTGTTTGGGTGTTGGTTTGAGTGGGTTTCTCATGGGCTTTAATGTCTTCTGTCATCCTTCTTCCATGTGTATATATACCTTGAGATCTCCATCGATGGAAAAAGATCCCTTGGGGATTATTTGATGTATCCTTTTTTGCAGAAGAACAAGAACATGGAGGAGGAGGGCGACGCCACTACCTGGAGGAGGAAGAAGAAGCCGCAGAGATCGTCTTCCATGAACCAGAGCTTCAATCTGGAGGCCGATGCTGTTGCTCTCCACGATTTACGGTTTTGGGCATTTCGTTCTACAACCTCGACTGCTTCCACTCTGCGATTCATCATTTCCAGCGCACCCTACCTTCTTTTGAAGGGATTCTTGGGATATTCAAAGGGGGAAACATTATATATCTTCTATCCACTTACTTGTGATATCCCTTTTAATTAAAGCATAGTGTTGAGCATATCGATTAATCTATTCTTGGTGTTTACAGATATGATAGGAGCTTGGATTTGAAAGAACACACATTTAATCTTCACGAAGGAAGATCGTCTGCTCCAACTACTTCCGAATTCAACTTTCTCCAACCTAAGCTTCAAGAAAGATCTGCTTATTTCTATTGGAGAACCAAGGAGATATTTCTACATCCTCTTGATGTTTATTTCCGTGAGTGCTTCATAGTTTATCTTCATACTGTTGTGGGCATTATTGTACATCTTCTTGTTGTTTTAAACTTGATATATTATTATGTGTGTGGATGGAGCTGTGTCTCCGTGTGGTTTTAGTGTACGGGGTGTGTTCCCCGATGTTGTGTGTGTGCGTGCTGTAGTGGTAGCGTGTTGGGGCTTGTCCCCGTGTGTGCATTGCTGCGGAAGCAGCGTGTGTGGTTGGGGTTCGTCCCCGTGTTGCTACGTTTCGTAGAGTGGAGTGAAGCCTCACCCGGTTGGGTGAGGGGTGGACGTAGGGAGCCCGTCGTGGTCCCGAACCACCTAAAAGTCCTTGTGTCTTGTGTGATTGCCTGTGTGATTGTCATTTCCTCTATCTCCATTCACAGGTCCATTATACAGGTTTTTAATTCACTACACTGTCACACACTGCTACCTCCGTTATCTGTGCTGAGCTTAATTTCTTTGAATAGTTGCATTAACTATCCGTGAGAGATCGGAAAGTTTGAGATAACACTGTAATCTCACTTGAGTTTTAGTTAATCAACGCTGTTAGATTTACTTCCGTTGTAATTAGTTAAGAAAGTTCTTAAAATCCTCCATCTCGGTAAGGGGACAATTCATCCCCCCTTCTTGTCCGCCATCTCTCTCGGTCAACAGTTAATAATTCGGGCCCGTGAACTCAATGAGCTAGAAATATGGACAGGTTATTGAAGGATCCTTAGGAAATTGGTAAGTTACTATAGGGAGGTCAGAATTAGATGAAACCAAAGCCCATGCAATGACTATTAGGTAGGGAACAACTTTGATGAAGAGTATAACTTCTGAAAAATGGGCCTAATAGGAGATAAGAAGGAGTTATGATAATGGGCCTAATTTATTATAAAAAAAACACTATCACTCGTTAAAATAAGGATATCTCGGTCCATAGTAAACCCAATGGGATGAAACTAGGCTCATTAGAAAGCTTGGGCCCCTAGCCCAAACTCTTTTGTTGACATGGAAACCCAATTCGTAGTAGAACCCAAGCTCCTTAGCCCATTTGCTGCCAGCTGTCACGAAAGAGGTGTAACTGTTAGGAGAACTCAGATGTAATTAATGGGAAATTCATAACTTCGTCTGTGCTTAATGAAATGATATGAAACCAAGGCCATAATTCCGAGTGAGATGTTAGCTACAACTTCTATGTTGAGGTAAAAGTCAAATACTGCATGGATGCTAGAGCTATACCCAGATTACCTCGGGCTACCAAAAGGTCACCATTGGAATGAGGGAGAATAAATGATAATATTGCAAAAATCATAACTCGGGCTACGAATGAGGAAATTTTTTGAAACCACCTCTTAAAGTTAGATCTGTAAGTCCTAATGATTTCATCTGAAGACTTCCCAATCCGAATCCCAACATAAGAGTGCTCCCACTCGCATTTAAGCCTAGGTAGACGAAGGGTCACGACTGGAATAGAGGAGAAATAACATTAATATTGCGAAAATCATAACTTAGGGTAAAATTAATGAAATTCAATGAAACCATGACTAGAAGTTAGATCTAGATGTCCTCTTCATTTATATGAAGACATCTCAACCCAAATCTTAACAAAAAAGTGCGCCCATTCATACTTATGACCGGGTAGACGAAGGTTCACCTCTATTCAAACCCAAGGGGTGCTTGGCATTAACCCGCTCTTTAACCAGTGACCTTGGGGGTTGGACTGAGCCTTGATGGACATAGGAAAGGCCTCTGGAGGCTTGAACCTATATAAGGAGGTGGGTTCCAAGGGTGGTCAGTCTTTAGCAACACCCATTCTTCAACTTTCCACCATCTACGGTTCCTCTTGAGAAAGAAGAGAGGCGAGGGACCTTGGCCCTGCGAAGGGGGCGAACCGACAGTTCCTGGAAGGAAGTAGAAAGTCTTGGAGAGGATCTGGGGTGTGGATCTCATCCCCGGATCGAAGGATAAAATTGAGGAGGTTCTGGGGTGTTGATATTATCCCTGGATCTTCGGTTAAATGGTAGGCACCTAACCTCAAGCTTTAGGGGTCAATACTGCATTAGAATGGTTTTAAAATATATTTTATACACTTCAAAGAGGGATTCAGGGCATGTGGGGACCACCACCATGATCATTTTTGGTTTTGGTTTCATCGGGTTTCGGGCTTCCTTGAGTTACCTCTAAGTCTCTAAGGAACAGTACAGTCCCTAGGAAGGTCAGCCTTTGGGATAAGGTCTATACATATTTCATATGGGTCATAGCAGAGTTTGTGCATGTTCTAGTAATGGTAAGGTCTGTGCATGTTTTGTAAGGTTTGTGCATGCTTTATAGTAAAGTCTGTGCATGTTCTAGTAATGGTAGGGTCTATGAATATCTTGTAAGGTCTATGCATGTTTTATAGTAAGCTCTGTGCATGTTCTAGTAATGGTAAGGTTTGTGCATGTTTGTAAAGTATGCGCATGTTTTGTAAGGTTTGTGCATGTTTTATAGTAAGGTCTGTGCATGTTCTAGTAATGGTAAGGTCTGTGCATGTTTTGTAAGGTCTGTGCATATTTTATAGTAAAGTATGTGCATGTTCCAGTAATGGTAAGGTCTGTGCATGTTTTTTAAGGTATGTGCATGTTTTATAGTAAGGTCTATGCATGCTCTAGTAATGGTAAGGTCTGTGCATATTTTGTAAGGTCTGTGCATGTTTTATAGTAAGGTTTGTGCATGTTTTGTAAGGTCTGTGCATGTTTTATAGTAAAGTATGTGCATGTTCTAGTAATGGTAAGGTCTGTGCATGTTTTGTAAGGTCTATGCATGTTTTATAGTAAGGTCTGTGCATGTTCTAGTAATGGTAAGGTCTGTGCATGTTTGTAAAGTCTATGCATGTTTTATAGTAAAGTCTGTGCATGTTCTAGTAATGGTAAGGTATGTGCATGTTTTATAGTAAGGTCTGTGCATGTTCTAGTAATGGTAAGGTCTGTGCATGTTTGTAAAATCTGTGCATGTTTTATAGTAAGGTCTGTGCATGTTCTAGTAATGATAAGGTCTGTGCATGTTTTGTAAGGTTTGTGCATATTTTATAGTAAAGTCTGTGCATGTTCCAGTAATGGTAAGGTCTGTGCATGTTTTGTAAGGTCTGTGCATGTTTTATAGTAAGGTCTATGCATGTTTTATAGTAAGGTCTGTGCATCTTTCTGTGAGGTCTGTGCATGTTCTAGTGAGGGCAGTGCAGGTTTAGTTCAAATCATAAGTGAGGTCTGTGCATGTTTCAGTGAGGTCTGTGCATGTTCTAGTGAGGTCGGTGCAGGTTTAGTTCAAATCATAAGTGAGGTTTGTCCATGTTTCGGTGAGGTCTGTGCATGTTCTAGTGAGGTCGATGCAGGTTTAGTTCAAATCATAAGTGAGGTATATGCATGTTTCAGTGAGGTCTGTGCATGTTCTAGTGAGGTCGGTGCAGGTTTAGTTCAAATCATATGTGAGGTATGTGCATGCTTCAGTGAGATTTGTGCATGTTCTAGTGAGGTCGGTGCAGGTTTAGTTCAAATCAATAGTGAGGTCTGTGCATATTCCAGTGAGGTCGGTGCATGTTCCAGTGAGGTCAGTGCATGTCTGGCCCTGGCCACAAGCAGGGTCTGTGCATGTTCCAGTGAGGTCTGTGCATGTTCTAGTGGGGTCGGTGCATATGCTGCACCGACCCAATTTCCAGAAATTGAGAAAAGGAGAATTTTGAGGGGGCATATTAATTTGTAAAAATCTAAAAAATTAGAAAATGGCAGAAGGCTAAGTTAGTAACCCACTGTAAAAGTTTCATGTACCTAAAAATTTTGTACTTTCAAATATAAATCATTTTCTGTGCATGTGTGGCCTAGAAGAATAGACCTGTTCTTTTCATATAGTAACCTGAACATGACCGCAAGTGTATTTAGCCCTCCTAAACTATAGAAGCACATATGTGAGCATGTTTAGACTACTAGAAGCACATCTGTGAGCATGTTTAGAATATTAGAAGCACGACTGTGAGTATGTTTAGCCTACTTAAATCATTGAAAGCATGCTTGTTATGATAAAGTATCATACTAATATGTGTAAAATGGGTATGTATGTGAATGCGAATACGATGTAAATGATATAAATGGAAACAATAGCCTTCTGTGAGATAGGACTTCGGTCCCTGTGGGGGGGGGGATGGCCTTGGTTTAAAATCCTATTGATTTGGTCTTCGGTCCCCGGGGGGGCGGCCTTTGTGATGTGGTGTTATGTAATGCCTCAAGGCCACCAAGAATCTAGGTGGGAGTTCGCTCTCGGGTCTACGCAGTACTCTTTCGTTCGTTGTGTGTGTGTGGGCCTCCTATGATTGTGGCAGCTGTTTGTTTCCATGAATAATAAAATGTGGAAATGTGAAATGTGAAACTGTGAAATGTGGAAATGCGAAATGCAAAAATGTGGAAAAGTGATATGTGAAAGTGTGAAAAATATGAAAATGTGATAATGTGTAAATACTTATTCACCGTGGTTTTAGCGCATGCATGGGTACCTTATATGTCAGCTTAAGAATGTGTATTTTCCTCGTATGAGTTATTTTCAGCAGACTATAATGAATGGATTATGCTATTATTAACATCTGAATTATGTATATAATTTGGTTATATAAATGCAAGTTAACCCCAGTTTGTTTAGGCTGTCTACTGAGCGTCACACTCACCCCCTTTGTGACACACGTTTTCAGGAGACATAGAGAAGGAGGTTGAGGAGGAGGCTGTAGCTGAGGAGTAGTGCCAGTGCGTAGTTCGACTGGTATGCTATGGATGAAGGTCTCTCTTATATGTATAGCTATGGGGCAGTGAGCATGTATGGGCTCAGGTTTATTTTGGAACAATAGTGATGTACTCTTCTTTGGAAATTATGAATGGTTGAGATGATATTTACATTTTTGTAACTATGGTTTCTCTCTCTCTCTCTCTCTCTCTCATGCGAATGTACGCATATTTATATATTGTTCTTCCGCGATACGTACGAAGTAATGGCTCGAGCTCCGATGAAAGAAATAAAAATATACCCATAAATTGGGAATCGGATCCCGGGGCATTACATTGGGTGCAGATTGGCTATGCGGCTACTATGCCAATATCAACTATCGCAATAGGCGAATTTCTTTCCATAAACCAGATCTTCCAAGATTCTCGTTCCTTGGTATCAAATATAGAAAGCATCACATCCTCATTTCTTCTCTTTACGCCTGCAAATTTATTTCGCAAGGTTGTGAAGCTTTCCTTGCTTCTGTAATCATTACCAAGTCTAAGGAAATTAGTCTTGAAGAAATCCCAGTTGTAAGAGACTTTCCCTACGTCTTCCCTTCCGAATTACCTGGTTTATCACCCGTAAGGGAAGTGAACTTTTCTATTGAACTTACCTCTAGAGGAGCACCTATTTCAAAAGCTCCTTATAGGATATCCCCCACGAAACTCAAGGAGTTGAAGAAGCAACTTCAAGGGTTGTTGGAGAAAGGATTTATTTGACTAAGCACGTCCCCTTGGGGAGGACTGATCCTATTTGTCAAGAAGAAGGATGGATCTCTCAAATTATGTCTTGATTACCAGCAGTTGAATCAACTCACAATCAAGAACAAATACCCACTGCCACATATTGATGAATTGTTCGATCAGATTTCTAGTGCGAAATATTTCTCAAAGATAGACCTCAGGTCTGGCTATCATCAGCTACGGATCAAAGATGAAGATATTTTCAAAACCACTTTTCGAAGCAGATATGGGCATTATGAGTTCGTGGTTATGCCATTTGGGTTAACCAATACCCCTGCAACTTTTATGCAACTCATGAATAATGTCTTCAGGCCTTATCTGAATAGGTTTGTGGTCGTCTTCATTGATGACATCCTTAATCATTCCAAGACTCGGGAAGAGCATGAAGAGCATTTAAGAATAGCTTTGTAAACACTAAGAGAGCACCAACTCTATGCGAAGCTCACTAAATGTGAATTTTGGCTAAAGGAGGTTTCATTCCTTGGCCACATCATTTCAAAAGAAGGTATCATTGTGGATTCTTTTAAGGTTGAAGCTATCAGAAATTGGAGCCGATCGATAATTGTATCTGAAGTTATGAATTTTCTTAGATTGGCTGGCTACTACCGACAATTTATAAAAGATTTTTCTAAGGTCGCCGTTCCTCTGACCAGGCTTACAAGAATAGAAAATCCTTTTATATATTCGAAAGATTGTGAAGAGAGTTTCTTGATTATCAAGGAACATCTGACTACTGCACCTGTATTAGCACTGTCCGTTGAAGGTGGTGGTTTTGAAGTCTATATTGATGCATCGGGCATTGGCCTTGGAGGCGTTTTAATGCAGCATGGTAGAGTGATTTGCTATGCTTCAAGACAGTTGAAGCATCATGAGGAGAACTATCTGGTACACGGTCTGGAGTTAGCTGCTGTTATCTTCGCGTTGAAGATATGGCGACATTATCTTTATGGGGAGAAATTCACCGTACTTTCATACCACAAAAGTCTGAAATATCTCTTCTCCCAAAAGGATTTAAACATGAGGCAAAGAAGATGGAAAGAATATTTAAAGGACTTCGACTTTTCAATTCAATATCACCCTAGCAAGGCAAATGCTATAGTCGATGTGCTTAGTAGGAAACCACTGGCAACTTTATCAAGTCTTAGGAGAGGTATGACAAATCTTGTAGAAGATTTTGCTCAGCTTAATCTAGATATCGACTCGGAGAGTGAAGGGTGTATCATTGCCAATATCAGGTCACAACCCACATTAATAGAAGATCTAGTCAAGCTTCAAAAAAATGACCCTATACTGGTGGAGATCAAAACCAATATTGATCAACGGCCAGATTTCTCTGTCACGATCGATGAAGATTGCTATTCCGAGGTCGGATTTGTGTGTCAGATCATGCTGACACTAAAAAGCTGATTATGGAAGAAGCCCACAAAACGAGATACGATATTCACCCTGGTGCTACCAAGAGGTATCAAGATTTAAAAAGAAAATTATGGTGGCCCAACATGAAAAGAGAAGTGACAGACTTTGTATCTCGCTGCCTCACTTGTCAACAAGTTAAGGCGGAACATTTAAAGCCCGTTGGTAAGTTACATCCTTATACACATGATGGTATATGGGTGATTATAGACCGATTGACAAAATTTGCACATTTTCTACCTATTAAAAGCAGATGGTCTATGGATATTCTAGCAGCCTTATACATGAAGGAGATTGTTAAATTACATGGAGTCCCAGTCACAATTATATCCGATCGAGACCCTCGTTTCACATCACAATTCTAGAAGGGTCTCCAACATTCCTTAGGGACCCGGTTAAATTTCAGCATTGCTTTTCATCCACAAATAAATGGTCGGACTGAAGGAACCAATCAGGTAGTTGAAAACATGCTCAGGGCATGTGCAATTGATTTTGGTGGGAGTTGACACGACCACTTGCCTCTAGTTGAGTTTGCCTATAATAATGGCTATCAATCTAGTATTCAAATGGCACCATTTGAGGCACTATATGGGAGGAGTTGCTGTTCATCAATCTGCTGGAATGAAGTTGGAGAAAAATAACTTCTAGGCACAGATCTTGTTATAGATACAACTAAGAAGATTGAACTAATCAAATAGAGACTCCATATGGCTCAATCAAGGCAAAAGACATGCCGATACTAGAAGAAGAGACCTGAAATTTCAAGTGGGAGACCATGTGTTTCCCAAGGTTTCCCCAGGTCGTAGAATTAGAAGGTTCGGCATCAAGGGCAAGCTTACTCCGATATTTATTGGCCCTTTTGAAATACTTGAAAGAGTTGGCGAGGTTGCTTATCGAATAGCTTTGTCTCCGTAATTATCTGTAGTACATTATGTGTTTCATGTGTCAATGCTCAAAAGGTAAGTTCATGGCCCATTTCATATTATCAATCATGACGATCTTGTAATACAGAAGGACTTAACATATGAGCAAAGACCACTCAAAATACTGGATCGAGAGGTACGTCAGCTTCGGAATAGAACCATTCCTATGGTAAAAGTCTGATGGAGTAAGCGCCTAGACCAAGAGGCGACATGGGAGATGGAGGAAGCTATGCGCAAGAAATTTACAGAGCTATTTGATTGTAAGTAAATACACTCTCCATATATTCCATGCAATAAATTTGGGGATCAAATTCTTCTAGGTGGGGGAGGGTGTAGCAACCCTGGAAATTTTCTAGAATTATCTAAAATTAAAAGGGATTAATTTGAGCATTTAATAGGTTTAAAAGCCTAATGGGCTTAATTAATGAGTTATTATGAGCCTAGTTATTAATAGGTGAATAGGCCCACTTAAAATGGGCCTTAAACCCTAAAATCTAAGCCTTTTGGCCCAAGCCCAAACCCTAGAAACGAAATAGGGTAATTTTTCTATTTTAACTAGATAAAGAGGGGATAATTAGGGAAGAGTTGGAATTAAATTCAAATTTCCGCCACCCTGGCAAGAGGCGGTCAGTCGGGGGACCGTGTTCTTGAGAAGGCGGTCCATAGAAGACCGCGACTTAGTTCCGTAAACGGAAGTTGATAAACCCTAGGAAATCTAGATTTTAATCCTCCCAAATCACTACGGATCGATGTGATCTAACATGAAAACTTGTATAGGACTCTTAGGGATCGATCGTAACCCTAATAAGGACTCCTAATTTGATCTAATCCCTCAACCCCAGGCCATTCTTTATAAATAGGCCCCAGACTCATCCTGCACGAACCCTAAGTTTGGATCATGTAGTTTGAAGGTAAGGCGTCATCTTTTCAGGTTTGACCTTTAGCGTTATTTGTTCCCTATAGTATCTTCTAACTTCCTGCTAAATCTCGTGCTACGAGAACAAGTCGTTGAAGAGTTAGAAGGTCTGGAAGTTGCTGGTTCAACACAGGACGCACATGAACGGGAGCGTACTTTCGGTGACAAATTCGAAGTCTAGGGGCAATACCAAGGGTAGGTTATCTCATATATGGCTTAAGCAACATGTTAATAATAAAAGCCCCTTAACCTTGCTCTATTTCATGCACTGTACACGGCGTATTTGATGTTTTTGCATGACTGCGCATATAGGTTTTCACTGCAAGTTATTTCCTGCCACCTTGTTCAAAAGATAAGAATTTTGCTTTAATTCATGTCTTTCCCATGCATGTGCTTCGTTCTAAACATATTATATTATCTTGTCGTTCTATTCTTCATAATTTTCATGCATTAATTGCCCTAGAATAGGCTCTATAAACATGAATTTATCTCTGTCTGTTGCAGACAGAAGGCGGTCTTGCAGAGACCGCTACCTATAAGTAGCGGTCTTTGACCAACCGCGTTCTATTTCTGTTGACTCTAAACAGAAACCAGATCAACCCCTCATGAGTACATACTAAGAATAAGTAACTATGCCCTATTTCTAGTTATATTGCTATATTCATGATTTCTGGCATATCATGTTTCAATCATGTTAGGTTTTATGCCCTTCATGCTACAAGGAACTTATTTTCATGTATGTTATTTTCATGCCAAAACTCTATAGTTCTATACTTAAAGGAAATTTCCATAACTTAAGTTCACGTTGATTTATGCTTTGACGCATCCCTTTCTCATCTCTTTTCTATTTTGCTACTTCACATATTGCCCATACTCCAGTACGACGGTATTAGATCACATGCACTTGATAGGAACATCCCTTGAACTTGAGAGCCTCTCCATCGAATATTCCTTCTGCTGGACTAGGTAATCTTGTTTAAAGGCCTCCGTAAGACTCCGCGAGCCTGGGATTCCAACAAGGACGTCGAGCTTGATGTACCCTAAAAACCCTAAAGTCTAGAAAGCACATTGTGAACTCTGCATTTTCTGTGGACTGGATTAAACGCGGCCATCAGGTGATCGCTACTTCTTGATAGCGGTCCTGGCACGACCGCATTTTGCCAGTTGATCCTTGCATCAACCTGTTCCTTTTTCTGCGTCGACTCCATTCCTGATAGCGGTCTTGTCTCTACCATTTCCTCAAGAAAGCGGTCCTTCATGAGTCGCGTTCTACTATCTTGTGCTTAACCCGAGGTCTGATCCAAGGGCTGATTCTACTCTATTCTCATATGGTCTCTTGATTGTCTAGAACCCGAAACCTTATTTAATAAGTCACTTATGAACTATGAAATTATGGAAATGTATCATTATACTGTTGGAATTCCTCCAGAGCATAATGTCCAATTAGTTCATCCTTGAACTCTCATGTTCATTTTTGGTACATTCTTACCTTGGTTTTATTACCGTGAAACTATTGTTGAACTTGATATTATTGGCCTAAATTTATATTTCTCGTGAAAGTAGCTTGATTTATAACTTGAAGATGCAAGGGCGGGCATGGACGGTGTCCAAGGGCTCCACGCTAGCCCCCTCGGTAGATGACCGAAAACATACTATAAATCATGGGATATGATGCTTACTGGCATCGCATTGCGCTGGGGGTACTTTTTTTTATAAACGGGTGAAATCCACGAGGTCTCATGCTTGATTAATATATGCTTGTTACATGACTTTCTAATACATAGCCTTTTATGGTTATGAAAAGTACATTCTCGTTACATGATAGTACATTCTCGTTATTGAAAGGCCATATTATATTCTTACTTGATCATGCTCTCTTATTTACTTGAAACATCATGTCTCGATACTTATCTTGTTACTTATGGTTACTTTGGTTTTATCGCATGCCTTTATCTTATCTTCTAGAGCTAAAATGTTAATTACTTTGACATTGCTATCGTGTTGATACGAAGATACCTACTGGGCGAGTGCGCTCATCCCCTACTTTTCCCATCTTTTTAGGAAATTCTAGCGAGTCAGATTCAGACTACTCAAGTGACGAGTCCAAGAGCGAGTAAAGTTCGAGAGAAGACTTAGTGTCATGAGTCCATTTATGTTAGTCAAGAGTTGCATCTATGTAATTTTTTTTTATTGAGTCTAGTGATTTACTATGTCAAAGAGAGTCAAGTGTCATTATAACTTTTGATTATTATTCAATAAAGTTGAGTTTTGAGTATATAATTATGTTCACTCTTTTATGTGTGAATGTTGTGCTCTGATTATCTTGCTAGCTTGAGGCTTATCTTGCCAACTGTTCATGTTCTTGACTTAATTCTGCTGCATATCTCGGGGCGTGACACCCTTACCTCGGAAGTTCCTTCATAGATTAGCGCAAGTGGATACTCTAGAGTATTCAGTGGGATGGATAGTGCATTGCATTATTTTCATCATGCTCCAGTTGATCGTAGACTTCTTGATTTGGTCAGCGGTCCAAGTATCTTCTTCTTCAGGCAGTTCAATGGGACCTCGACTCACTGCCTGCCAGATCTGGTGATCTTTGGCACGAAGAAAAACCTCCATCTGATTTTTCCAGTATGTGTAATTTGCCCCATCAAAGAATGGGGGTCGATTGATGGAGTAACCATCAGCTACAAAGCTACGAGGGACGTTCCCGTCAGATCTCCCCTAGTCATTGGACCACATTTCTAGGGAACCCGCGCTGATACCAATTGATGAGTGGTATGAGTGGATCTAGAGGGGGTGAATAGATCCCTATGGATGCACTTTTAGGATTTTCTCCCGTGTCTATTTATTTATTTATTTTATTTAGTGCGTGGGCGTACCAGTCACAAAGTGACAATTTATTCGGGCACTGAACCAAGATTGTCCGGAGCCACTAGTGCGCGCCATCTGACTAACCAGACAATATTAAGTGTCATGTTAGGACTAAAACCTACTGTGCCGTAAAGGCCACGATGTTAATTACATCTCCCCGAATGGGAGAAAATTTTTGATTAATCCCCAGAAAAAGGGGTCGTACGGCCTAAAATTAGCATTAATGAAATGAGATAATAAAAAACTTGAATCACGTTAAATAGCCCCACATTAGGGTGTGAACATTCGAATCATGTTGGTCGCTTATTGACCATTCCATGTCTGGACATAAGTCCGAATTGAGAGCACGATGAAGACAGAGATAGAATCCGTGCAAATGTTTGCCGAGTGCACAACAAATTTGATATTTGGTAGGAAAGTGGGATTAGATCCCAGTGGAAACGGGTCAGATTTAGCGAGCTATTGGCCCGGGGTAATGTCAGGTCATGGCCATATTGGGGTAGTCCCCGATGTCCAAACCTGACGTACCGGGACGTCATTTATATTCCCTTCTGGGGAATCGAGGCTCCGAAGCGGACATTATTATTATTTTGTTGTTTGGTTAATTAATTTTATTTAAATGCATGCATGCATTTTTTTGATCATATATATTGTCGTTCATTCATTCATTATCATTATTATAATTTTATCTCTCTCTCTTTTATTGTTATTTTGTTGACCGTTATTTGTCTATTTATTTATTTATTATTATTCCTTTTCTCTGACCACGTCCTCTTTGTAGGGGAGCGAGCGGAGGTGAAGCGAAAGTGACATGGAACATGGAGATGGAGCAGAAATGCAGTGGAGTGGACCAGAAAAGCGGGCGTTAAGGTAAAACGACACCCGTTTTTACCAACAAGCGATATGAATCTTCCGGAAAACTCTGAACCAAACGCAAGGAATGATAAAACAAAAAAATGACACCAGTCTGGAGGAATTAAACTAGATGAAACAAATCGACAAGACCAACCTCATGGGGGACACAATCTCACGGTCCAATGAGGAGGCCAAAAGTAGGCAGCAAAAGTAAAGAAACAGGCTAAAGCTCCAGACGGGGACCTCTTAATCAACCAAACCAAGCGAATTGACCAAAGAGAACCTTCCAACTTAGAGTGGAATTAGTTCCTCTTACTCAAACACTGAACGCACAGCTAACCATCATTGACGGGACATTCTTTAGACAAACCATGGGACATGAAAGCTCAAAAAGATGCGTATGATGCATGTTGGGCTAAAATAAAAGAAATCGTTAAAACAAATGTAAAGAAAGATTAAAATACAAAATACTTGAGAATAATATTACTAAGCTGAGAAAATCAGAGTCAAGATACCATCCGCAACCACAGCGTGTAGGATAGAACTATCCTCCCCATGATATCCCAACCTAACGGCATATCCAAAGGTTAAACACGTGAACCTAGATCATCATCATTTTTGTTAAAGGGGAACATCAGATCCTGGAACACGTAAATAACCAACTAGTTCTCGAGATAATATAATAATATAGATACCATATAGTAATGCAACAATGAGAAGGGATAGAAGGCCATACCTGACTTACCTATGCAGGCGAAACGGCAAGTGAAAGTTTGGATTTTCTTTTTCAGATTTTTAAGGATTTTTATGAATAAGATAAGCAAGATAAACATAGCGGTTAACATAATGACAAACAACATGACATAACATGATGAATGGAAACAACCCAACAAGATGAACAAGCACCTAGGCAAAGGCATAAACAGACAATACGTATGCATGAACATGGTGTGACGAGACAACAATCGGCGAGACAACACATGGTTGGAATAAGAACATGACGGATCACACGGTTGGGGCAACACCTGGAACATAGAGAGACAAATATCAACATATGCAAGACAACTATGTGGTGAGGAACAAAATAACAAGCGTGGGACAACACGGTGGGACATAGACACGAGACAAGGACACGGCGGGACAACACATGAACAAACACGCACTTCAATCAAAACCCAAGATCAAAATGAAGCAGAACCGCCAGGTTCATAATCATGAGGCAAGGCCCTCTCATAAAGATATTATCATTGCAAACAAAAGCTGAGAAGGACATGAGCTTCAGAACAGATCGAGAGAGTGGATCGAAGAAGGAAAGAACAGAAGATGTGAACAGGAGGCAGAGCAAAAAGATATAGCAAGGAATGCCTGAGTACTTGCAACCTGCACACTTAGCAAACGGATTACGTATCTGTCCTTAAAACAAATGCAAATGCATGAAAAAGACACATTTTTTTTGGATTTTTGTGATCTTTTTTAGATTTTTTTAGATTTTCAATAGTATTTCATTTTTCTGGATTTTTTGAAGTATTTGATTTTTTAGTTTTTTGAAATATTTGATTTTTTTTTATTTTGAAGTATTTAATTTTTTTGGATTTTTGACAATATTTGATTTTTTTTATAGAAATTTTGATTTTTTACATTGCAATCCGCAGCACCTAAAGACGGGCTCAAACTACTAGCCAAGGATCGTCGTTTCTACCCCTTTCATTAAAGGCTTCCCTTAAGCAGGGCGTGCTTGTGAGGGTGACTTACAACAACCAACTGCTTCTAAAGAACGGTGTCCCTACTAAGGCCATACCCGGGATACAACCTAGCCTAAGAGAGAGAAGCAGAAGAAAAATTAGAGACAAGCTTCGTGCAGGATGGGAGATATCAAGGCTCGAATTCCTTCTAGGGCACTACGCCTCAGAGAGATAGTCTGTTGCGCCAGGGCTTTGTGTCTTTAATTTTGAGACCCATATTTATCAGGCACGCATGCGACCGGGCTCATGACGTCCCGCGGGGAACTGTACTGCCACTCTTGCCATGCCTTCCAATCATAATTTTGCATTGATTCATTTTCTCATTTTGGTAGCCCTTCTTGGCCAGATATAGCATAAAAGCTCACTTTTGAGGGTCAAGACTGCACCTATTTGAGACCTCTCTCGTATTAGGGAGCGCCTAGGTTGGTCATCTCATCCATCCATCTCTTGCCCCTGCACTTGGCCAAGCAGAGAAAAGAAAAGACCTTTGTGCATACCCAAAGTATGGCCAAAGCAGCAACGGTGTGCCTTAGAGGAATCGGCTATGGCTTGCCGTGTAGTGTGTGAAAAATCCATACTCATAGGTCACCCTCAACAATCGAGAAAAGAACTAGACTCCCAGCGCGGAGCTATCACCGGCCTAAGGATGCTGCAGAAGCTAACATTTTTATTTGACACAAAGTTAAGATCTAATTAAACAAAGACTCCTAAATCCACTCAATCATGTTAAGGAATCATGGCCGAAACAATAGAAATAATGGAAATGAAAGCACGTTCTTGCATAAAATAAAGATACCTTTGCAGATCCATGGCGTGGAAACCAGCATCCCGAAGCGATTTCGATCATCGAGCTTTGAGGAGCGCGAGTAGCTTTGCATTCCTTGCTTGCCAGGATAAAGGATGAAAGGAGAGCAAAGGATTGGATTCCTCGACACAGAGGAGTGGCAGACATCATACTGGACGAAGAAGGGATAAAAAGGAAGAGAAACAAGCGCTAGAACTCCCTCGTTAAGGCACTGAGGCCCTGATAATAAGAAACCAAATACAGAATAAACATGGATTAACAGAGATCAAGGCGGGCTAAAGCCTCAAAAACAGCACGAAAAAGGGTAATGACCCCGAAAGGGTGAGACAGAAAGAATAGATGAACCATAAGAAGATTTTGGCAACAATAAGAGGGAAGAGGAGTGATCATCCGACGTGGTCGGAGAAAAGGAATTAGAATCACCCGACAGGGTCGGGGAAAGAAATGCATGAACACCCGACAAGGTCGGGGAAAAGAAATGGAAACGACCCGACAAAGTCGGGGAAGGATCAGAAAAACCACCCGACAAGGTCGGGGGAAAGAGACGAGAAGTGAAATCCAGGCGTACCCGGGGAGAAAAACTAGAAGATGCCCCTAGATCAGGGGAAGAGGGGGACATAGGCCGATGCCTAGAATGGTGAGAATATGAGAAGATGGTGGAAATATGGTCAGGTGGTGGAAGGTACACCACCCAAGGATAAGAACCGAGCAAAAGAAAAGACGAATGGACGGAAGAAGGAGAGGAGGAAGTGGACCCCCAAGTGCACAACTGACGGCCCTTGAACTTATGCCGTCGCCTCTTCTTAGCAGAAATCTTCTCAAAACAACGCCGCCTGGCGTGGACTTGAACCTTTGGGCTTCTTATCTTGCAATACCTTCTCAAATAACGGGCCCACCTGGCAGACGACCTGGCCCGGCTGTGAACATGCAACTTCATCGGGGCGGCTACCCCTAGCTGTGCGGTGCTAACCTCAAAAGGACATTCCGGAACAATTAACTCCTTGGGATGAGCATCAGGAAGCAATAGAGTTTTGTCATTCAGCACTAGAAGCATAAGATTTGGCAACTCCACTCGGTAATCGGGCATGAAGCACAACTCCCTTGCTAGAAGCGCAGGATGGAACTGAGGGAGGGTGATGCACGGCGTTGACGTGGCCGATTAACCAATAAACCGAAGAAGATTACATAAGACATGCATAATGTCCTTGGAAAATGTAGAAGACATAGCCAATTGCCACTTGAATGCTGAATTCATTAAACCTTCGGCGGCCGTGTGGGTTAGCACCATCCGGGCGAAAAACTCTTCTGGGCTAGTGAACTGAATAGTAATCAAGCGAGGGGTGATAACAACATCAATCATGGATTCTCCTGCGAGCAAAGAGACTGCCACCGGCCTTGCTTTAGAAGGAACTGGAACCAGTGCCAAGTAACTCTTCTCAGCAACCGCCTTCATAGCAAATGCAGGCTCCTTGTCCCCAAAATAGCCAAGGGCTAGGACTCGGATCGGCATGCGGGAAATAACATCCTCGATCTCGAAATGCACGATTGAAACCTGGCTTGGCTCTTTATCTCCCTGGGGACTAGACCCGAGGGGCATCAAAGGTAACGCGTACCTACTCTGCGAAGTGGGAAGTGGTAGGGAGAGGTTAGAAGGAGGAGGTTTGAAGGGTGCGGGTGGCGTTAGCGCAAGTGATGGAGAAATATTGATGATGACGGGCATGAGTGGAGGTAAAGGCAAAAGTGGAGGTATGGGTTTAGGGTCGGCCTGCTCAGGCGTAGAGGATGATGGTGAAAGAAGTGGCATCGGTCGCGGGGATGGTTGTGAAGGTGACGGAACATGGATTATTACGAGGGGAGGTGATGAAGACGGTGGTGAGGGTAATGGGGATAATGGAGAAGGTGATGATGGAGATGTGGCCAATGGAGACGGCGAAGATGGGGGTGGAGAAGGTGGTGGCAAAGGGGGTGACGTGGTTGATGGAGATGGTGAAGGTGAAGAGGAAAGAGGTGAAGGTAAGGATGGGGAAGAAGGAGGAGAGGAAGGTAGTGGCGTAGTGAAGGAAGTGGCGGGTGGTGGCGCTCTTTGGCGTATCTTTACAACACGTCGAGAGGCGTTGGGGACAGGAGTGGTGGTGGAAACGGAGGGTGAAGGAGAAGTTGCCCAAGCGGAGGCTGAAGTAGGCAAAGGTAGTGGAGGAGATGGGATAGAGAAAGAAGTGGGTAATGGAGGTGGTACCTTATCAACTGAAGAAACACCAGGGTGCCCCTGGTCTTGACGTGGAGACGGTTGCCTTGGCGGCACGGCTTGCTGCTGTTGCTGCTTGCTGCTGAGATCTGAAATAACTTGGCATATGACAGCCCAATCAATCATCTTCTTGTCTTCCAAGTTGTGAACAAGTTCTCGGAACTCGGGGCAGTCCTCAATCAAATGCCCCTGTTGACGATGGAATTCACAGAACTGGAGCAAATTCCCGATCGTGGATCGGCAAGGCATAAGCAGAGGGAGCTGCAACGCATGGGTGGCCATCAAAGCCCTGAAAACATCTGTAAGAGATTCCGGCAACGAAGAGTGAGAAGCCCACTTCGGGCAAAGTGGATGCCGAGGGGTATGAAAAGGTAATGGAGATGGTAGCGAAGGTTGCGTAGGTGAAGGCGGAGGGATAAAATGAAGTGAAGGCGTGGAAGGCGTGGGAATGTAATGGACGGCATCTACCCACTCTGGGTGTAGTGTTTCCTTGACCGGAAGTGGAGGGGTGTGGGGAGATAAAATAGCGAAGGGCTGACTCGTGGAGGGTTGGTATGCGGTGGAGCACATGGAGGTATAGGGGTGTGGGGAAGCGGAAGGCCGACTCGTGGAGGGATATGTAGTGGAGGGTTGGCCCATGGCCGATGGGGAAGAGAAGGGGTATGTGGAAGGCGAAAGTGGATGGGACTAGTGGTCAAAGAAAACTAGGAGTTGTTGGCTAATGAAGCGGGCTCGACTGTAAAGCTGTTGCCATGATGTAATATCATTCCGGGCTAAGATACATCTGAGCTCGGGCATTGCATTAGAAATAACCATCTTGATCTGCTCACCCTCCGGAATATGCCCCAGGACTTGCGCAACTAGGTGACGCTAGCGGTCGGCGAACATGGAGAATTCCTCACCGGGCGTCATCTTTTCTTGGGCCAGATCAACCATAGAATATCTGGGCCCAACCTGGTCCTGGTACTACTGAATAAATCTTGCTTGAACGGCTTGAAAATTCATCATTTACTCTTGCGGCAATGTGAAGAACCAATCCTTGGCCGAGCCCTCTAAAGATAGGCCAAATAAATAGGCCATCAAGCGTTGATCATGCTGGAACTGGGCCGACTCATATAAGAACTCCTTCAAATGCACGTAGGGGTCACCGACTCCACCATAGCGACGATAAGCTGGAATCTATGAACGTGGTGGGAGTTGAAGACCTTGGAATGCAAATGGGATGTCCAAAGAAGTCTGGGGATTGATTCGTCGTTGCAATTCATCAAGCTGGCGTTGGGCCCGAGCGAACATCTCCTCGATAGGAAGAGTCCGAGAAGGATATGAGCCAGCCTGAGCAAGAGATGATGAATTTAGACCAGGATAATGTTGATGGGCCGGATAAGGAGATCCGACCTGAGAAGAAGGAAAGCACATTCCAGGAATGGAGAAATGCATGGGCCTGGAAGAATCATGTATATGGGAATGAGGATTGATTGGGCTAGCAGTAGCACGGGCGGGATAAGAAGGCCCGTTTAAAGAATAGGGTCCAACGGGGGACTAAGGACGTGGGCCCGCATGGGAAGAGGAATCCACACGGGGGTAAGAAGATGGAGAGGTGCAGAAATAAGGTACAGGGGAGAAGTGCTCCATGGGGAGAATGGAGACTTTATACAGTGAATTTCAAATGAATACAAGGAGGGAAATGAACGCAGGACAAATGCAACTAAAGGGAGACACACAAAGATGAACCAGACCTAATGAGCCTAATCTGACAAAAAGATGCAAATGATGACACTGTGCAACATACAATGGAGGAGAGAGATGAGAAAAGAATCAACCAATTACCCAAACAAATTCCAAATGATGCGCGAAGATTTCTTATAAGTTCTCTTTTAGGACCTTAGTGGATTGATTAAAAATGTGACGTCGCTCAACCAGAAGGTACCTAAATAGGGTGAGAATGGAGAACTGGCAGACTCTAAAGGACTCTCTCTCACACGAATGCAGACCCTAGACTAGGGGGTGATATGGTACAACTTGCTCGGTGTTCGTGTGGGAACCCACGGCTCACGGGGGTTTACGGAGGTCCTCGACAAGTTCCTCTAGTCGGCTCCAAGGAGTACGGAGACGAGAGGAAACCCTACCTTGGTAGGAATGCAACTAGATGTGAATGAAATGCATGAGTCCTATATGCACCGGAGTGCGTGCAAGATCTAGCCTAGTGAACTAGCAACCAATGACCAAAATAAACATGCGAGGATGAAAGCAAATAGGCAGCAACAACATATAACCAAGGGAAGATCAATAAATGGCACCAAGGAGAACAAAGACAACATAGATATGGCAATCAAAGTAACCTCAGGTGCACTGTGGCATCAGAAGGACGGTCTGTGGGGGACCGCACAACAAGATAGACGGTCTGGGGTGGACCGTTCCAACCACGGCGCAGTATCAGAATAAAATAGATGATCAGAAACTGCTGGAATGAAACCTGGATGTACGGTCGACAGTAAGCCCGCATAACTTATAGAACGGACCTGTAGAAACCGTATAACAGTAGCCAGAATAGGCAGGAAGGAGACAGAGACGCACCTGTGCCAAGAGGACAGATGACCAAAAGTTGGCCGCACAAAACGTGAACGGTCTAAGACATATCGTCTATAGCAACAGAGTCGCAGGAGTCAAGACCATGTCGAAGAGGAGGATGGTGCCTTGATATCCGCCCAAGACATTGAACGGCTCTGTACTAACCGCTCAACATCCAGGAGCAAAGGTCAGCAGAAAATCTGAAACCACTCCCAAAACACAGAACTAACAAAGCAAGGGGGAGTCAGTAAGCCACTAACATGATGGGCACTAGGGGTCCCACCGTGATCGCCACAAAAGAAGGGTGTAGATATATTTCTCCTCCCATCCGTTCTTCCAATGCCTTCTCAATGTCTATCCTACCACATCCAACATGGGAAACGAATGAAGACAGAGGGAAAAGGGAGGTGTAAAAACCTGTGATCGCCACCAAGGTGTCGAACGTGATGAACACGCCGTACCTTGGAAAGAGGGAGAGGTACTCGCCTGACCTGCAGCGCTAGAAAGATGGACGGTTCAGGAAGAACCGCCTGTAAGATGCACGGTCTTACGATAGACCGTTTAAGAACATTGGAGAAGATGCGAGAGGAAGCACTCTTGGCAGTTGAATGGCTCTATCATGACCGTAGGAAGAAGAGGGACGGTCCAGGCTGCACCACACGTCTTCTTGAATGGACTATAGAGAACCGCGCAAGACCACCAAACCAGAAGTCACAAAGGGTCTAACCTCCACCCTCTCCGGTCGGCCAGAGGGGATGGGCCTCGTGCTAGGGATTGCTGACCTACAAAATGATGTGAAAACACAAAGAGAAAACCTAGATTAGAACTGAAAAGTGTAGTAGATGCCAAAATAAGAAGAAATGAACATGAACAAATGGAAAGGGGGATACCTGGGGGATTTTAAACCCCTAGGGTGTCATAAACGTGGGTGGGTGTGTGCATGGCAATGAAGATGAAGAAAAACGTGGGGAGAAAGTGAGAAAAGTGATGCATGCAATGAAAAAGAGGACAAAACGTATCAAGCACACAAGACTTAAAAAAAACAAGACTACTCCCTGAACCGGAGGCTTATATGGACGTGGAAAGCCTCCCTCCTTGGTGCTAGGTCGCTCAAGAATGCGGTAGGGCTTCACCGTCGACCAAAAATCTCCCCCCTTTCAAACCCGGCCTTTAGGGTCTATTTATAGAGCACCTAGAAAGCCAGCCCCGAAACTAAGGTTTAGAAGCATTTTCAGGTTGAGATAATCAAAGGAAAATCATAGATAATCAAATTATCTCTCATCCAGTCGAAACGGCACTCAAAATGGTTCATTATCCGCGGAGAAAATGACGGGAGAAGTTGGCGATAAAACCACGGATAAAGAGATAAAATATGTTAAAATTCAGGAATCGAACGGATGAACGGTCTTACGATAGACCGTTCAACTAGATGTGCGGTCATGTCCTGGCCGTCCAACCCCGTAGGTGGAAATTCAAAATAAATCATAAATAATCCAAATTATCCATCGAACTGACCGAAACCTTCACCGTTTGACTCTCATAGATGAACGGCTCAGATGAGACCGTTCAAAGGTAAAGCGGCCAAAGACAAACCGTTCTAGCCTTGTCGGTGATAAATAGATTAATTGGATAATAATCTGAGAACACCACCAAGCGCATGACTCTGAGAGATGAGCGGCTACCATCCGCCCGTCCATCATTTTGAACGGCTAGCATAGGACCGCATAAATGCTTGTCGGTGGAAATTTATAAAATTAACCAAAATATTCCAAAATAGATGGACGGTCCATAGTCAACCGCACATGGATTGAGCGGCCATGGATGAACCGTACATGTACATGGGTGTTGAAACTCATAGAAAAGCCCAATCAACCAAAACCAAGGCCCGTTAAGCCCTGAACCAACTCGGACCTAACCAGGGAGGGAGGCTACCCATAAAACTGGCCCAAGACATGCCTAAAAACAGTCCCAATGAGTGATGGATAACTCGAGGCATCAACAAATGGGAGTAAGAAGAACGAATCAACTTATCGGCAAAAAATAGGTGTCAACAGTTATTTGTCTATTTATTTATTTATTATTATTCTTTGTTGTTTGCTTTGTTTATCACTTTTGTTGTTGTTGTTGTTGTTTTGTTTCTTTTTGTTTTCTTTCATTTTCTATTTTCTTTTCCCTTTTTTTTGTTTTGAAGCAAGAGAGGGGCTATGATCCGGCGGCCCATGGGCGCCGGATCACCAGCCCCCTGTCCTTCTTCTTCTTTTTTTTAAAGGATGGGGGAGGGTGTTCCGATGGCCCATGGGCGCTAGATCACCTACCCTCTTCCCTCTTTTTTGTTAAAGGATGGGGGAGGGTGATCTGGGGGGGCTATTGCCGCCGGATCACTCCCTCCCACCTATACATTTTTATTTATGGATGGGGGGGGTGATCCGGCGGGGGGTATTGACGCTGGAGCACTCCTCCCTCCTTATAATTTTTTTTTTGACATGCGAAGGAGTTGGTCGACCGAAGAAGGGGGTCGGTCGACCGAAACCCTCCGCTATGTTGACCCACTACGAAGCTGCATCGACGCAGGATGTTGGGCTTGCCATTTCTTTATTTTATTTTTTTATCCTTTGCATTGGGGTGGTGGGTTTGGACAAGATCGAATGCATGCATTGCTCCCTTTCTTTTATTATGTTTGTTCGATTAGTTTCCCTTTCTAGTCTCTTCTTCTTCCCTCTTTTTGCATGACTATGCATGTATATATATATGCATATGCATATGATAGAGAAGGGAGAGGAGGAGGACTCTGTTGCCAAAGTGTAGTCAGTAGACCAACGGATTCTTATGCAAGGTTAATGCTCGTATGGGGCTTTGATGCAAATGATAAAAAAAATTTTTGAAGACGCATGCAATTCATGGCAGCAGGCTGGGCCAAGGGGGGGATAGCTCCTATGCAGGCTTCTATACATGAAGACCCATACAGAGCTGGGAAGGGAGTGGGTCGACCCTTGGGGTCGACCCCTTGCTACATAGAGCCTTAGGTTCTCTCTTTTATTCTTTGTTTGTCTTGCTTAGTTCTTCTTTTTTTTTGGTTCCATCTTCTTTGACAAGTTCTTAATTGCCATTATGTCATGCTTTTATGCACTGCCATTCTCACGTTTTATCATCGCCATGTTCTGTTCATCATTCATTTCTTTTGGTTCAGCGATTAGTTCGAGTTCCTGATGAAAATCCGGCAGCACCGCTCCTAGATCTAGAGCGTTGGGGGGAGTTAAACGGGTGCCCATCGATGGAAGTCCGAGATGGTCCCTTCACTATAGGTTGAGCCAAAAGCAGTGACCCTATGACCTGATTTGGGTGCGGAAACCCCGAGGACTTGCCTACAAGGGGCTCCGATAACCTACGGGCTGCCACAGCCTCGATTCCGAGACACGGACTTAGACTGCTACCGCTTGCATGACTACTGATATCCACCCCTTAAGAGGGTGTCCTCCGGGGACCATGCTAAGAGGAAGCAAGCCCCCGGGGACCTAGAAGTGATCAGGTGATCTGCAGGTCAGGAAATAGGCACGGCATTGAGTCAAAGCACTATGAAATTGCTCCAACAGAGGGACATCGGTTCATCATGTGGGCCGAGGTACAACTTTAAGATGGGCCTCACTAACGATAGAGTAGAATGGGGTCCGAGTGGGGACCCTATTTGATGGCTCGAGAGGATTAGGACTCGAGATTCCATCCATTGCAACTGGACAGACCCCGGACCTGTGCCTCTTTTGACCAAGCATTCTCTCTCTTCCTGGGCCACTGAACCTTGGTAATAGAAGAAAGAAAGAAGGGGTAGCAAATCAAACAAGGCGGGATCATGGGGGGATAGGATGAGCAATCTACTCTTAAAAAAAGGCACGCTTCATTCCAGAAGATACTTACTGATTTCATTCATTTATTAAATGGAGAATACATCCACCCAAGACCCAACGCGTCCGGGAGATGATAAAAAAAACAAATAGGAAGGATATGAGGCACATCGAAGGCAAGAAAAGAAAATGGAGAGGGAGGGAGGGAGGGAGGGGAGAGCGGAGCATTGGCTCCTCTCTCCTCCTAGCCTTGCCTCTCTTCCTCTCTTCTCCCCTTACTCTTTTCTTCTTTGCTCTTCGCTTTCTTCTTCTCTAGAGTGGAGCCCTTTTGAACGCCCAGTAGCGCCCTCTTCCCTTTTTCCTGACGTGTGATACTCTCCCCCTTCTCTTCGAACCCTACGTCCTTTTTAAAAGAGCAGACGTGAACTCCTCTTTTTTTTCTTTCTCTTCTCCTCCTCCCTGCTGGATGCTATGGAGACCTGTGTGTGGGGGGTGCGCAGAGGAAAGCGGGCCTATCGTCTTTGGATTGGTCGATACTTGGCGATGGGGACGTCGACGTGGTAGGTAGGGGCCTAGAGCTGCCACCTATGGGGCTCATAGCCCTGTAGCCGTTCTCGAGAGATTGCCATTTTCAAGCACCTGAGGCGACTGAGCATGCCTTCTCGATGGTTTGTCGATGAACCCCGGGCTCTACCCGTTGGTCAAGAAGGTAGACAACCTACCGAATAGGGTATCCTTCAACGGTCCACCGGACGGGCATTAAATGCCCTTCCTCTCTTCTTCCTTTTCTCTCTTTCTTTTTTTTCTCTTACTCGTCGTCGGACGGGGGGCACGGAGTGCCACCAGATAGGGGGGAGGCCGCCTGATCGCTTCCCCCTCTCTCTTTTCTTCTATCGCCGGATCAGGGGTGGCCCTACCACCAGATCAGGGGTGGCCCTGTCACCGGATGGGGCTTTACCCCCCCTCTTCTTCTTCTCCTTTTTTTGTGTTTTCTGCCATGGGATCACTCTGGCGCTGACTCACCCCCCTTTTTCGTTTCTTTTCTTACTTTCCTTCCTCTTCTTTTTTTTTTTGCGCACCTGCATGTGTGCGTCGAAGCACTCACTGAGCTGCGTCGACGCACCCAGCTGATCGCCTTAGACGGCAAATCGGGTTTTCATGCGTGCGTCGAATCTACTCACGAGGGGTTTCGACACACTCCTTATCTTCTTCTTCCATTGCCCTGGTTCGGCTCGGAGAGGCTTGATGCTCTTGATGGCAAATTTCGGGTGTCCACAAATGCCCCCTACCCGTGGGTGGCGCAAGCGAGGGACGAGTGCGAGGGGCCCAGAGGTGTAGACTTTTCATCATATCATTTCACGAGCCGGTAGACCATATCTGATGTAAGTTTGCAAGAAAGCGCTCACCCCTTTAGCGAAGGGATGAGGGGTTCACTTCACCGCAGTGAGCACTCGGGCCGAGAAGTTTAGCCTTAGAGGGGTCTAGTCATCGGCATGGGGTCAATGCCGAAGCCAGGAGGAATGTTTTATGCATCGATCTAGACAGGAGGTCTAAACCAACAGGGTGGGGTCAATCCTGGTGGGACTGGCAGCTAGTGTTGGTTTAAAGAGGATTGTTTATTCATTGACTTAGACGGGAGGTCTAAGTCAAAGGCTTTGTAATGAGCCCGAGGGGGCAGGGAAAAGTTTGTGTATTCGTTGGCTTAGACGGAAGGTCCAAAACCAAGGGTATATTCATTGGTACCGACGGGGTGTCGAATACTGACATAGTTTATTCATTGACACATGGTTAGTGTCAAAGGAAGGGTCTTTTTGTTCATGGCTTCAGGCGGAAGGTCTGGGCCAAAGGTTTGTTCTTCAGTGCCAACAGGGCGTCGGGAGCTGATGTGGTTAATTCTTTGACATGGGGTGAGTGTCAAAGCAAGGGGTCTTTTTGTTCATGGCTTCAGACGGAAGGTCTGGGCCAAAGGTTTGTTCGTCAGTACCGACAGGGAGTCGGGAGCTGACGTGGTTTGTTCATTGACACGAGGTTAGTGTCAAATCAAGGGTCTTTTTGTTCATGGCTCCAGACGGAAGGTCTGGGCCAAAGGTGAGAAGTCTTTTTATTCGTTAACTTAGATGGGAGGTCTGAGTCAAAGGTTTATTCATTAGTGCCGACAAGGTGCCGGAAGCTAGCATGGTTAATTAATTGACACGGGGTGACTGTCAAAGCAAAATGGGTCTTTTTATTCATCGACTCCAAACAGAAGGTCTGGGCTAAAGGAAAGAAGTCTTTTTATTCATTGACTTGGACGGAAGGTCAGAGTCAAAGGTTTACTTGTCAGTGCCGACAGTGTGCCGGAAGTTGGCGTGGTTAATTCATAGACACGGGGTGAGTGTCAAAGCAAAGGGGTCTTTTTATTCATCGAATCTAGATGGAAGGTCTAGTCCGAAGGAAAGAGGTCTTTTTATTCGATGACTTAGATGGAAGGTCCAAACCAAAGGTATATTCGTTGGTACCGATAGGGTGTCAAATATTGACGCAGTTTATCATCGACACGGGGTTAGTGTCAAAGCAACTATCTTTTTGTTCATGGCTCCAAGCAGAAGGTCTGGGCCAAAGGTTTGTTCGTCAATGCCGACAGGGAGTCAGGAGCTGACGTGGTTAATTCATTGACATGGGGTGAGTGTCAAAGAAAAGGGGTCTTTTTATTCGTCGAATGTAGATGGAAGGTCTGGGCCAAAGGAAAGAGGTCTTTTTATTCATTGACTTGGACGAAAGGTCCGAGTCAAAGGTTTATTCATCAGCGCCGACTGGGTGCCGGAGGCTGGCATGGTTAATTCATTGAGTGCCAAAGCAAGGGTTTTTTCATTTATCGAATCTAGATGGAAGGACTGGGCCGAATGAAAGTGGTTTTTTTATTCGTTGACTTGGACGGAAGGTCAGAGTCAAAGGTTTATTCGTCAATGCCGATAGGGTGCCGGAGGTTGACGTGGTTAATTCATTGACATGGGGTGAGTGCCAAAGCAAGGGTCTTTTCGTTCATCGAGTCTAGACGGAAGGTCTAGGCCAAAGGAAGGAAGTCCTTTTGTTCATTGACTTAGACAGAAGGTCCGAGCCAAAGGTTTATTCGTCAGTGCCGATAGGGTGCCAGGGGCTGACGCTGTTTGTTCATTGACACAGGGTTAGTGTCAAAGGAAGGGGTATTTTTGTTCATGGCTCTAGAAGGAAGGTCTGGGCCAAAGGTTTGTTTGCTGGTGGGACAAAGCGTCGTAATGCCAAGCTGTATTTGAGACTTTTGCAACTGCATGGACTGTAGTTGTTTGGTCATTCGGCCGACATGAATAGTCTGGGCTGAAGAAGAGGATTTTTTTATTGAATCCCGGTGGGACTTGATGAGTTGATACCCCCCAGTGACTTTGATGATGTTCCTTTTTTTCTCGCTTCTTTCTTCTTCTCTTCTTTTTCCTTTCTTCTTTTTTTTCTTTTTTTCTTTTTCTTTTTCTTCGTCTTTCTTTTTCTTTTTTTCTTTTTTTTGAATGGGTATTGCATAGTCTCATGGGAGATCTAAGAAACATGCCTACTCCACGTGAGATGTGGGGTTTATTTGTTCATTGAACTGAGGAAGTGGTGCATAATATAGTTTCAAATGCCTTCAATTAAGGTGTGGGAATTGAGTTTCCCCCTATGGTTGACAACGACATACACACCTCCTTCGTAGACTTTTTGGACGACATAAGGCTCAAGCCAATTTTTTTTTAATTTGCCTTTAAGATTGGTAGCCATGACTTCTTTTCTTTTGACCATAATCAGGTCACCTTTCTTTTAATTCACGCCCTTTGACAAGCTTGTCGAAGGCACGGGGATATGTCGGCCTGATAGACATGTATGTTTTGCTGAGCCTAGAGTCGCTTCCCTTCTAGGTCGGAGAGCTCTTCCAATCTTCGCTCTGTGTCTGTTTGGTCATCTTTGACCAATTCATGCTGGATTGCAACCCGTAGTGAGGGTACCTCTAGCTCGATAGGGATGACTGCCTCCGAGCCGTATACCAAAGAGAAGGGTGAATAGGTTGTTGGAGCTTTATAAACAGTATTGTACGCCCACAGCATCTCGTACATCTTATCTTCCCAATCCTTCTTGCTAGACCTGACAGTTTTCACCAGGAGGGTGCAGAGAGTTTTATTGAAAGCTTCAGCCAACCCATTTGCCTTCGGGCTGTACGGAGGAGATGTTCTGCAGTCAATCATGTATTTTTCTGCCATCCTATAGACCTTTTGATTACAAAAATGGCTTCCATTGTCTGACACGATTTGGTTAGGGATGCTGAATTGGAATATTGTGTTTCGTCGGATAAATCGGGGTACGGTTTCTCCTGTTACTTCTTTCAGGGCTACAGCTTCCGCCCAGTGGGAGAAATAATATGTCATTGCCAGATGTATTTGCATCCCGAAGAGGATGGGGGCAATGGGCCCATGACATCTGTTTCCCATTAGGCAAACGGCCAACTGGGTACTGTCAGATGTAGCTGTGTTGGGGGCCTCTTGGGGACCGTTACGTGCTCTTGGCACGTTTGACATGACTTAGCATACTTGCAGCAGTCATCGAACATTGTCGGCCAATAATAGCCTAACTTTTTAATTTCGATCTTCATTTTCAGCCCAGCCTGGTGCGCTCCAGCTGACCCAACATGAGTTTCTTTCATGACTCTCCAAGCCTCCTCCATAGAGAGGCATCGGAGCAGTATTTTCTTTCTGGCGTCTGCCATAATTCAGAATAAAATTCCATTCCTGACTTCGTAGGAATATTTGTTGTGTAGTGGATAGCAGATCTAGAGGGGAGGGGTGAATAGATCAGCCCCACTTTTTGCAATGTGGCCCTCTATATAGCTAGTTAAAATGAATTACAGCGGAATAGAAACTAGCTTCCAAGTGTGTTATGATTTGCTTAGCAAGATAAGCAAGATATATAACAATTCGATCCTAAGCATGCACCTAGAACGAATCAATCACACAAGCAAACCACACTAGACAAGATTTTAAGGTGGTTCGGACTGAATCCTCAGCCTTACGTCCACCGCTCACCAAAACCCGGTGAGGCTTCACTTGTGCAGCGCACAGAACCGCAAATCAGAAACCACCGATTGCCTTCCTACTCACCACCTGGTAGGGACGTCAACCGCAAATTGGAACACCCTCCAATTACCTTCCTACTAACCACCGGTAGGGATGAATCACACTTTCAATGTTTAAACAATAATGAAAATGAAACAAATGTGAATGAACTAAAATAAGAGATTGAGTTATGAGTGAAAATGAATTGGCCCTTGTATGGAATGTTGATCAGCAACAAGGCTCCGCTTGGCTTCAACTCAATCTTCTTGATTCACCCTTGATTGGATGAATGTTCTTCACGGAGTACTGTTCACGTGAACAGTACCTCTTCCTTCAATTCTGCTCTCTTGATCTTCTCTTTGAACTTCTTTGAATGAATGAAGGAGATGATGAAGCTACCTTGAATCTTGATTGCTTCTTTAGCTTCTAGGAGTTTGAATGCTTGAAATATCACCTTGAATGAGCTTGAATGGATGTAGATGATTTCCCTTGAAGAACTTGAATCAAACCGACTTCCTTGGATCACTTTGATAGCCTTGCTTTGATGTAATCTTCCTTGAGGTTTGCTGGCTTTGATTTGAGCTTGATTCCCCTTTGATTGGATGAAGAACACCTTCACGAACTACTGTTCATGTGAACAGTAGCTCGTCTCCAAGCTCTCTTGTAACCTCCCTTGCAGCCACCCTAGATCTCACAAGAAGCCGCTTGAAGCATTAGGGTTTCTAACCCTCTTACAAGAGTTTTATAGACCTTGAATGGTATATGGACACCCCCTAGACCAGATCCACAATTTGTGGGGGATTAGGTGTCTTTAGGATTAAACAAATCAATGTTGAATGGCCCTTTTCGAAGTTGGAAACAAAGTCAACAATTGATGGCTCGGGGTTGGCGGTCGACCTAAGGTTCCTGGCGGTCGACCGCCACTGAAACACCTGCAAATGGGCGATCCCTGGGAAATTCGATCGACCGCCACTGGCTGGCGGTCGACCGCCACTGAAAGACGTGCAGACTTGGGAGTCCCTGGCTGGGGCTGTCGACCGCCCCTGTGCTGGCCGTCGACCGCCAGCTGGGCAGGGCCCGGGTCAGCCCGGTTCGGTCCGTTGGCCGCACCAACTCCGTCGCTTGAGTCCGTTAGCCGCCCGTTCATGTCTGTGGCATCAACCTTGATTGTCTTGAAGTTTTATTACTGAGTCTTCAATCCAAATTTTGTTCCGGGGGCTCCGCCCTTGGAAACCCCCGCAAGGGGCGCTGCCCCCTTGACCCCCGCGACCTGACCGAGCAGGTCGATCCCCGTGACCTGACCGCGCAGGTCGATCCGCGTGCGAGGGCGCAACATTCAGCGTTCACGTTCACCAATTCCACTTGATTCCTTGTCCATTCATTGGCGCACCTGTCATGAACAAAAACATAACGTATGTCAATCACATGAAGGTGAAAAACATCAATGACTAATAGTGTTTAGCCATTATCAAAACAAAGAATACATTAGAACTCATATGACCATAGAATGATGTCGAATGACCCAAGTGACCATATGAACTCAAGTGACCATAGGGGCACAACAATATTTCATCCTAATCAGCCTGATCTTTTCTTCCCTTTGCTAGGACAGTTGCAGGTGTTTAAACCATTGCATAAGGGGCTCTTGCCAGTCGGGTGAGCCAACCACTTCTGCAGTTGCTATTTCAGGTTCTTCTTCACTTGGCTCTTCTTCTATTATGATGGGGACCTGCTGTTAGTTTATCACCCGTATGTTGAGTGATTCGTTCGGCGGGATTGCTAGTGAGCTTGCCAGCTTTGCTAATGCATCGGCCTGTGCATTTTTGACCTCGATCGACATGATTTATTTCAATAAAGTAGAACTGCCTCATGAGTTGCTTCACCTTGACGTGGTAGGGGAGTAATTCAGGTTTTCGGACTTCAAACTGCCCCTGGATTTGTTTGACGATTAACATTGAATACCTAAACACTTGCATCATTCGAATATCTATGTAGAGAGCAACCTAGAGATCGATAATTAGAGCTTCATATTTTGCTTCATTATTTGTGCATGCTTTATTGATTGAGCAAGAGGTATGCAGTACCTCTCCTGCGGGGGATTTGAGGATGATGCCTGCCCCCGCTCTTATTCTTGTTTATCCTAACGGGGATGTTTCTGTTCTTGAAGCCCCATCATAGTATAACTACCAGGGGGCCTGCTAGACTTGGTCCACTTCTAGAGTCTCGTCTTCAGGGAGCTTTGTAATCAGTGAAGAATTTTCAGGCACTGGGGGTGCTGCAAAGATATCTGCAATGGCCTAGCCTTTGATGGCCTTTTGCGGCACATAAGTAATGTCAAATTCTTTGAGGATGACAGCCCATTTGCCCAATCGCCCTTTTAGGATTGGCTGGGAAAATATATATTTGACCGAGTCGGCCCTAGATATTAGCAGAACTTCATGCAATAGAATGTAATGCCTCATCTTCTTGGCTGCAAACACCAGCGTGAGGCAGACCATTTCACTAGGTGTATATTTTCCTTCAACCCCGACCAATCTACGGCTGAAGTAGTTGAGAGCTTGCTCTTTTCCTTCTTCATTATTTTGCGCCAACATTGCCCCCAGAGAATATTTGGTGGCATCTATGTAGAGAATCAGCGGTCACCCTTTAACAGGTGCCCCCAGTACTGGTGGGGTCCTCAGATATTCTTTCAACAGGTCAAAAGCTTTTTGACACTCTTCACCCTAGGAAAACAGTGTATCCTTCATCATTAGCTTGTGGAACGGCTAACACCGCCTGGATAGATTGGAGATGAATCTGCGGATATAGGCCAGTCGGCCTTGTAATGACCGCAGTTCTATCAGGTTTCTTGGAGGAGGCAGCTCCTGAATAGCTTTTATTTTGGCAGGGTCTATTGCAATTCCCCTATATCTGACGACGAAGCCCAGGAACTTTTCACTGTATACGCCAAAAGCGCACTTCATTGGGTTCATCTTCAGCTCATACTAAATATAATTCTGAGGTCAGCCAAGTGATCCTCCCTCTTCTTTGTTTAGACGACTATGTCATCAATATAGCATTCGACTTTATCATCATAGAGCAACTCGTCGAATATTTTCGTCATCGCCCTTTGATAAGTGGCGCCAGCGTTTTTGAGGCCGAAGGGCATTCTTTTGTAGTGGAATATCCCTTTAGGTGATCGGAAGGCTCTGTGAATTCTCTCATGTTCAGCTATCCAAATTTGATTGTAGCCAGATGACCCGTCCATAAATGACAAGGCCTCATGATCGGTAGTAGCATCGATCATGACTTTGGTGATGGGCACCGAAAAATCATCATTCAGACAAGCTTTATTCAGATCCCAAAAATCCACACAAATCCTGATCTGGCTGTTCTTCTTCTTAACCGGCACGATGTTGGCCAGCCATGTAGTATATTGATTTTCTGCCATGAAGTCGACATCTATGAACTTGTTGACCTCTTTGCGGATCTGGCGTATTAATTCTAGTCTCATTTGCCGAGGTGACAGCTTCACCGGCTCAGCTTTAGGGTCAATGGCCAGTATGTGCTGGGCAACTGCAAGGCTGAGGCCTGGCACTTCTTTATAATTCCAATCAAAGCAATCTTGGAATTCCTGGAGCAACTTTATGTATTGCCCCCTCTTTTCGGGTTGTAAGAGGGTGCTGAGAAAGGTCGGCCTGGGATCATCCTTTGTGCCGAGGTTTACTTTAACCAATTCATCAAAAGTAGCCTGGCCACCATCTTCTATTTCAGGGGGAGCCGACTGCAGATCAATGAAGTCTCCATAATCTTCTTCAGCATCGAAGACGTCATAGGTGTATTCTTGTCTTATTTCACCTAACGGTGGGACTGCGGCTTTGCCTTCTTCTGAGCCAACTGGCTGTTGACCGGGTCAGAGACGCAGTGTAGCAACCCGAGTAAAATAAAAGGAAGATTTCAAGAAAGATTAAGTAAGTAAATGATAAGAACCAAAATGAATAAATAATAAGTCATATGTAAATAACGCCTCTCAACAAGGCGCGATTTAAATAAGAAACGCCTTCACCTGAGACGTTAATTCAAAAAGTGACGCCTATACTAAAGGGCGTCAAATTTCAAAAACGTCTAAAACAAATAAAAGGAAAGGGAAAGAAACGCCCTCTTCTTGGGCACGAATTACAAAAGAAACGGCACATGTAAAGACGTCAATTAGAATTAACGCCCTAACCTAAGGCGTTAATTGCATTTGTGTTCCATTCGAACCACGAGACTATCCAGGGTAAGTTTTAGGATTGCTACGTGTTCGATTGATTATGGTAAGGACTCTATCAAGAAAACTAGAGTTCTAATCAAATTTTAACTCCATTGGGATTCCAAAAATCCTATAAATACATTTCTAATCGAACCTGCTCGCTATTTTTGGCGAACTGTTCTGCTACTGCTGTACGTGAAGAACAGGTGGTTCTTCTTTCTCTGCCTTTCGTCATGGATTATGAAGAATATTAAAGTTCTTCATCTTCTTCTTCTGTAGGTTGTCTGCAGCAAGTAGTAACTCTCTTGTCTAGTTGAAGAACATGGGCTCTTCATCAACATCCTCTTCTTCTATTTTGAACAGAGTGCCGTTTTCTCTTCACAACCTTCACGTATCTTCACCCAGATCATCATCAGGTAGGTTTTCTCAAGAACTGTAGCCCAAACTAGCATAAAATGTATGATAATATCATCTGTAATTCATGCATATAGTTTTACTACGTTTTAGAGGTTTTCTGTGAAATTTTGGCAAGAGGCGACCCATGTCAGGACGCTAATTCATGATCTGACGCCGAACTAAGAGTCGTCAATTTTAAGAAATTGATAAATATGCATGTTTAAAATTTAATATCTATGAAACTTGTAGTTAAATCTAAAGCATGATCATATAGCTTGAATCCTTCTATTTTTCTTGTCCAGTTCATATATGTGGTTCCTGCAAATTATTTATCATGAAAACCTTTACTGTTCATATTCCTAGTAACCAAAGAGAATTAACGACCTCCAGTAGGTCATCTTTTCTGAAAGTGACGCCCCTGGATAAGGCGCATTTTATCAAAAATACAGAATTAAGAAAATATCAGAAAATAGAAAATTATAATGGACGACTGCTTCTGAAGTCGTCAAACTGAAAATAAACGACCCAGTGAAGGGCGTTAATTTAATAAGTAGTGACTTATGTTAAGGCGCTAATTTCCTGTGTAATTATTTTATACTGTTTACTGTTAACCGAGGGTTTTATATAAATATATATGTATATATCGGCACTATATTTCCATTCCGTGAATATAGTCCCATGTTCTATGATGTTTTATCGATTACCCCTCAACTCTCGGTGACATACAAGCCCTCCATTGGACATTCCGTTCCTTTGGACTGGCAAGTTAGTCATTGGGACCTCCGTAAGTCTCCTCGTAGTCATGGATTCCCTCAAGGCCGACTGAGCGGGTTGTACCATAAAAACCCTTTACACTATTTTGCTATGTCACTCTATAGAAACATGGTATACCGGCCCTCACGATATGCTATGTGGATATCATGAGAATATTCTTAATGGGATGTGGAAATCATGCCATTATTGTGCTGTTCTTGTGGACCTCAATTCTATATCAAATGACATGACCATCTATATATGGACTTAATTGTCATGGTACCCATTTAGGGAACCAACTCCACCCAGTTTTATCGATACTCATGTTTATATCGTTATTATCGTCCTTATACATCAAGTTCATTTTTGAACTCTACTCTATCTTGAATATCCACAAGCTTTTTTCTTGAAATTACATATTGGCTATACTATAAAGTGGATGTCTAGATCTATCTTTAATGCTGTGCATGTAAGGGCCCGATCTGGTTCTGGGAGGAGCACCCAAAAGTACTAGTGCCCATGGGAGTTGTAATGATCACGGTGTCTAACATTGCACCGAAGTACTTTTTCTCTTGATCTTTGGCATTCCACACTCTCTCTTTCCTGCGTGCGTGACTCGACTTGCGTGACTTTACTAGCATGGCCCGACACGGGCAAAGTACTTGCGTGAAATAGCCAATAATCTATAAAGTCTCTCATGAATATCTCTTGTTTAAGACTCGCTTGGATGTTTTACACGACGTGTTATCTATTGATTAGTTATTTCTACATGCATAGCCATATTACATTTACATGTGATAAATTGTAATGTCTTAAACCCATTGCTAGTTCTTGAGATATAATTTCCTACTAAGCGTTCGCTCACTCAGTGTTTCCCTACTTTTCAGGTAAGTCCGACGACGAGACTCAATCGGATAGGGAAGGTCAAGAGTGAAAGAGATTAGAGCTTCTCAAAGCGTCAACTAGTCTTATCTTTTCTATAATTTTTGGATTCAATTTTGTACTTTTCTTTTTATTAAGTTTAGCATTTTCAAGGGATTGTAATAGAAATACTTTTGTAAAGGAATAAAAGGATTGGGTTATCTTTACTCTTGCGCATCTCTGATTTGGTGTCGAATACACTAAAACTCTGATTGACATGATCGATATAAACTCGTCACGCGTCTCCGGGTATCTTCCGCGCTCGGGGCGTGACAGTTTTTGTGGTATCAGAGCGTAGGGTATTCAATTCCTAGGAAACCCAAGTCCAAGGATAAGTCCGAACCTCTAACCAGTGAGATTGGGTAGAACCAAGGGTTAAAGTCAAAATAGAATTAAAAGCCTTTAAACGCAATCACATACTAATAGCTATTGTAATTGTAGGATAATGGCTGCCGAACGTGCTCAATGGCGCAACATGCAACGCACTCTTCAAGGCATGACCCAGGCACTTCAACAAGTGGCACAAGGAGGTCCACTACGTGGAGCCGGAAATATCCACCAAGGCTTTAAGAACATGAATCCTCCAAAGTTTGTAGGATCTACTGATCTGGACGATGTCGAACACTGGATTCGGGAAACTGAACGGATCTTTCGGGTTATGCAATGCACAGATCAAGAGAAGGTCCTGCTAGCAACTTTTCAATTAGAAAGGGATGCCCGCTGTTGGTGGGAGTCGGTAGAAGCTACGTTAAATCAAGGACAAGTCACTTGGGATGAGTTTGTTGAACATTTCAACAATAAATATTTCTCCAATCGAGTTCAAGAGAAGAAAGCCGCTGAATTCGCCACACTTAAGCAACGATCTTTGTCGGTGGCTGAATATGAAGCCCAGTTCTCAAGGCTGTCTCGGTACGCTAAACACTTAGTTAGTACTGAGAAGATGAAAGCTCGAAGATTCCTTAATGGGCTCAGGCCCCAATATATCACACAACTGGCACCGATGGACATACAAGTCTATTCGGAGATGGTTCGATGAGCCCAATTACTAGAAGATGCCACGGAACTATCTGATAGGATCTGTGAGAAAGATAAGAAGGAGAATGTTACTAGCTCCGGCACGTTCAAACCCAATTTCAAGAAGAGGCCAAGTAATGGAGGTACTCCCTCCCAGGAGCAAAAGTTCAAGAAGACCAAACCTTTCTCCATCACCACTACACCTTCTAAGGTGGTATGTAAGCACTGTGATAAGGCCGGGCACAAGGCCGAAGAATGTTGGAGGAAACTTGGAGCGTGTCTCTGTTGTGGGAGCCGTGATCATCGGATTCCCGACTGTCCCCTACTCAATGATCAAGCCGGTGACGGAAAGCGCCCGGTGACAAAGAATGCTCGTCTCCAAGCTATTAAGGAGGCGGAACAAGATGAAGGCGGACTAGTAGAAGGTACACTAGAAGTTTGTTCCAAGTCTGCACATGTCTTATTTGATACGGGTGCATCACATTCTTTTATTTCCAAGAAGTTTACTGACCCACTACCTATGGAACCGGAATGGATGAAAATATTTTTATCTACTCCTCTCGGAAACGAAACCGATATTACTCACCATTATCAAAACTGTGAAGTCTTGGTAAAAGGAAGAAATCTTCCAATCAACCTCATATGTTTAGACCTAAAGGAATATGATGTCATATTGGGAGCAGACTAGTTATCTAGGTATCAGGCAACTGTGGATTGCCGTTACAGCAAAGTTACTTTCAAGGACTTTCCAGAACTAGTCTATTCTAGCCCTAAGAGTCGGAGCAAGTCACCTCTTATTTCGGCTCTCCGAGCTAGCAAGCTAATAAGGAAAGGATGTGTATCTTTCCTTGCATTTGTCACCATTAAGGAGACATTATCTGTACGGAGTACAGTTTATTGTATACTCTGACCATAAAAGTCTTAAGTATCTCTTCTCTCAGAAGGAATTGAATATGAGGTAAAGGCGTTGGCTAGAATATCTTAAGGACTTCGACTTCACTATACAATATCATCCTGGAAAGGGTAATCCTGTAGTTGATGCCCTCAGTCGAAAGCCGAGAGCACTATTAGCCAATTGTATGATTCAGGAGTGGAAGTTGCTAGAACAATTCTCTAAACTTAATATAAGCATGGACAAGGACAGTAGGTGTGTCACCTTATCCCATATGAGCATACAGCCAGACTTGCTATCTGAAATACAAGGACTTCAAGGTAGTGACCCCGTACTAGTGGAAATCAAGGGCAAAATGGAAGAACAACCTGATTTCAAATTAGCACCAGATGGAAGATTGATGTTTAGAAATAAAACATGTATACCGAATTGCCCAGAGCTAAAGAAGAAAATCTTAGATGAAGCTCACAGATTAAGGTACACGATTCATCCAGGATCAACTAAGATGTACCAAGATTTGAAAAGGACCTTTTGGTGGCCCAATATAAAAAGAGAAATAGCGGATTTTGTGTCTCGCTGTCTCACATGTCAACAAGTCAAGGCAGAACACCAAAAGCCTGCCGGTAAGCTACATCCTCTAGATATTCCTAAGTGGAAGTGGGAGGATATCGGTATGGACTTCATTATGGGTCTGTCCAAATCAAAGGGAGGATATGAAGGAATATGGGTTATCATCGACCGATTGACCAAATCGGCACACTTCTTGCCAATCAAGAGTCGATGGTCAGTTGATGTTCTTGCTGTATTATACCTTAAAGAGATAGTCAGGTTACATGGAGTACTTGTCTCAATCGTGTCTGACAGAGACCCCTGTTTTACTTCTCACTTTTGGAAGGGTTTACAACATTCACTGGGGACGAGACATAACTTTAGTATAGCTTTTCATCCTCAAATGGATGGTCAGACCGAGAGAACTAATTAGGTGGTTGAAGATATGCTCAGAGCTTGCATCATTGATTTTGGTGGAAGCTGGCATGATCAGTTGCCTTTGGTTGAATTTGCATACAATAACAGCTACCAGGCAAGTATACAAATGGCACCTTTCGAAGCTTTATACGGAAGGAGTTTCCGATCGCCTTTGTGCTGGGACGAAGTTGGCGAAAAACAACTATTAGGTCCAGACATGGTAAGGGATACCACTGAAAAGATTCAGTTGATTAGAGAAAGACTTCAAGTTGCTCAGTCTAGACAGAAGGCTTATGCTGATACACGAACAAGAGATCTCGAATTCCAAGTGGGAGATCACGTATTTCTCAAGATATCACCTGGACGTGGAATAAGGAGATTTGGCGTTAAAGGCAAGCTTACACCAAGGTTTATCGGACCTTTTGAGATACTAGAAAGAGTTGGCGAGGTTGCTTACTGCGTCACTTTACCTCCTCAATTGTCCGAAGTTCAGAATGTATTCCACATATCAATGTTGAAGAAATATGTGTATGATCCGTCACATATCATTGATCATGGAGACCTGGTGATTCAAAGGGATCTCACTTATGAACAAAGGCCCATGAAGATCCTCGATCGCGAGGTACGAACATTAAGGAACAAAATTGTTCCCATGGTTAAGGTGCAATGGAGTAAAGGTACAGAACACGAAGCGACATGGGAGACCGAGGAGTCTATGAGGAAACGATTCCCAGACTTATTCTAAAAACGTATGTATTCTACACTCTCCACGTTTATATGTGATTGAATTTGGGGACCAAATTCTTTTAAGTGGGGAGGGTGTAGCAACCCTGGTAAAATAAAAAGAAGATTTCAAGAAAGATTAAGTAAGTAAATGATAAGAACCAAAATGAATAAATAATAAGTCAAATGTAAATAACGCCTCTCAACAATGCCCGATTTAAATAAGAAACGCCTTCACCTGAGGCGTTAATTCAAAAAGTGACGCCTATACTAAAGGGCGTCAAATTTCAAAAACGTCTAAAACAAATAAAAGGAAAGGGAAAGAAACGTCCTCTTCTTGGGAGCGAATTACAAAAGAAACGGCACAGGTAAAGACGTCAATTAGAATTAATGCCCTAACCTAAGGCGTTAATTACATTTGTGTTCCATTCGAACCAGGAGACTATCTAGGGTAAGTTTTAGGATTGCTACGTGTTCGATTGATTATGGTAAGGACTCTATCAAGGAAACTAGAGTTCTAATCAAATTCTAACTCCATTGGGATTCCAAAAATCCTATAAATACCTTTCTAATCAAACCTGTTCGCTATTTTTGGCGAACCGTTCTGCTACTGTTGTACGTGAAGAACATGTGGTTCTTCTTCCTCTGCCTTTCGTCATGGATTATGAAGAATATTAATGTTCTTCATCTTCTTCTTCTGTAGGTTGTCTGCAGCAAGTAGTAACTCTCTTGTCTAGTTGAAGAACGTGGGCTCTTCATCAACATCCTCTTCTTCTGTTTTGAATAGAGTGCCGTTTTCTCTTCACAACCTTCACGTATCTTCACCCAGATCATCATCAGGTAGGTTTTCTCAAGAACTGTAGCCCAAACTAGCATAAAATGTATGATAATATCATCTGTAATTCATGCATATAGTTTTACTGCGTTTTAGAGGTTTTCTGTGAAATTTTGGCAAGAGGCGACCCATGTCAGGGCGCTAATTCATGATCTGACGCCGAACTAAGAGTCGTCAATTTTAAGAAATTGATAAATACGCATGTTTATAATTTAATATCTATGAAACCGGTAGTTAAATCTAATGCATGATCATATAGCTTGAATCCTTCTATTTTTCTTGTCCAGTTCATATATGTGGTTCCTGCAAATTATTTATCATGAAAACCTTTACTGTTCATATTCCTGGAAACCAAAGAGAATTAACGACCTCTAGTAGGTCATCTTTTCTGAAAGTGACGCCCTTGGATAAGGCGCGTTTTATCAAAAATACAGAATTAAGAAAATATCAGAAAATAGAAAATTATAATGGACGACTGCTCCTGAAGTCATCAAACTGAAAATAAACGACCCAGTGAAGGGCGTTAATTTAATAAGTAGTGACTTATGTTAAGGCGCTAATTTCCTGTGTAATTATTTTATACTGTTTACTGTTAACCGAGGGTTTTATATAAATATATATGTATATATCGGCACTATATTTCCATTCCGTGAATATAGTCCCATGTTCTACGATGTTTTATCGATTACCCCTCAACTCTCGGTGACATACAAGCCCTCCATTGGACATTCCGTTCCTTTGGACTGGCAAGTTAGTCATTGGGACCTCCGTAAGTCTCCTCGTAGCCTTGGATTCCCTCAAGGCCGACTGAGCGGGTTGTGCCATAAAAACCCTTTACACTATTTTGCCATGTCACTCTATAGAAACATGGTATACCGGCCCTCACGATATGCTATGTGGATATCATGAGAATATTCTTAATGGGATGTGGAAATCATGCCATTATTATGTTGTTCTTGTGGACCTCAATTCTATATCAAATGACATGACCATCTATATATGGACTTAATTGTCATGGTACCCAATTAGGGAACCAACTCAACCCAATTTTATCGATACTCGTGTTTATATCGTTATTATCGTCCTTATACATCAAGTTCAATTTTGAACTCTACTCTATCTTGAATATCCACAAGCTTTTTTCTTGAAATTCCATATTGGCTATACTATAAAGTGGATGTCTAGATCTATCTTTAATGTTGTGCATGTAAGGGCCCGATCTGGTCCTGGGAGGAGCACCCAAAAGTACTAGTGCCCATGGGAGTTGTAATGATCACGATGTCTAGCATTGCACCGAAGTACTTTTTCTCTTGATCTTTGGCATTCCACACTCTCTCTTTCCTGCGTGCGTGACTCGACTTGCGTGACTTTACTAGCGTGGCCCGACACGAGCAAAGTACTTGCGTGAAATAGCCAATAATCTATAAAGTCTCTCATGAATATCTCTTGTTTAAGACTCGCTTGGATGTTTTACACGACGTGTTATCTATTGATTAGTTATTTCTACATGCATAGCCATATTACATTTACATGTGATAAATTGTAATTACTTAAACCCATTGCTAGTTCTTGAGATATAATTTCCTACTGAGCGTTCGCTCACTCAGTGTTTCCCTACTTTTCATGTAAGTCCGACAACGAGACTCAATCGGACAGGGAAGGTCAAGAGTGAAAGAGATTAGAGCTTCTCAAAGCGTCAACTAGTCTTGTCTTTTCTTTATTTTCTGGAGTCAATTTTGTACTTTTCTTTTTATTAAGTTTAGTATTTTCAAGGGATTGTAATAGAAATACTGTTGTGAAGGAATAAAAGGATTGGGTTATCTTTACTCTTGCGCATCTCTGATTTGGTGTCGAATACACTAATACTCTGATTAACATGATCGATATAAACTCGTCACGCGTCTCCGGGTATCTTCCGCGCTCGGGACGTGACACGCAGTCCTGGTGTTTGTGGTAGAGATTCTGTGCAGCTTGGATGGCGACTTATGGGTGTAGTGCCCTGTTCGATGGGTTTTATTTTCTATTTGGGTCAATCAACCAGTTAATTAATAAATAACCAACTGATTAGTTGATCGCGTAGGCGTGCCAGTCACGTGAGTGACGAGTTTATTGTGCGCTCATTCTGACCCATGTGGGTGAGAGTGAGATTCGGGTCGGGACCAGAAGTCTGCCATAACATAAAGGCTATGCCGTTAATTACATCCCCCATAAGAGAGAATACCTTTGATTAATTTCCGAGATAGCGGGCCGTCCGAGGCTGAAATAAGGTGCAAGAGATGAAGGCGACAAGGTCACATGGAATGCTTTTTATCTATCATGCAAGAGAGGCATGGTTCGTTAAATTGGAGACCCTCGATACGTGGCGGAGGACATAGGTCCGAAGACCACCATCGCGCATGGTAAAGACTTCCGATCGGGAGTAACCCAGACATTTGTCAGTGCCATTTGATATGCCGGAGGGGATCCATGCAGGCGTGCATGCATGATGCTCATGATTACACTAAGCATGGTAACAGAGTTATGAAGATGAACGATGATCAATCAAGTTTATTAATCTCCACTGAGGGAGATGAAAGTGGTAACATAGGCATGGTAACAAAAGCATGATGATAACAGGCATGATAGTAGAAGCGTGATAATAAGATGGTTCGGACTTGAACAACCCTTCCCTTATTTAGTTTATTACTGGTTGAGGTTTATTAATCTCGACCACGGGAGGCGAGGATCGCTCCGAAGACGAGTGAGTGATAAGAAGAGAGCCATAGTTCAAAACCGGTGCGACCATGTGTAGGGATAGGTTTCCCCGGCGCGGCCAAGCGTAGGTAAAGCGGTTTAATCCGGTGCGGCCATGACAAGGGTTAAAATGGCGCGGTGGCCATGGGGCGCGCCGGTTTAGGGCACGTCGGGAAGCAGCCAATTAAAAACAAAAGATATGAGTCTAATGCTAATCCGGCGCGGGGGGGTATCGCGCCGTATTAGGGCACGCCGGATTAGGACCGCGCCGATTTAGCCAATTTGTGAGGGTTTTTGAAACTATTTTTGGTTTATTAGGTTGTTGGTGAGGGTTTCGAGGTTAATTGGGCTGGTTGCCTGGTGAATCAGAGTCCAGGGCTCTTCAGGAGTGGAGAGGGGGATTTCTATAGCCCATCTAAGTGCAGCCAAACTAGGTCCATCAGGACCAAACGAGGCCCAGCTCATCCAAGTGACAGCCCCACAGGGCCCACTTAGGCTAAAAAGCCCAATAAGATTACTTGGGATCAAATCCTTCCTCGACGGCCCTTAGGCTCGGAAGGCCCGAGCGTCGGTCAGAACGGAGGAAGACCCATGCTCGAGTTATCCCCTCATCAGGATAGAGGCAAGTGCTCAGCGCCCACTCTGACCTATCTTCATCCGAGCTATGCCTATTGCCCGGACAAGGTTGGCACCTTTTATGCTCGGCTCGACCGACGATTGCTTATCCACGCTACCGTTGAGAGCCCTTTATGAGCAGGAGTTTATGAGGATAAGGGACCCATGATCCCTCAAGGCTATAAAGATCCCATGATGAGGACATAAAGACCCCACGATGAGGACGTAACTCCCGCCTGAAACTCCTCAGCTTACGTGACTCATGAGGCAAGCACACTATATAAACCTGGGACTCCCTCCAGTGAAAGAAAAGGGCAATACACGCCTAAAATCCCCTGAGCAGGAATCACTTCACCACCTTGGTGTAGGGGGATCTCGTGCACCTCTTTCTACCTCCCTCCCTATCTTCCACCATTGCTCTACTGACTTAAGCATCGGAGGGTTTTCCCCAGGGAACCTCCCCTGGGCCCCTTGATCCGTTTCCCTTTCTCTACAGTTCACTATTCGGTGATCATCTACCCCGCTCAGGAGCCGCGCGAGATCACGCCCCTTCATCTGGCGCCGTCTGTGGGAAACGACCGAAGAGCCAGTATGGTGCGAAGAAGTTCAGGGAGGAGGTCCGCCGGCGATAGGGGAAAGACCATGGTGGCGGCGGGAGAAGGCCATTCTCAAGCCTCAAAAAATCCCCCCTCCAATGCCAGCACCCCCACTGACGGACCTCCCCCTCCCGCCACGGCGGTAGGGGTACCTCTTAACGGTGGCGCTGACGCCTTCCAAGCCCTCAACGCAAAACTGGATGTCCTCGTGGAACTCATGAGGACTCAGGCGGCCAGAGATGGAAGGTCACTCGCCCCTCTGGAGAGCCCCCCCCCCCCCCCCCGCGAGAACGTGTCCCAGCACACCACCGGAGGTCACTTCACCCTCCGAGGGCAGCAGCTTATTCACAACAAGATAGGAGGACCCTCACAAGCCCCCCCCTCCGGAGCAAGAGGCCTCCTCTACACCGAAACGGGGGAAACATGGGGCACGCCGTCCACTCCCGGAGACCGAAGTCCCCAGGGAGCGCCAGGACAGCCTGCCATCACGCCCCCTTAGCCCTACGGCGCAACAACAGCCGGAGATGTCCCTCCATCTACGAGAGTTCGAGAGGCGCTTCGCAGCACAGGAGCGCGCCTTACGAGCCTTGCAAAAGACCTCTCCACCAGAGGACGAGGAGAGATCCCCATTCTCTGACTATATCTTGAAGGTAGAGGTATCTCCCAGAACCTCCATCCCGACCTTCAAGCCTTACGACTGCCAAGGCGACCCGGCCGACCACTTCGACAGCTTCGATGCCTGATGACCCTTCATGGAGTGTCCGACGCCATCAAATGCCGAGCCTTTGCGACCACCTTGGTCCAAGGCGCCCAAGCATGGTTCCGGGCCCTCGCCCCCGGATCCATCCGAGACTTCAAGCAGTTTGGGCGAGTATTCAAGGAGAGTTTCACCGGTAGCGGCTCCCTGAGGTCGGTAGCGGGGCTTTTGGCTCTCAAACAGGCGCAAGGGGAGAGACTCCGGGCCTACATCAACCGATTCCAATCGGAAGCCCTAAGAATCACCCGCTTGGATGTAGCCTCGCCCATAACCGCGCTGACCGGAGGCACCCGGGACAAGAACCTCCGCCGCGAACTTATCATCCACCTCCCTCGACCCTTGCCGAGCTAGTGACTCTGGCCTTACGCCATACTGAGTGCGAAGAAGTTCTCAGCGCATGCCGAGGCGCAACCGGCTCGGGTCGGGAGGGGGACAAGAAGCGAGCACATGAGTCAAGCTCAGGCCAAGGAAAGAGGCGGAACTGAGATAGGGAGCACAAAGAACCGTCTCGGAAGTACGAGCGGTACACTCCCCTAACCGCTCCAGTGTACAAAATGTATGAAGACATCAAAGGATCGGGCCTCCTCTGCCAACCCGAGCCAATGATGTCGAAAAGTCGCAATCGCAGCAAACATTGCATATTTCACAGCGACCACGGGCATCACACCGGTGATTGCCATCAGCTCAAGGATGAGATCGAGCGCCTCGTCAGCCAGGGACACCTATCCTTGTTTATGGCCGGGCATAAGGAGGACCAAGGCACCCTAGAGGAAATCGACAACGCCCCTCGCGGGGTCCATATCAACGTCATCGCCGGAGGAGCTGCATCAGGAGGGGATAGTGGCCGAGGAAGGAAGCGTCATGTTGAGCGGGCGAGCCAAGCCGTCGAGCCTCCCATGGTCCTGCCGAGTGAGCCCCAGGTCATAGTCTTCTCCGATCGAGACCTGGAAGGGCTGACCACCCCGCATGACGACGCCGTAGTCATATCGGCCACAATAAACCATTGTAACGTAGACATGATTCTAGTTGACAATGGAAGTGCCCCCGATGTATTATCCTATGAATGTTTCCTTAAGATGGGGGAGAATCCGTCTAAACTCCACCCGATCCGAACCCCCCTGTGCGGGTTCAATGGCCAGGCCACTTATCCCGAGGGAGCCCTCAGCCTGCCAGTTACTCTTGGCACCCCACCCAAGACCGTTACGGTTATGGCAGACTTCATAGTGATCAAGGGTATGATAGCATACAATGCAATCTTCGGCCGAGGGATCCTCAGCCGAACGAAAGTAGTGCCTTCTACCTATCACCAAAAGATGAAGTTCCCCACCAAAAATGGGTTGGGGGAGGTCCGAGGCAACCAGGCCATGGCCAGAAGGTGCTACAATATCTCGGTTGAAGCCACAAGGCCAGACGGGAAGAACAGGGGCCCCCCGGGAAGTTGCAGAAAAATCCGCAACCGCCGATCCTAGAGGTGAATTGCTAGCGGTTTTCCTAAACGACGACCCGACCCTAGGAGTAAAGATTGGAGCCGACCTAACATCTGAAGCCCAATAGCAATACAAAGAATTTCTTTCCGCGTACGTCCGAGTCTTTGCATGGTCTGATGATCAACTCCCTGGGATACCAGACGAGATGGTGATGCATAAGCTCAAGCTCGATCCAACCATCAAAGCCGTACAACAACGCAGAAGGAAGCACGCGCCAGAGAAGCAGGCGATCATCAAGGAGCAAGTCACCAAGTGGCAAAAGACTGGTCTTTTCAGACCAGTCCTGTACCTGACATGACTGGCTAACGCCGTCCTGGTACCAAAAGCTTCAAGAAAGTGGCGAATGTGCGTGGACTTCACTGACTTGAACAAGGCTACTCCAAAGGACTGCTATCTGTTACCGAGCATTGACCAACTGGTTGATTCAACCTCAGGCAACGAGATACTCAACTTCCTAGATGCCTATTCAGGTTACCATCAGATCAGAATGAATCCAGAAGACATCGAGAAGACCACCTTTATCACCGACTTCGGTGTATAATGCTACACCCGGATGCCTTTCCTATTGAAGAATGCTGGAGCAACATACCAGAGGCTGGTCAATCATATGTTCGAGAGACAGCTCGGTCAGAATGTCGAGGCCTATATTGACGACATGCTCGTGAAGACCCCCAAGGCCGAGGACCACTTCGCCGACCTAGATGAAACCTTCGACACCCTCCTGAAGTACAACATGAATCTCAACCCTGCCAAGTGCACCTTCGGAGTAAGGTCCGGGAAATTCTTGGGCTTCTTAGTCAACCAGCGTGGGATCAAGGCCAACCCCGACAAGGTCCAGGCCATCCTGGACATGCGCCCACCCACCTGCATCAAAGATGTTCAACGCCTTACCGGTCGCATTGCCGCACTCAGCAGATTCCTATCCCGCGCGGCTGAACGATGCCTACCCTTCTTCAAATTATTGAGGGGGCCTAAAATGGCACCTGCTACATTCGCGTGGGACGAGGAATGCCAAAAAGCGTTCGCCGAGCTTAAGGAGTTCCTGGCTTCGCCTCCGGTGCTTTCCAAACCCGTCCCAGGTGAAACCTTGCATCTCTATCTCTCGGTGACTCCATCTACAGTTAGCTCAGTCCTAGTCAAAAATGACTCGGGAGTCGAGAGACCGGTCTACTACACCAGCATGGTGCTCAATGAGGCTGAAAGAAGGTACCCCGCAATCGAGAGACTCGTGCTAGCGTTGGTTACTTCGGCCAAGCGCCTCCGACCCTATTTCCAAGGGCACTCCGTCACCGTGCTGACCGGTGAACCATTGAAGAGGATCCTACCTCACCCTAAAGCCTCGGGACGCCTCGTCAAGTGGGCCATCATGCTCGGGGCCTACGATATATCGTACCGGCCTCGCTCGGCTATCAAAAGCCAGGAGCTCGCTGACTTCATCGCCGAGAGCACCATCTCGACTGAAGAAAGATCTCCGTCCGCGCCCGAGCCGACTTGAGAACTGTTCATCGACGGATCCTCCAACTCAGCGGGGAGTGGCGCCATGATCCTCCTGAAGTCCCCCGAAGGAGCAGAGCTACAGTACGCCCTGAAGTTCAACCTCCAAGCATCTAACAACGCTTCCGAGTATGAGGCCCTCATATCGGGAGCCCGCATGGCCCGGCAGTTGGGGGCTGAGCGAGTCAGGATTCACACTGACTCCCAACTGGTTGCTAGCCAGGTCAACGGCGGTTATGAAGCTCGAGAAGCACCGATAATCAAATACCTCCAGCTGGTCAAGACCGTGGCACAACAGTTCGAGAGTTTTGAGGTAGTCCAAATAGCTCGGGAGGAAAACTCCCGAGCGGACGCCCTCTCTTGGCTGGCCTCCTCTTTTGACCCCGAGGGTACTCGATCAGTCCTTCTCGAAGAGCTAGAGCGGCCGAGCATCGATTCGGAGCTCCTAGCTGTTGACTCGGCCTCTCCAAGCGACTGGCGTACCCCGTACCTGTCGTGGCTCCAAGATTCTCAGGAGCCCCCCAATTCTCGGGAAGCCCGAAGATTGAAGTACCAAGCTCGGCGATTCGTCACTCTGGATGGCGCTCTCTACTAGAGATCCTTCTCCGGTCCTCTCTTGAAGTGCCTCAGCACTGACGAAGTCAACCGAGCGATCGAAGAAGTTCACGAAGGTCTATGTGAAGCACATTTAGGAGGTAGGTCGCTCGCCAGGATCTTGCTACGGCTAGGTTATTGGTGGCCCACTCTGCAACGCGACTACTCGACCTACACACAACACTGTGACCGGTGCCAGCGATTTGACAACTTGGTCCATCAGCCAGCAACGGAGCTCATCACCCTAGCCGAGCCATATCCTTTCGCTCGCTGGGGAATCGACATCCTCAAGCCATTCCCCACGGCCCAGGCCCAGAAGAAGTTCATTATCGTCGCCATCGATTACGTCACTAAGTGGATCGAGGCCGAAGCCACAGCAAGGATCACCGAGATAATCGTCTGGAATTTCGTCTGGAAGTCGATCATCTGTCGTTACGGCATCCCTCGGGTGATAGTAAGTGATAATGGTCGGCAATTTGATTCTCGTTATTTCTGAAACAGATGTGCCGACCTGGGCATTCGCAATCACTTCACCTCGGTCGCCCACCCTCAGGCTAATGGGCTGGTCAAAAATGCCAATAAGACTATCTTAAAAGACATCAAGACTAGGCTCGCTAAAGCCAAGGGTAGCTGGCTTGAGGAATTGCTAAACGTACTTTGGTCACACAGAACGACTCCCAGAACGGCAACCGGTGAAAGCCTCTTTCAGCTGGTATACGGTACCGAGGCCGTGATCCCGTTGGAGATTGGCAACCCCTCCCTCCGAGTCATCTACTTCTCGTCCGAGGCAAACGACCAGAAACTGCTCGAAAACCTCGACCTAGCAGATGAAGTCCGAGAGATTGCCAGCATCCGAGCAACGGAATACCAACGCCGTCTCACTCGATACTACAATGCCAAAGTCCAAGATAGACACTTTCAGCTGGGAGACTTCATCCTCAGGAAAGCCGAAGCCTCTCGACCACTTGAGGCGGCGGGCAAGTTATCCCCTAATTGGGAAGGCCCCTACCGAGTGGTCGAGACGCTCGAAAAAGGAGCATACCGTCTATCCATGATGGAAGGAGAACTCATCCCTCAGACCTGGAACACGACTACACTACGCAAGTTCTACTTCTGAATACTGAGCATTGCATAAACGACATGAGATAAAATAAAAGCCTCCTTTATTTTATTCAAACAACTCGCTTGTACATCAGGAAGGCCGAAGCTGAGAAAATACATGTCAAAAAAGCAAAAAATCCATCTGGCGCCGCCGTATGAGCCCATCGCTCGGCTGACTCGGTTGACCTTCCTGCGTCCAGCCACTGACTCTACCTCGTGTAGAAACTGGCTCGGATAAAGGGTAGTCGACCCCGTTGACTCGGGCAGCTTGGGACAAAGGTGACAGAGGGATTAGGAAGGAGAAGGCTACCTTCCAAGTTGAACTTGGAAGAGAAAGGAGAGAGGGAACGCATATGAAAGCATCCTCCCCTCTAACCTGCCAACTCTTTGGAAGGAAGAGAGTGCAGGCACCCTCCGAAGAGTGAAAGAAATGATGAGAAGAGCAGAAGAGGGAAAAAGAGGCTGCGGGGGGAAAAAAGAAACTAGCAGAGTTGGACGAGGAGGCAGGGGAAAGCCCTGGAAGGAGGGAGCTTAATTGGCTTCCTCCTCCCCTCCATGGAGCGAGCAGGAAGGGACGGGTGGTAGGGATGCCTAATGCCCCTATCCGTCCACCATCTCACCCCCTGGCAAGCGCCGCCAGAACTGATAAAAAGAAGACGACGTGCCTCCACACGTCGGACCTTCTTCAAACCCATCCACCGGCCATCGGACCTCCTTCAAACCCGAAGCAGCAAGGACTCTCTGCCCTCCGTCATCGGTAGCTTCATCTTCCGGGGCGTCTTCCATGCTCCAAATATAACGGAACAACGCTATGTGAAGAAAGAATGAGGAAAGACTGTCAGGGAAAACCTTAAGCGGTGGAGAGGAAGGGACGCCCTTCAGACCTTTTATAGGCGAAGGGAGGCTATTTGCCTTAAATGATTCTCTCCTTGAAAACACGCCAAAGGGATCTCTCCCTACGAACGGTCACCTCAAACTTCTCATTTTCGCCCCAGCGGGACACACGAAGCAGCCAAGCATTGAAAGCATGAGAAAACGGAAAGACACCCTGTCAGACGCTCACCCAACCATCAGGCGAGATCCACGCAGAAAGTATCGGCTCTTTCCAACCACTGCAGATACGCTGAACAAATTACGGCAATGGCGATACGGAACAGTTAAGCCTTCATCCTAATGCTATTGCCTTATCTATTTTTCTACACAAAGGAGAAAGTTTTTTCTTCAAAAGGAAAAAGACATACAAAAAGAGGAAGTAAAGCAGATACATCAGGCCTCCGGCCCACCTTGAAGCTCGGAAGTGGAGGGCTCAAACGGTCTGCCCCTGGCACCCTCGGCGACGGCCGACCCTAGCACTGACCCCACCGGCGTGGGAACTGCCTCGGTTACGTGCCCTCCCGAGGCATCCAGAGTTGGCGACCCCTCGGACAAAGAGCCCCCGTGATCCTCTTCATCCGGAGCTGAAGCAGAGGAACTAGAGGATGACAAGTCCGAGTCATAGCATTGCCCGGACGGGAAGTCAACTACCCCGGACGCCTACTCCTCGGCATAAGAGACGGCCCGGTCATAGCCTTGCTTGAACCTCTTGCGGATGCCCCGGCGAAGTGCTAACTCATAGTAGGGAAGGGAAGCCTCCTTAATGTCAACCTGGTAGGCCTCTGAGCTTTTGTACTGCTCGAGAGCCTCCGCCCCGATCGATCCCACCCTACCAGCGAGCTTCGCCTTCTCCCGCTCCACCTCGGCTAACTTCCGCTTGGCCTCAGCCGTCTACTTTTCGGCCTCCACCGCCTGCTTCTCAACCTCGGCCCGATCAGCCTCGGCCTCCCGCCGAAGGCACTCGACTTCCTCCGCTCGGTCGACCAGCTCTGCACGTTCGGTCTCCCACCGGCCATCCAGCTCAACACGTGCAAGGCGCTCCTCTTCAAGAAGCCTATTCTTTCTCTCGAGCGATTCGCGGGCCTTAGCTAGCTGCTCGGTTAGCGCCTGGGTCTCCACCTGGCTCGACCGCACTAGCTCCCTAACTGAGGAAAGCTCCCGCCGAAGCCCATCACGCTCCTCGACAAGCCAAGCCAACCTCCTGTCAGACCCACCAAGGGTCCAGGCCAGGTTCGCTCGCTCCGACTCGACCGAGCGTACGCTTCTGCCAGAGTGGCCCCCATCTGGGCCAGGACCAAGCCGCCCTCCATAACCCCCGCGAGGGCCGCGGATGGAGAGTACTGCCTACCTCCCCCCCACCTTCACGGCTATACCGCGGCATACCTGGTGCAGAGGGCCCGGGATACCAAGCCTCTCCAAGGCCGCCAGAATAGAGAACCCCCCATCGACCTGTGCCCCACCGAGTGGCTCGGACCAAGCCCCGGCCTCGGTCGCCTCTCGTGCCTCGGTCAGATTTTCTTGCGGCCCCCCAACCTGGACCGGCTCGGCACCTGCACCACCACCTGAAGCGCCAACCTCGGCCGCGGCCCCAGCATCCCCCGCCTCGTCTACGGCCCCCTCAGCTCCAATCGAGGGGAGAGTCGGGCCAGCACCATTGCCAGTCGCAGGAGCAGCCCTGGCCCCCTTGGCTCCGGCCGAAGGAGTAGCCGAGCCAGCATCATCGCCGACCGTAGGAGTAGCCCCAACCTCCTCGACCCCCTCTTGCTCGGCGGGTTGGGAGAGCTCTCCCGATAGGGTCGGCCCCATCATTTTCGGCGGAGGGGCGAGCCGCGGCAAGGTTGCCTTCGACTGCGAGTACAACCCCGGCCTTCTTGGCCCGCTTCCTGGCCTTCACGGCGGCCCGGATCATGCCTTCCACGGGATCCTTGCGCTTCGACCCCCGAGGCCCGGAGGATTCACCCTGGGCTGCCCCCTTGCCCTTATCTCAGGCTCGGGAGCGACCCGTGGGAGTAGCCGATTCATCAGCAGCCGAGTTATCGCCAAGCTCGATCACCTCTGCGGCCTCCTCCAAAGCCTGCCGCTTGGTGTCTGCACGAAAAGGAAGACATATTCAGAAAAAGAAAAATGATCTCAACATCCAAAGGAGAACCTAGCTTGTGGCACCTGAACCCGACGGATGCAGCCGCGTAAGAAGACACCGCTCGATATTCTCTGGAGTAACCAGCTCTTCTGTGGATTGGCGGTGCTTCAGCAAGATAGCCGCATATTTCTCCACATGTGGATGGAACTCATCCTGCCTGGGAGGGATATTCGGGTGGAAATTGGGGATTACTGGACACCTCTAGGCTTCCTCCACCGAACAAATCCCCACCCAGAAGAATTGAGTTTTCCACCCCTTATGCGAAGAATCCTTCACAGCCAAGAACACACAGCTCCTATTCCGCCTCACCTGGATGAAATAGAAACCCTTCCCGGCCGAAGGATGTGCTTTCAACTCAAAGAAATAGTGAAAGAGGTCCAAGGAAGGAGGAACTCCACACTGGCGGCAGAGAATGCAGAAGGCGGAAAGAAGAAGATAAGAATTGGCTACCAACTGAATGGGCGCCAACAGGAAAAAATTGAGAAGCTGAAGAAAGAAAGGTTCGAAGGGAAGGCGGAACCCACCCTTCCACGACAGAAGGAAAGTACAGATATGGCCTATACGAGAGTCCAAGCTTGTCTCGTGTGGAGAGGCCGCGGCAAAGGGGAACTTGTGGGGCAGGCGATACTGGTGCTCCAGCCTTCCCACATCTGCCTCCCCCAGTTCACTGCAGTTTGGAACCGGTGCCTTCACCACGGGCTCGTCCTCCCACTCCTCAGCATCCGAACGCTGGTCCGCCATGGAATCCAGAGAAGAGTTTGAGGAAAGGCGATCTCGGGACCCCAAAGATTCCGGGGGAAGAGGAAGCCGTCGGACTGCCTCCGCGGTTATCTTCGCCAACTCCACGAATGCCGCTGCAAGCCTCTGCTCTTCCGTCGTGTCCTCACGACGCATCGAAGAGCCCAAAAGCAAGAACGGAGGAGAGCCAAGACCCTAAAGACGGAGGGAGTCTGGAATGACAACAAGCGCCCAACGCCTATATCCCCACGGGGAAGGCGACGCGTCGTTCCGACCTCTGAGAAAAGGGGGCCCCTTCAGTTCAAATCCGTCAGGATCATCATTATTACGGGCCCAGGTGACCATGACACGTGGCTTCCTAACACCGCCAGATATCCACCCACCTGAGCCACGTTGGTCCAAAACCCTAAACAACTACTCTTCTGAGCTTACTAAAGCTCGGGAGTAGGAGGGGGACAAGTGGAGAGGGAGATTTATGTAGCCCATCTAAGAGCAGCCAAACTAGGTCCATCAGAATCAAACGAGGCCCAGCTCATCCAAGTGACAGCCCCACAGGGTCCACTTAGGCTAAAAAGCCCAATAAGATTACCGGGATCAAATCCTTCCTCGGCGGCCCTTAGGCTCGGAAGGCCCGAGCGTCGGTCAGAACGGAGGAAGACCCATGCCCGAGTTTTCCCCTCATCGGGATAGAGGTAAGCGCTCAGTGCCCACTCCGACCTATCTTCATCCAAGCTATGGCTATCGCCCAGACAGGGTTGGCACCTATTATGCTCGGCTCGACCGACGATTGCTTATCCACGCTGCCGTTGAGAGCCCTTTATGAGCTGGAGTTTATGAGGATAAGGGACCCATGATCACTCAAGGCTATAAAGATCCCACGATCAGGACGTAAAGACCCCACGATGAGGACGTAACTCCCGCCTGAAACTCCTCAGCTTACGGAACTCATGAGGCGAGCACACTATATAAACCTGGGACTCCCTCCAGTGAAAGAAAAGCGCAATACACGCCTAAAATCCCCTGAGCAAGAACCACTTCACCACCTTGGTGTAGGGGGATCTCGTGCACCTCCTTCTATCTCCCTCCCTATCTTCCACCATTGCTCTACTGACTTAAGCATCGGAGAGTTTTCCCTAGGGAACCTCCCCTTGGCCCCCTGATCTGTTTCCCTTTCTCTACAGTTCATTGTTCAGTGATTATCTACCCCGCTCAGGAGCCGCGCGAGATCACGCCCCTTCAAGGAGCAAAGTTATGAGCTAGTGCGAGGTTCATACTCGAGCACGGTAGTTTATTACATGAGAACTTATGCTTTATTAAGACCAATTCACTGGAGGTAACTTTATTAATTAAGAAACCTGACAGAATTTTGGCAGCATCTCCCCCGTCCTTGAAAGGTTGCAGGGGAGAAACGGGGTCATAATCACATGTGGAGTAAGCCACTAAACAGCCGGTCGACACAATGGTAGCCAGCAGATCCCAATCGGACAATAAACCCCAAGGACTAGCCTGCAAGGGGCGCCATGGCACCATGGGTTGAAACGAACGAACAAGGCGACTAATGAGGGAGGTGAGGTCCCCGAGGACTAGCCCACAAGGGGCACACGACCCATAGTCGACACCATATCCGAAAGAGGGACGACTGTCGGGGAAGGGAGCCCCGTGGACTAGCCTACGAGGGGCACACATCCCTTAGTCACCACAAAATCCCAGAGGACTGTGGATTCGAATTGTTGGGCTGACGCCCATGTTGATATTCGTCCTATGGCCCGTAGGGGATATCCATCACTCACAGATGGAACCCCTTTGGCCAGTCAACGATTCTATGAAACAGTGGGGGATGTCCCCCCTCCCCGAATTACTGGGACAGAGTCATCGAACTGAGATAATCCAATCACCGTAAAACACCAACGGGAGGAAAGGAGATATTCAGTATGAGATGCATTTAGTTCGTTGGTAGACTGCCATTCACAGAATTAGTGTGTTAATGCTCACAAGGTTGGACTAACATTCACGGAGGAAGGGTGATTATCAGTCACAGAGAGGGGTAGCTAGCATGTAGATAGGATGATTTAACTACATACACATATGCTCGAGTAACTGGCATGCAGTAGTCACAAGACGAGCCCTGGTGTTCTGGAGGTGACCCCCACCTTCTCTGAGCAATAGAACGATGCAAAGAGAAAAGGAAATGGAGATCAGACCTTGAAACAGAGCAGGAAGAGATACGTGCACAGGCACACCTCTATCCATGAAGTATGCAGGAACCATCGAGTAAGACACGGCAACAGCGTCGACGTGAACGACCCGGGGAGGGGTCATCTCTGTAGCACATGGTGTCCCAGGGCATATTCGGAGTCGGAGGAATCGGATTCGGAAACCACGCGCAGGAGGAAACATATAGATACATCGACTGAGATAGAAGTGGAAGAAAGAGACACGGCATCGAGCACTTAATCCACCAGCACATTCATATATATACCATCATCCCGTGAATGGGGGGGGGGCTAACACATATATTACAAATCCGGCGTCGGCATCATGGCACGATCACCGTTTACTAATTGCACAGAGGTTTACAGAGGAAGGACAAATCAAAGAGATGACGAGGAGGGGAGGAAGAGATTGGCTGATATCATCGCCATCCCCCCCTCTCGCTTACATTCGATCAAAAGGGAACAAATTGGGAAGACGGCCGGGATAAAGCAAACGACCCACCTATGCTCAGAACATAGTATCGGGATCCCCTTTTTCTTCTCCGGCTCCGGAGGGCTTCAGGCCGAGTAAAGGAGGATAGTGACGAGGAGATGCTCAGTGGGAACCCCGCTTCTCCCCCAAGGAAACCCTCTCTCCTTCGAACTTGACTGGCTCTCCGGCTCTCTCCCTCTCTCGAGCAATAGCCAGTGGTCTCCCTCTTAATTCTCCTCTCTCTTCTATTCTATTTTAGTCAAACCAAGGGTTCATTATATAGGGAAGCCTAATCCGGCGTGGGCAATAGCACGCCGGATAAGGGATCTTCTATGCTTTTGGGCGCGCCGGATTTGAGGGCGCCGGAATTGAGGGCACCGGATAAGAGGGCGCGCCGTTGAAAGGGGCGCCGTATTAACCCATTCCCGTTGACACGGGCTAGCCGATGAGTCCGGGGATGGTCCCGGGAGCCACCATGACCATTCATCTCGCCGCAGTCCTTCAAAACCTTGACGGGAAGGTTTGACAAAGCTCTCGAGACGACGTATGACCCCTCTTGGAACTTCGAGTATCTTTGGTTTGAACACGTGGGTTTTCCGCTGACACTACTTTTGGCACTATGCTTCGTGCTGCTGGCTCACCATGGCTTGTATTCGAAGCTTCTCAGAGGGTGGAGTAACACCCAGGATAGTTACGCCCAGGTCGGGCGATCATTCGGCCACTAACAGACCGAACTTGGTGAGAAGCCGTACCCGTGTCGGGTAATCGGGATCTTCCACCGACAGAGCCCTCGGTCCTCCATTCTGAAGAGTCAAGGACATTCATTCATCTCAGGAGAGTCTTTCATGAGGTGGCAGGCCACCAGGTAGACCGTTATCCTTGGTCGGACAGTGGGTGTAGTGTATGCGGCATGACGGAGTCAATGCCGGTTCATTGGGCAGGCTTGGTCGCATTGCCAGTTGGTTGTGAATTCATCTTGATTCTCCTGAGGTGAAGTCCCCGACGTTCATACAGGGTGACCCGAGGCTCTAGCAGCTTGAGAGGGCTTCAATATGTTGATATCCATCGGCTTCCGTGCTTCGGTGGGCCGTGTCATTCGCCTTTGTGGCTTGGTCACCGTTAATCATATTTTGAGTGCCAACAAATGCCCCCCAGCCGTGGGTGTTGTGAGCAAGGCACGAGTGTAGCAAGACTAATGGATGAGCTTCACCCAGAGTGATCTCCTCCTTCATTGATGGAAGCTCGGAATGGCCCTTAATCCGGTGCGGATGCTAATCCGGCGCGGTTTGCATGTTAACCCGGTGCGGGATTTAATCCGGCGCGGCCCTGGGGATTGGAAGTTAATCCGGCGTGACACTGGGCATTGGAGTCTTAATCCGGCGCGCCCCTGGGTGCTTGGACGGGTGTTAATCCGGCGCGCCTTTAAACGACGCGCCTTTTATTTTGGGAGGGCATTAATTTGGCGAGCTAAATAGCGCGCCGGATTAACATAGGAAACCCCCCCTATATAAGGCTTTCGCCCTTCAATTTTTCTTCAGCACTATTCATTTGCAAATTTTCTTTCTCTCTCCTCCCTTTCTTCTCCTCCCGCGACACCGAGTGAGCTATGGGCGTAAGAGAGTCTTCTTTAGCGAGTGAGTGGAGTGTTGCTTATTCAGGTTTTAAACCCATCCTTTGGGCCCCGGGAGGCTTCTAGTAGGGCTTGCCCTTGGAGCTATTCCCATGGGTATCCTGTTTGGCCTCGGTGGAATGCCGATCGCTGCTTTTAGAGACCGTACCCTTAGTGGAAGTGTTCCCGATTTTCTTTGGCAATCTCCCGTGCTGGGGAGACTCTGCCAAAATTTTGTCAGAAATTTGTCTTGATCAACTGTTTTCTGACCTTGTTTATTCTTTGATGTGCCTTTTGCAGCTAACATGGCATCTGGTTCCTCTTCTTCCCCCTCCCGTGCTGTGGTGACATGGGAGAACGTTCATTCCCTGGATCAGGGGCACGATCAGCTCATCGTGGTCGCAGAATCTTCAGACTCGGAGACTGACACGGCAGATACTAGCTGCCTCCTCATCCTCGGGGGTGATTCTTTTCAATATGACCGGGAAGGTGCTGTCAGGAGGGACTACCCCAAGGACAAGCATATGATGTCCATCCTTAGGCGCTTCAATCTTCAAGGGAAGAGAGATCTATTCCTTGTCCGCAAAGCCGAGCAAGCATTGCTAGTGGAGAGGGACAGTTTGATAGACTGTGTGGTGCGGGGAAGGCCTATTTATCTTCCCAGAGAAGTCAGGAAATGGAGCGCCGTGCTTGGACTGCAAGATCTGGCTCCAGAAGATGGGCTGTTGACTAGAGCCCCTGAATTTGTGCCTGTTCAGTGGAATGACTCCGTAGGCCGGGTAGACTGGGAGAAGCCAATATTTGGCTTATTTCTTGCCCCGTTGAAACGGGGGTATAGAGAATAATCTTTTCTATTGGACTGCCTGGCGGTCCGTTTTAAGCATCAGATATCTATGGGGTGGTTTACCGAACTGAGGGCCACCGACGCCCATGCATTCAGACCCGGAGTAGTAGAATTCATAGATTATGTGCTATAACACTACGCTCCCATCTTGACCAGGGCTAGCATATATCACAGCGTGAACGCCTCAAGGAACCGCTACCCCATATCCCGAGGTCTATGTTGTGGCATGATCGAAGTCTTCTGCCCCGAGTACAACACTTTCTATACTTCGGAGGGAGAGACTTCTTTAGATCTATGGAGCCTCTCGCAACTCAGTGGCCTACCCATCGACGGAGAGCCGTACGAGGAGGTTTGCTGGCCAGACTGGCTAAAGGATCAGACTGACAGCGAAGGTTGGTACTTGCAGGTTACGCCTATCGTTATCTGATGAAGGCGTATCGCACACTTTGCCGCTCGTCGTATGACACGAGGGAGGCCCGAAAGCCCGACGAGAAGTGGCGAGTGCGGATGGGCACCTGGCTTCAACATTTCTTCGGTGGGAAGAAGAAGTATGAGGACTTCCCCGCAGTAGCGCCGATGCTCCGAAGAGGAAGAAGAGGGTCCGGCGACAGGCCGTCGCATCATCGTCCTCGAGGGGAGGGCAAAGGGAGGACTTGAACCCCACCGGTGTTGACGCAGTCACCCATTGTGCTGCATATTTGACCTAAGGGATTTATTTTTTTCCTCTCCCACATGGCAACGAGGGCGTGATCAGAGCGGAAGCCATCTATCCCGCTTGTCTCATGGCTTGGGGCATGAAGCTGTCCCTTTGCCCAGTGGCTCTATGTCTCATCTTCAAGATGCTGGGAGATCTGAACAAGATGCGTCTCCCCAGGAACTTGCGGACGGTTGGTCCGTTACATTTCTTCAATGCTTGGGTCTGCACCCTGTTCTCGGAGGCTGCTCCTCGGGCGTTGCAATCGGCTCATCTTATCCCGCGGATGATAGAGTTCGTGAGTGCTGAACAGGCGTCGGTAGCGGAACAACTCTTCGCCATTCGGGGCAAGCTAGCCCGGGTTCCCACGGATTCGCCCGGGGTTCTTCACTTCTAGAGCCTGGTTGCTCATTCAAGCCCGTTGGTGAACAGGACAAGGCAGTGCAATCTTTTTGAGACAGAAGAATATATCCATCCGATTTCTGGGGACAAGTGCACAAGGCCCATTCTGGAGCAGGAATTGGTTGACTGGGCGCTGGCTATTAGACAGAGCATCCTCGTATTTCGGAAGAGTGGCATTCTGTGGCTGGAGCCATATTATTCGTTCCGCTTCAGCCAGAATTTTAGCTACGATCTGCACATTCCTTTTTCCTCTTCACAATTTACATTGCCAAACAGGTATAGAGCTGGGCAAGTATCCAACAACGATGCCCGTATATGGTGGGACTACTTCCACCGCCGAAAGGATGTTTCATTCAGGGTGCCAACCCCTGCTCGTTTCCCCCGTGTCACCCCCGAATATATCAAGTGGTGGAATGTGCGGACGGGATTTTACAGGAGCTCTCGTCGAGAATGTTGGGCCGTTGCAAAGCACAGATTTTTGGACTCCCAGCCAGAGCCAGTCCTTGACATCGAACCTTCTTACTTGAAGAAGCTGAAATCTTGGACCAACGTAGAGGTGAGGGTTTATCTGGAAGCCCGGAAGGCTGCGAAGAGTCATTCGTCGAAAGTCGATCCGAAGCTGCATGCGATCGACAGGGATTGTTGTGCCCCTGGTTTTGATGATGACAACCATGAGATGTGTGTGTGTTGAGTACAACAGAACTGATGAATTAACCCTTGATTCATTAACGCATGTATATACTCTATTCTTGAATGCAAGGAAGAAACAGGGTCTACGTAGGATGCTCAAGGCGTCCACGCAACGATTTGAATAAAAGGACAGCGCCAATGCAGGATGCTAATTGCGTCTACGCATCAGTACAAGAGGCAGAAGTATCAAATCACTGGCATAGCTGATGGGAATCGACGTCGAGCATGTACATTTTATTTTGCATTTATGCCCTTTAGTTTATTTTTATATACATGGGAAAGTATATCCGCAATTGTAAAGCTTTGTAAGCCAATACGTCATTCATTTGGATTGTATGGGTTTTTGTGCAAATATGTAGTAGGTCCAGCTAGGGGGCCCTCAGCCCTTTCCCATTGGTCCATGTCACTCATGTGGGGCTGGTCAACCATCCTAGGTGGCCATCTAGAATGGTTGAATGTCAAATGCCACATGGGTAGACAAGTGGTTAAAATTTTCCAAGGTAGGCTACCTACCCATTCAACCTTTCACCTAGTCAAGGAGGCGCCCCCTTCCACTTGGAATATTGTATATTTTTTTGTGTGTTGGTCACATTTAATCTAGGCCATCCCTTCCCCATCCCTAGATCCAATGGTGGAGATTGGATTTGATGTATAGCATATATATACTTGTATTTTTCCATTTAGAACAATTAATGAAAGAAAAATTCCATTTGGAGCAAGAGTGCTTGGTGCGCCCCCTACCTCTCCCCTGGTGTTCTTCCTCCTCAACCCCAATTCTAAAGTGGATCTACCTTCTATCATCTCTTCTCTATCTCCGGTAATCATCGGTGCCACCGCCGCCGCCGTTCGTGCCGCCATCGAGCCGCCGCGATGTCATCTTCGGTATTCTTGTCTATCCAGGATAGAAGCATCTTCCCCAAATTTCTGCTCCCACATCCCACCTCCTCTGGAGCTGAGATTTTCAGGAGTGGTTCCCCTCTCGAACCCCTATCTTCACACAAAAATTCAAGTCAAAATTCCTTCTTTTGCTATTTTCCCATTTTCGGTCATCAGGTCATCCCAGATCTGCCAGGATTCTGTCTATAGTGATAGCAACCCTGAATTTTTTAGATCCTGACAACTTTTTCATTTTCTCAGGAGCTCCCAATTTTATTGGAAGTTTTTTCCACCATCCCCTCCACCCCCAATTTTTCATGGAATTTTGAAATCTCATTTCATATTTTTAGAAATTCCTTTTCCGAACCATCTACAGTTCTATCAGCCTATTTCCAGATCCGACCACCAGTCAGTCCAAACTCCATATCAAATTATAGCCTCCACCAATACTTCCACAAGAATTATTGCCATTTTCCTTGTTCAAACCTATAAAACTTTGGTGAAGAGCTCAGGAGCTGAATCGGACGTCTACCTCGCGGTCAAAGGCAACTCTCAGGAAAGTTCCCTACTGCTATGAGATTTTGGCCACTGTACAACAGCAGCTTGGAAATATGGTCAACGCCATATCTGGAGCAATCCATTTTTTCTCTCTAGTCCTAGATCGAAGTATTTCGAATTAGCTTTCCAACGGCGCCAGTTTCGTATCGATCCGACATCGGGGCTGATCGCGGCGTCCGTTCTCGCCGTAGCGCGCGCCTGAAAATAGAAGTTGCAGATCTGTGGGAAGTTTTTTCGACGGGTGCCGATCGGAGCCACCCGGCCTCCGGTCGACGTCCCAGCATGCCGCCATCCCAGGGAGCGCTTCCCCAAGTGTCCCCACTACAGCGGTGCCACCGAGTCCCACACGGCCCCTCCGACCAGTACGTGGGCCCCACGGTCGTGAGTACGTGTGCTGCCGAAGCTACGCGAGAAGCAGCCCGTCAATCCGAAATCGGTCCTCCCGGACCCACTTGTGAAGCCCTTTACCTCCCTACGTGGAGTGGGCAGTAGTCCATTGCTGTAACCTTTGTGTATTACTCGTCCCGGGAGTACGAGTTCGGCCGGGTCCGTCTTCCCCATGCCAAGCGCGTGGAGGTATCGTATTCGCTCCTACACTTGGCACTTTGCTTTATTTCATATATGCTTGTTTATGCCGCTGCTAGAGAGCATGTTTTAGGATCTAGCTCGCCATATATTGTGATATCACCGCTGCTGCAAGAGAGAGCGTGACCGTCCTGTGACCCGATCCGGGCACAAGAGACAGAGCCGACCACCCTAGCTCACTGCCGGTTTCTCAACCGCGCACGTCCGACGCTTCCCTCGCTAAGGGACAATCACGAGCTCATCTAGAGTCTTAGATTTGCATTCCTAATTCGAGTCGTGTCCGTGGTCCGTCCCGCATCAATTTGGTATCAGAGCGAGTTTGAGTCTAGGGTGTCAAAAAAAGTGTCATTTATGTCTAATCATTAGTCATTGTCTAAGTCGTGTTTAGGGTCATCATTGTTTTAAAACAACAAAGTGTCTTTTTGCATTACATCCCAATAACCCGGCATATCAAAAGGTGTTGTCCGAACGTTAGGCTATGCCTATCAGGAAGGCCGCACACTTGCGCGAGTGATCTTTGGATCGGTTATCTCCGCCACGTACCGAGTTTTGGTTCAGTCTAGGTGCATTAGTTAGCATAACATTTTACTTTTAAAAAAAAATAGTCTTGCATCTCCATTCCTAGGGGACCCAACCCCATCTTTGCAACCATGGCCACATCCCGAGCCTATAGTCCCGATGAAGTGGGCGCAATGTTCCAAACCATGTTGGGACAAGCACAAAGGTTTAGTACAAGCCTAGATCGATTTAGTACTAGCCTAGATCGGTTTACTATCGGGGTAGATTGGTTGTTCCCGGAGCCACCCCAAGGACCCCTTCACCATGGGAAGGACATTCCTTCCTCACCCATGAGAGCTCCAATGTCATCACTCTCGATTTCCGAACTTGATTCGGAATCATCTCATTTGGAATTACCAAAGCCCGAGCCACCCGTGTTTCTAACGGGTACGCTTTTCATAGCCGAGCCGCTTCTTAGTTGGCTAAAGGATGACTTGGTCCCACCTCCCTTCCCACCTATGGACCCCATCCTCCCTTTAGTGCCGGTCAATTCCTTCCATACCACATTTCGATCTAGTCACCATGTTGACACGTTGGACGATCTTGTCATGGGATTAGATTCACAATGGAAGTTGAAGCATCTTTTGGCCCGAGGCTTTGACCAACCCACTAGTCTTTACCTCACTCATCCGGCCTTAGGGTCGATTACCTCCGAGTGCACCGTGGATTGTGTCACCACGGAGGTTCTCTTACTCCTCCCCTTACCGGCCGAGCCCGAATTCATACCCTTTTATCCGAGGGAGGAATCATACTTCTTGCCTACGATCCCCGTCCCACCCGTCACAATGCAAGAAGGTGACTATCCACACCTTCAAAACTTCTACATGTGGGACCGTGACTTGTGGGAACCCACCACAAGGGGTCATACCTTCTTTGATCCCTTTGACACATTCCCTAGTGGACCCTTAGACCCTCCATCTATACTTGACTTCTTAGCGGGAGTCCACTATCACACTCCTACCCCACGGGCCGGGTCATCTACACCCACCAAGCCCGTCCATGATACACCAACATCCGGTTCTTCTAGCCCTCTCAAGTCTCCCAAATCCAAAGGGCCGTCCATGCGTGACTGGGTCATACTTGGACATTTAGATGTTCCTCATGCCACTCATCTCCGGTTACATAACATGCATACCTGGCACACATTCAGGTGTCCTGGTCCGCCGTCATCCATGTACGGGTCGGACTAACCATAGATTTATCTCGAGTCATGAGTCGGTTTCTTATATGTGTGGTTTGCATATGTGTGTTAGTGCATGGTGAGTCTGCATGTGTCTTGTACAAGCTCGTTGTCAGTCTCTTATGAGTGAGAGGTGAGTGGACTCGCTCGATGAGTATGGGATCGGTTCTATATCTACACCTGGATCTAGTCACCTACAGGGACTCAGCAGTGATTCCTAGTGAGTCTTCGAGCCGCCACCTCCCCTTTTGAGAGTGCCCCATTCGGAGTGTCCACCTCTAGCCCATAGCAGCTTGTGCATATCGAGTATATATGGAATGAGCAGGTGATGGTCACTTGGAGTGGCGCATACCTGCGCTACTTGGCACGGTGACGGATCCGCTGGAGTACTCAAGCAGCCGCACCTCTTACTCGACGGGGTCGAGTTCCTCCCACCCGGGGAGAGTTGATGGGAATCGACGCCGAGCATGTACATTTTATTTTGCATTTATGTCCTTTAGTTTATTTTTATATCCATGAGAAAGTATATGCGCAATTGTAAGGCTTTGTAAGCCAATGCATCATTCCCTTGGATTGTGTGGGTTTTTGTGCAAATATGCAGTAGGTCCAGCTAGGGGGCCCTCAGCCCTTTCCCATTGGTCCATGTCACTCATGTGGGGCTGGTCAACCATCCTAGGTGGTCATCTAGAAAGGTTGAATGTCAAATGCCACATGGGTAGACAAGTGGTTAAAATTTTCCAAGGTAGGCTTCCTACCCATTCAACCTTTCACCTAGTCAAGGGGGCGCCCCCTTCCACTTGGAATATTGTATATTTTTTTTGTGTGCTGGTCACATTTAATCTAGGCCATCCCTTCCCCATCCCTAGATCCAATGGTGGAGATTGGATTTGATGTATAGCATATATATACTTGTATTTTTCCATTTAGAACAATTAATGAAAGAAAAATTCCATTTGGAGCAAGAGTGCTTGGTGCGCCCCCTACCTCTCCCCCTGGTGTTCTTCCTCCTCAACCCCAATTCTAGAGTGGATCTACCTTCTATCATCTCTTCTCTATTTTCGGCAATCATCGGTGCCGCCACCGCCGCCGTTCGTGTCGCCATCGAGCCGCCGGGAAGTCATCTTCGGTATTCTATCTATCTAGGATAGAAGCATCTTCCCTGAATTTCTGCTCCCACCTCTCACCTCCTATGGAGCTGAAATTTTCAGGAGTGGTTCCCCTCTCGAACCCCTATGTTCACACAAAAATTCCTGTCAAAATTCTTTCTTTTGCTATTTTCCCATTTTCGGTCTTCAGGTCATCCCAGATCTGCCAGGATTCTGTCTACAGTGATAGTAACCCTGCGTTTTCCAGATCCGGACCATTTTTTGATTTTCCCAGGAGCTCCCAATTTTATTGGAAGTTCCTTCGACCATCCCCTCCACCTCTAATGTTTTTTGGAATTTCAAAAGCTCATTTCATATTTTTAGAAATTCCCTTTCCGAACCATCTACAGTTTTGTCAGCCTATTTCCAGATCCGACCACCTGTCAGTCCAAAGTCCATAACAAATAGTAGCCTCCCCCAATCCTTCCAAAAGAATTATTGCCGTTTTCCTTGTTCAACCCTCTACAACTTTGGTGAAGAGTTCAGGAGCTGAATCGGACGTCTACCTCACGGTCAAAGGCAACTCTCAGGAACGTTCCCTACTGATCTGAGATTTCTGCCTCTGTACAACAGCAGCTTGGAAATTTGGTCAAGGCCAGATCTGAAGCAATCCATTTTTTTTCTCTGGTCCTAGATCTAAGTATTTCAAATTAGCTTTCCAACAGCGCCAGTTTTGTGTCGATCCGACATCGGGGCTGATCGCGGCGTCCATTCTCGCCGGAGCGCGCGCGCCTGAAAACAGAAGTTACAGATCCGTGGGAAGTTTTTCCGACGGGTGCCGATCGGAGCCGCCCGGCCTCCGGTCGACGTTCCAGCGTGCCACCATCCCAGGGAGCGCTTCCCCAAGCATCCCCACTACAGCGGTGCCACCGGATCCCACACGGCCCCTCCGACCCGTACGTGGGCCCCACGATCGTGAGTACGTGTGCTGCCGAAGCTACGCGAGAAGCCGCCCGTCAACCCGAAATCGGTCCTCCCGGACCCACTTGTGTAGCCCTTTACCTCCCTGCGTGGAGTGGGCAGTAGTCCATTGCTGTAACCTTTGTGTATTACTCGTCCCGGGAGTACGAGTTCTGCCGGGTCCGTCTTCCCCACGCCGAGCGCGTGGAGGTATTGTATTCGCTCCTACACTTGGCACTTTGCTTTATTTCATATATGCTTGTTTATGCCACTACTAGAGAGCATGTTTTAGGATCTAGCTCGCCATATATTGTGATATCACCGCTGCTGCGAGAGAGAGTGTGACCGTCCCGTGACCCGATCCGGGCACAAGAGAGAGAGCCGACCACCCTAGCTCACTGCCGGTTTCTCAACCGCGCACGTCCGACGCTTCCCTCGCTAAGGGACAATCACGAGCTCGTCTAGAGTCTTAGGTTTGCATTCCTAATTCGAGTCGTGTCCGTGGTTCGTCCCGCATCAATAGCTCAGTGCGTCAACGCCTCAGTTCAGCAGCGTCGACGCAGCAATTCAAGTGGCAGAATCATTGTTCACTGGAAGTACCCCGGTGCGTCAACGCTACAGCATGATAGCGTCGACGCAGCAGTTCATTCTGAGATAAAGATCACTCTGGGTCAGTTCAGTGGGTCGACGCAGTGACCCCATGCGTCAACGCATCCAGCTTTATACTCAAAGACATGTGGGGCATTTCAAGGCTGCGTCAACCTCATGGTCTCAATGAGTTGGCGCCATCTGAATTTCATCAAGAGATGATTGGGTGGACCCCAGTCGTAAGTGGCGTTAGATGCCACATCATCTAAAAGAGCATGCGCTCTCTTTCACTCACGATTTGAGAAGCCTCAAGGATAACAATCATTGGGCTAACCAGAAAATCTGGTTGGGACCCACAAAAAGGAATATTCGCGTGAATAGGTAGAGCGTGGGAAAACAGAACAATAAGGAGTAGCAGTCGAACAATAAGAGTAGGAGAGTTCTACAGAAGAAGTAAAAGAAGGTCTGCATCATCGGCTTGCTGAGTGCGTGCTGTTGCATCCACTGAAGATCAGAGGAAGCCCAGTGGCAGTTGATCATTGCAAGATTATCTACCATCCAGAAGGAGAAGGCCAGCTGATCGACGAAGCCATTCCTCTCCGATCTCTACGTTCGAGATTTGTGAATCAGCACCATCAAATATCTGAGGCTCCTTCTTTCATTTTCAAGTGATTTCATTTATTGTTTTTCATTTCAGTTTGAACTTTACTACTGTAGTTCTCCCTTGTACTTGTTGAGTAGAGGGGGGGTTTTGATCCAGCGGAGTGTGCTTGGGTCAAGGGGTCTGGGCTTGTATGCCCTCAAGCGGTTTGTCAGCGTGTATCTGGTGAAGAGGATATGTTCCTCTTGTCAACCAAGCTGTAGTGGCCAGCATTGTCGAGGGGATTGTTCCTCGGTTTAGCAAAGCTGTAAGGCTCAATAGGGATCCTCACTGATCTAGTGAGGGGTGGACGTAGGTCTCCACAGGGAGATCGAACCACCATAAAAATCTATTTTCTCTTGTGGTTTGCTGTCTCTTGCTATATCTGTGTGTCGCTAGATGATTGATTAGGTTCGATCTCCACACCGTCTGTTTACTGAATTCTGAAATAGTATTCTGGTTCTTAAAAGTTGATTGTGATTTTTCGCAAAAGATTTCAAAGGGACAACCTATTCACCCCCTCCCCCTCTAGTTTAACCATCCACTTAATCCAACACGTGGTATTAGAGCTTGGCTCTCTTGTCAAGGGTCTCACAACCCAGAGAGATTTAGTGGAATGGAAAACAAAGGGCTCATGCCTGAAGGGTATGCAGTGAATAGGCCACCCTTCTTTGATGGCACTAACTATGCTTACTGGAAAAATCGGATGCAGGTATTTCTGAGAGATCAGGACTATGAGATTTGGAGAGTCGTGAGCAAGGGACCCTATCAGTTAGAAGGAGATGAAGAACTGTGGGTGAAAGAGTAGATTCGGAAGTCCAACGTCAATTGGCAAGCTATGAACATCATGCAATGCTCATTGCATCCTAAGGAGTTTTCACGAGTGTCCTCATGTGCCAGTGCCAAGGAAATGTGGGACAGACTTCAAGTCATCTATGAAGGTACGTCAGAGGTAAGAGAGACAAAAGCTAATATGTTAATTTCTGAATATGAAGTTTTTAGAATGAAGCCAGAGGAAAATATATCTGAAATGTATGCTAGACTAACCCTATTAGTGAATGGTCTTAAAGGTCTGGGAAAGGTTTACACTAATTATGAACTGGTCAGAAAAATTCTTAGATCCCTAACTCCAATTTGGCACACCAAGGCCACTGTTGTTGAGGAATCTAGGAACCTACCTACCACTACCCTTGATGAGCTTATTAGATCACTGATGGCTTATGAGTTGAATTTCAAAAGAACTGATGAGGATGTGAAAAAGAAGAAGCCACTTGCTTTGAAGGCTGGTCCTAGCAGCAAGGAGAGTTCAGATGACAGTCAGTCATCTACTTCAAATGATGACTCAGGTGAGATAGCAATGCTCACCAAAAAATTCAAGAAGTTTCTAAGGAAGGAAGGTAAATTTAGAAACAACAGAAGACCAGAGGTAAGAAAGAGTTCAAAATTCAAATCAGAAAACTCTAAGAAATCTGACAAGGTTGTCTGTTACAAATGCATGAAACAAGGTCATATTAAATCTGAATGTCCAAAGAATGTGAAGAAAGTCCAACCAAAATGGAAGAACAAGAAGCCAAAAGCTATGATGAGTACTTGGAGTGATGAGGAGAAAGATGAAGATGAAGAAGAGAGTACCTCTGAAGAAGAAAGTGATATTAAGTTGTGCTTTATGGCTAAGGGATATGATCAGGATGAGGTAACCTCCTCTTTTGAAAACTTTTCTTGCAGTGATTGGGAAGAAGCATTTAATGAATTGCTAGATAAGTATGATTATATGAGAAAAAAAAATAAATCACTAAAGAAGAAGAAAAATTTGACTAGTCAAGATAATTCCTTGAATGAGAAAATCATGTGCTTAGAAGCTGAAATTACTCATCTAAGAGAGTCTCTTGCTGAAAGTGATCTGTATAAAGATCAATTAATAGAGATGAAAAGAGAAAATGAATTTTTACTGAAAGTACATGATGACCTGAAACTCAGAATGCAAAAATTAGAGAGTGATGTAAAAATTGCTGAAGAAAAATATGAAGCCATTCAAGGAGTAAATCTAGAACTCCAAGAAAACTTGAAGAGACTGGAAGTTGAAAACTCAAATAAACAAGTCTCCCTTGAGAAATTTACAGAAGGCAAAAACAACCTAGAAGTTGTTATGGGAATGAAAAGTAATTTTGGAAAAGAAGGACTTGGATATAATCCAACTAAAAAGAAGAATCTAGGGATAATGCTAATAACCTTTGTTCCAGAACAGGGCACATCTGAGCAAAACCCAATGGCTGCAGTGAAGTCCCATGAGAAAAATCAAGAAGAAGTAAAATAGACATATGAAACCAGAAAGGAAAAGGGCAAAGAGAAAATGAATGTCACCTTAAATGCCAATCACCATAAGAATGTGCCTAAGCTCAGAAGTAAACCCTCAGGTCAGCCTATAGACCCTAGTTCATCAACGCAGCATTAGACTTATAGAAATTTAGGGAGTCATAGGTCTGGTACAAGACAGTTGCGTCAACGCACTGGGTATCCTGCGTCCACTCAACCCATGTCCTAGGGGTTCTACAGAAATAATGCTAGAACAAACCATTGGCCGCGTCAACGCAGTGTCCATACTGTGTCAACGCATACACCCTTCCAAGATGGGTATTCTTTCAAAAATACTAGAGTGAGTCGACGCAGCCACTACAGTGCGTCAACGCATCCTATGCACCAGAACCCATATGACAGAAGGGTTAGATGGATGAGTCAACGTAGTCAGGTGAGAGGGTCTACGCAGCGAACCTTCATTCCTTCAAGAGTTCAGTATTCTTCTAGAACTTCTCATCCTAGATTCCCCAGTGCTTCTTGGAGCCACAATAATCATTGGAATGGGAACAAGAATAAAACTTCATACTTCTCTAACAACAGAACTGATTCAAAAAGGTCATTCCAAAGGGTACCTCAACCCAATCAGAAAACTCTCAAACCTTTGAACTCCACATATCAAAAACATCCAA